>JAMFRD010000039.1:219285-233200 GCA_025502685.1 Pascua sp. PH4015B
CTGTCGCCTCCCGCCCTATCCTGCCGCTCCCGCCATCACCGCTAACCCAGCCCCAGAGTCATCACCGCCTCGCCCCGCAACGGCAAGCTCGTCCTCGCGCACGAGCTCGGCCACAGCCTCATTCCCGTGGGCGAAGAGTATGACGGCGGGTACGTCTACTGCGGCGTCAATGCCGACAGCGTCGGCAATGTACACGACCTCAAGTGGAAAAAGCACCTCAGCGCGCCAAAGGATGTGCGCGTCGAGGATGCAAAGGTGCCGATTCAGGCGTATCCGTGAGTCGACGAGGGGAGTGAGGTGCCGAGGGGGAGCCGAGGCGCCGACGGGTATACCAAGAGTACAGCGGTGTACCGTGCTCTTGGTGCGCCGCAAGCACTGTGTCTTTGGCGTCGAGCGGTATGCTCTTAGTGCTCCGCTTTGCCGCGAACCAAGTACTCCTGTACCATGCTAACGTCCAGGTGGCAAAACCTCGACGACAGCACGTACAGGGCCTCATTCCTCTCCTCCAACACGCTCGGCGAGGAGCCGCACTACACGTCTGGCCTGCTGAGCATCTCGCTATCATCCATCCCGTACCCGACGCACATCAACGTGACCATTTCTGGTGTGGAGATTGATCTCTCGCCCGGCTTCCCATACGACTGGGACGGGACGCTGGACCGGCGCTGGGTCGAGGTCCGCCTCCCCACCCTCGGCGCGGGCGGACATGAGCTCCGTGTGGAGCTTACTGCTGAAGGACGCGCGGCAAAGCCCGGCGAGGGCGGAAAGATGGTCACGAGCGTCGAGATTATTGAATATGCGCACGACTTCAACTTTGAAAAGGACTTTGTGGGCGCGTTCCCCACGTATGATGAGAAGAAGGGCGTGACGCTCAGGCCGGTGAGTAGAGCGTGGACGGTGTGAAGTGCACGACCTTGGTCACGACCTTGCTGTCCCGAAACGCGTCCCCGACAGAGCCACCGCCGTGCTGACAATAGACAAACGAGGACTGCCTGATGCGCCGCACCACCCATCCCTGTGAGTGACCCCGGGTTGGCCCAGGCAAGAGTCCCACACTGACGAAAGCATTCTGCACCGTATGCGCACACGAGCTCAAGCACTCGCTCAAGAAGATGATCAAGAACAAGAAAAAGGGAAAGGGCAAGCGAAACCAAAAGTGGGCCAAGCGGTGTGTCGTGGCCAAGCCCGACGAGCCGGGTAAGGACGACTAGGAGTGGGTATGGCTATAGGGAGTGTTAGTTTGCGATGAACCTTGCTTGTGTATGAGAGTGTCCTCGGGGTTCGGGCGGAGGGGCATGAGGCGGTATGAGAAGCAGTACCTCAGGGAAGAGAGTGTACTGTCTCGACGAGAACTCTGGGAAGCGCTTTGAGCAGAGCCTCGGCCAGGACTTGCGCAGACCCTTGCGAACTCAAGGCCTCACGCAACGTCGCCCAACCACCTCAGACAACCGTTCCTCGCTCAAGGACGGTGAGGGTGTCCTGCTACCAGACACCGACGTCCACAGTCAGTAACCAGCGATAAGCAGTTCTTCATATCTTGATGGCCGCGCACTCAGTCGCCGTCTTCTTCATGGCCCATATCACAGCGACACTCGCGCACAACACCCTTCCCACCGCCCTCCCGAGCCAATCCCGCAGTCACACCTATTGCCCCTCGCTCTTCCACGCGGTCTCGACCTGCTGGACGGCGCTAAACGCGTCCTGATACTCGGGCGTCTCGGGCACGCCCGGCTCGGCGTGCAGGCCCTCGACGAGGTCCTTGAGCGCGACGAGGCCGTCGGTGAGGGACGAGCGCGTGCGGGGGATCATTTGCTCGCAGTCTTTGAGGACGCGTTCCTGGTTGTTAGGAGGGGTGGGGTTCGGTGTTTGAGGGGAAGCTGGAGAAGGGAAAAGGAAGGCGAAGAGGGAAGGATGGAGAGAGCAGAGAGGGGGGGGGGGTGTATGGATGGGTTAGAGGCGTGGTCAGGAGGTCACGATGTCCTAAACGTGCGAGGATGACCATGGTGATAAGGTCGGAGGAGGCCCACAGAAGAATAAAGCCTTGCTCGACATCGGGAATGATCCCCAGCAATCCAGCAGTAGAGCCATGACGGTTGAAGCACCAGCCCGCGGTCTCCAACACGTCGTTCCCGAGCTCTGCCCGGCTACCCCCCATCCTACCCCTGCCCACTGCACCCTCTACGCAATATTCGCCACGCTGTTTCCGGTCCCACTCACGGCGTTACGAATATCAGCGCCGTCGGCACCCTCGTCGCGGAGCCGGTCGAGCGTCGCCTGCGCCGAGAGTACTTCGTCGCGGTACGTCGATTCTTCCTTGAACAGGCTGGCGTCAGTGGGATTCTCAGCACGCTGTAGACAGGCAGAGTGGGCACGTCTGGGTGGCGGCAGCGGCGAGGCATGGGCTTATCTGGGCCCACGTACAGTGTCGCTCCAGCAGCCACTCTCGACGAGGAAACCCGCCCATGTCTCTTGTCGACGAAGGAACCAGCCTTGGTTCCAAAGCCCCGAGGATCTCCACTTTGCGACCCATGACCGGACTCACCGCTTGACGACGCCCGTCTTGATCTTGAGCTGGCGGAGGGTCTGGGGGTCGGCCATGGTGTGTGGTTGTGAAATGGTGGGATGTGTGTCAGTCGGATCTGATCTCTGATCTCAACTTGGGCCATGTGGACCGCGTCATCGACGCACGCGCCAGAGCGGGTATAGGTCGGATAAACAGGCAGCCTGGATGATGTGCCAGCCTAAATTGTCGAGGCTAATAAAATTCGGCGGTTTGTAATGGAAGCGTCGGTGGTTCTGGGGTCAGCTGGGTGGTTTCTGGGCTGCAACTTGGAACACCTGCTATTGCATGTGGGGAGCGGGAATGTTTATGAAGCTACGGGCCATAGGGTGGGAACCTGTTGACGGGGCCGCGACTTGACCAGCTTGGACAGGATGACGGACGTTGCATGCCTGGGGGCTTGGAGGCCGCACGCTACATGCTGCGCATCCTGGCCTTCCAGACGTGCGTCGGCGCGGCGCAGCCGTATTTGCTGCGCGCTGTGTTCGCGTTTCATCCAACTTAAATTCAACTGGCAACACGCCACTTGGTATTGCTTTCCCACAAACTACTCTAGTCGTCGGCATCCATCATTTCTCATTTCTCACCCCTTGCTCGGTGCCTTGACCGCAACCTCCGTCATCTCGACATTCTCCCCAGGCCACCACCACACTCATTAACGACTTCAGCGTCCGCTGCACGCGCCGCACACCAATTTCTGTCTTGGAATAGAGTAGCCGCACGACCCAAACCCACGCGACGCCTCGCCTCCACCTCACTTTACGACACTACTTCCACGACCTACTCCCCTCCACCACTCCACCCACTCCACCACTCCACTCTACGGCACCGCACTTTCGCTCTCGCCGCTGCTCTCGACTCGACTGGATGCGTCCATGAGCCGTCCGCCCGCGCACGCGCGCTACCCGCTCTCGGCCAAGCCGCCCACACCGACCCATGCGGCACATGCTTCGGCCCGCCGGCGGGGGCTGCGGGGCCTGCTGTGTGTCCACAACCTCCGCGCCTCGCTCGCTCTCAAGGCCGCGCTGTGTATTGTCGTCGCGGGGGTGGTGGTCCTCGTCGTCCTTGCTGTCGGGGCCGCAAACGCACCGCCCCTCCTCGGGTCGGCCGCGCTCGACGACATCGGAGCAGCTGTAGCAGCACGCAAGGACAACGCGACGGTCCCCGAGCCCGTGCCCGAGATCCACCGCTCGTTTGAAGAGCCAGACTATGCGCTTCTCGCCAACCCCCAGCCGCACGAGATTGGGTGCGATGTGCCCCTCGAGGGGCCCGATGCCGGCGCACTCGCGTTTATCGGCATCTTCTCGACAGCTCAGGCGCGCGGGAGAAGGGATCTGTGAGTTGGCGTGTGTTGGGACTGTTCCGGTTGCTGTTGTGACTGTCTAGCCGTAGGTGCAGGGGGGGCATTGGTGAGAAGTGAAAGCCGGGTGGTGGAGGTGCTCTCCCAGAGCCCTTGCACCAGCGCGCTTGAAGTGGGGCATGTCTACGTGGCCCGGCGGGAACCTGTAACTCCAAACCATGTTATTGCGCTCCACCCAAAGCATGACCGGCTCGATAACCGCTCACACCAACAGATACCGCGAGTTGATCGTCCCCGACTTTCCACCAGAACTCTTCACGATCAAGTTTATCCTGGGCCAGCCAAAGGCGGACAAGACGGGCAAAAAGGGCCTCAAGGAGACGTGGCGGAGACTGAACGACGAGATGGCAGAGCACGACGATATCGTCCTCTTGGATGTGAGTGGGCGTGTGCGATTACCAGCGCCGGTAACGGTCGCGAGGGGGGCTGCGATCGCAGCCGAGTTGTCGCTACATCTCACCTCCGTGTCACCCCCCCCCCCTCTTCGGTACGCTTCTGCTGACCCTAGATTGAGGACAACATCGACTTTGGCAAGACGCACGAGTACTTTAAATGGGTGGAGCGGACGTATGGCGGACCGGGGGTCGTCAAGGGCCGACCACGATTTGTGATGAAGTGCGACGATGACGTGAGTGTGGGGCGCGCTTGGTGGCGAACCCAACGCGGTGAAAGCTGGGTGACGCACCTCACGCAGTGACTAACGTCAGACGGTGCTGGTGATGCCCAATGTCGTTTCCAGCTTTAGCGAGCTCGACTGCTCCGAGAACATTTACTGGGGCACGTCGGCGGGCCGCTCTGGCCACTTTCAGGACTACTTTCGCGGCCTGGCGTATGCCGTGTCATGGCCGCTCGCGGCGTGGATTGGCGGCGCCGACATGCCATACGAGCACACGGTCAAGATTGAGGACGCGCGCACGGGCCAGTGGCTCCGTCTCCTCCAGCCCATCACGGACGTGGTGCGGCGCGTCGACATGGGGTGGAATATGGGCGATTGGAACCAGTTGAATGTCAGCGTGTTTACCGTCGCGCTCCGTGAGTGCTTGTGGGAGGTTGAACCGTCGTCCTTGCGCCCGCTCACTCTCCAGATTGGCTCAAGATGGACGACTGGGTCCGCGAACAACACGCACGCGTCCACGAGGTCTGGAAGCAGTCGGGCATGCCGTTTGAAGGCAAGCACGGCCGCTCCAACCGCAGACTCATCCAGACGGGCATCGAAAAACCAGAAGAGGCGAAAAAGGAGCGCGAACGACAAAAGTCGATGGGGTGGGATACGACATGATACACGAGCGCTCGCTAGGACAGTTGGCATGGAGATCGAGTTGCTAGATAGACACCTCTTGCATTGCATCTGCTGGCCGTGACAGCGGTGTGGACACCCTGCAAGCCGGGGGACTGTGGGCCTGAACGTTGTAGCAGACCGGACAGAGAAACAGTTTGGACAAGGGTTAGTGACCAAGAGAGGCAGAGAATAACAAGCGCAACCGACCGCCAGGTATCATCACCGTGCATAATCGTACAACAAATCCACACTCTAGCACTGAGCTTAGAGAGGCTTGCTCGGCAGCTGCGTGGGGAGGGTACCAAAGCTGGAGCCGTTAGTGACAACTCTTTAGTGCACCAGGTGCACAGCTTGGACCGCGAGGCAGGCTCGACACCGAAAGGTGCCCCCCAGAGACCACACTCACCGCTTCTTAATCGTCACGCGGTGGCGCGAAAACTTGTCGTCGGGGGAGAAGCGCGCCGGGTGCGCAGACTTGGTGGGCTTGCCGGCCGCGGTCACCTTCTGGGAAGTGTCAGTGGATGCGGTGCGGGTGGATGGTGTTTGGTGGCGTCGCTCTTGAGTTGGGGGATTGACTTGGGCGCTGTCCATCCTGTTGTGCGCGTCGCGCAGGGAAGGACACAGTGGCCAGGCAACGTATCCAGAGCGGAGAGGTGTCGAGACCTCGGCATGGTATGCCGGGCTCTTCCACCGTGGACCGCTTTTTGCCAGAACCAAGTCGCCCATCATGCTCCCGTCGCAATCCACATCGGCTCAACCCCTTCACGACACGGTCCAAGGTCTTGCGATGACAGCTTCCCTCCGTGTCGCATTCGGTGGTCGACAACTCTTCCATGGACAACGCTTCCATCGACAGCGCTTCCATGTCGACTTCGTGGCCTCCCTTCCTCATCTCCCCCCCCTTCCCCCCTCTCCCCTACCGCCAACGAGCTCGGAACCATCCCGCGCATCCTCGTCCCCTCCTCATCCCTATCCCCATCCCTGTCCGCATCCCCGCCCGCATCATCTCCCAATGCCAACCCAAAGCGGCACTCGTAAACGCGACTAACCTTGAGGGTGTACACACTGAACCCGTCAGCTCCCGTTCCACTCGCCCCAGCAAACTCACCGGTTTCCCTTGTCGTCGAGCGTGTACATGAGATGCATGGCGGATGTTTTTCGGGGTGTCGGGGGTCGGTAAGGATGAGCTTCGAGGTAGGGGTTGGGTCAAACGACGACGAGCTGGGCGGCAATGACGGTGAACGCTGCGACGACGAGGAGAATGTCGAAAGCTGGAAAAATCACTGTCGACGGGAGTAAATTTCGGAGGCTTGAGTTTACTTATTCGGGCCACCGGTTGTGGGTGGCAAAGGTGTGCCTGGTGGAGGTCGACCACCAAACACGCCGAGAAGTGTGCACAGTATGAGAGCGGGAGAGGCGCTGAGCACACATCCCCCTCGCACGCTCGCCTTTGCTCGCCAGTGGCTACTCTGCGTTCCCCAATACGAATCGCCTTCCTTACGATTGCGGGTACGATGCACAACGACGCTAGCGACGTATGCAGAAGTGGGCGATCAATGCCATCCCCGTGCAGAGGATCATCGTGAGCCTGGGCCAAGCGATCCATAAGGCGTGTGGCTGGACGACGGTCGTGGTGAGCTGTGGCATTGGTTGAGGATGGTGTGACAAGCATGTAGCCGAAGAGTGAACAAGTGGTGATGTGCAGGATCGGCGCGTCGGCGTCGTTGAGAATGTGTGCGGTGGGATAGACATGAATGGCCATCGTGGAGGCAATGTTCTCGCTCAATCCAGGCATGCTGCAATGGTACAATGGACACATCCTGGCGTCCAGTCGCTTCAGTTGCCTTGCATACTATATTGCTCAACCACAGCATGGTGCGAGGAATCGCAGTCGCGCGGTTAGTTATTCACCGTGCCGCTTCCCCATATGCGCCTTGGAGCGATCGCCGTGGTCCCGGGGGTCATGTTGTCGGTGCGTGATGTCGGGTGCTTGCGTGCTTGGCGATTGTGATAACAGGGTAACATCTGGTTGCGCCCTTCGCACACTCTTACTGTGTGCTCTACCCCTCGGCTCGGTGCTGCACTTGCGCCCGACCGGTCGGTAAGAGAACGCCGAGTGCGCGCATCAGAGATGTGCACATCATTCCTCATACTGAACGCACCGGTTGACGGCTTCAAGCAAATAGGGCAGCAGCAAGAGTGCACCATGCAGTCAGCATGCAACTGCGCAATTGCCCGACTCCATGAGCCAAGAACGGGATATGAGAGTGGCCTGCAGTGTCGCGAGCGAGTGTTGTGTGTGTCTAAGGGCTAGGACAGTGTACAGTGTGGGGCCACACGGTCATGACTGGCACAGTCTGGGAGCTAGCGATGAGGGGACCGACCGCGGACCGACGACACTTGGGTTTGCACACCTTGCTTGTTTGGGTGCACCGTGAATCCTTGCTTCCTTCCGTTTCTCTGCTCATCCTTCCCTCTTCCCCCCCATTCCTCTCCTTTCATTCACTCTCTCTCCCTCTTCCTCTCTTCACTCTTACCCTCTTCACCTCTTCTTTCATCACCGCTTCCCCTTTCCATACTCTCCATTGTCGCATGCCCTCTCCCCCACATATCACTCGCTTTCCCCACCTCTGAGCCCCTCATCACACTACACTCGCGCCCTCGTCACACACCCATCATCACTCTCCAGTAGTCTCTCCACCTTCCTCGTCACTCTGTCACCACATCACCCTTCCTCGTCACCATGTCCCGCTGGGACCACAACCTAGGCCACGACGTGAGTACCAAAGACGATCCCTGTCCCCGCCACCGCTGTCGATTCCGATCAGCCGCGCGCATCTCCTTTGCCCGTCGCATATTATCATAGCACGCCATAACCACACGCCTTCCCTAACGCTCCCAGCGTGGCCGCCGGCCTCACTGGAGCCGCAATCGCAACACAGGCAGCCCGCATCTGGCGGCAGAGTCGTTACCGGATCACCCTGATCGCTCGCCACTCCACGAGGACTTCCAGTCGGACGGCGGCTACCATTCAGACGGGAGGAAGGCAAGCCACTCTCGGTCGGCGACCTACAACATGACCCGCCACGCCTCACTCAACCCCCAGGCAAGGCCTTACAATGACAACAGGGTGGGTGCAGTATACCAGCAGGATACATGACCCAAGCTAATGCACCAGCGCGCGTCGGCACACAGCGGGTCCTTGACGCCCGGTTGGGGTCCTCCTGGGTCACCATACTATCCTTCCTCCCCGCTCGCCCTTCCGCAAACTGGCCTTCCCCCGCAGACGGGTCTTTCCCCTCAGATGGCGACGCTGCCCATTGGCGAGGGACGTCCGCGCAAAGGCAGCACCTTGTCCTCCTCACACGAGGTGAGTAGTCTCTATCCCTCATGTTACGCATGCTTATGATAGCAGCCGAGGCACAGCTCGCAGTCACGCAGTGTGAGCCATGCATCCTCTCATCACACCATGCAAACGGTCGACACCGAGGTGCCTGCAAACCGCCACCTTCCTCGCAACATTACCCCTGGCCAACTCGGCCTCATTCTCCCGCACGACGATCCGAGCAGCACGCGCCCCACCCCGTCGTCTACCGAGCGTCTCGACCCTACGTCCAGCGAGCGTCCTCGCAGCAGCATGGGCCCCGTATCCACCAGCAGCCACTTGCACTCTGGGCCCTCGCAGTCGTCTCACGTTGGTAACGAGCCTGAGATCCTTGAAGACAAGCCCGCGCCTCCTCGTGGTGGAGTCATTCATAACGGAGTACCAACATGGCGTCCAAACTTTGGCCCCCCTCCGGTCAAGGCCGGAATGTATTCCCAGCGACCCATCGCCAACAAGCCTAGCAACAGCACTACTGTCGAACGCCCTCGCCAGTGGGGTAACCCAGACTCGTCGTCTCCGGCTAAAGACAGAGGTCTTCTTCCGCAGGCGCCAGCTTCCGCCCGCCCCGAGGACAAGGGCCACGAGTCCGACGATGGAGGATGGGGAGCCGCTCCAGAGGTACGCCTGCGGAACTGGGTCAATGAGGTTGCGCCCGCACCTCCTCCTCCGCCCGACGTTGCCTCAAGTCCCGTACCCGAGGACGTGGCTTCCCACATCTCATCGCCGGTAATGCGCCCTAGCAGCGCCCGCGAGAAGCCTGACCCGGTCACCATCTTTTACTCTGACGACGAAAAGGAAGAGTCGGTGGTGCCGAAGGGACACAACAAGGACATTGCCATGAACGACGTCAAGAAACATGTGGATGACGCTGCGGCTCCGACCGAGATTAAGCGGCAGTCTACCGCCACCACCCAAGTGCCACCTGAACCTCCCATCATCCCGACAGTGGACATTTTAAAACGCCCGTCGAGTCGGCACTCGTTTGTGTCTTCACACTTTACCGACCCGACCACAGGGCTGCGCTCAGAGTTTGACAGGACGCGATTTTATCGCGAAGAGTGGTGGAAGGACCCCACCCATCCTGCGTACAGCCCCATGTGGGCAAGCCGCCGTGTCAATGTTCGGTGAGTCGACCATCTGCATCTCTTCGCTGACACTATAGTATCCAGTTCCCCGTTCGACTCTATCTCATCCGTGACCTCATGTTCGATCACTTTTCTCGGTGGGGCACTGTTCGTTGCGTCTTTCCCATCGATGTGGACAAGAGGCAGGACCAGTGCGACAAGGCATTAGTCGTCTTTGAGGTCAGTTGAACGGTGCGTGGAGAAAGCTAACAATCAGGATGAGCAGTCGGTGATCAACATGATGAACGATGACACTCGTATAGAGTGCGTTTCTCGTAACCCCAGCCGTTGCGGAGAGTCGCGGTTCTTACTCGACATTCGCCGCCTGCCAGCCGAGGCTCAGTTGCGGACCATTTACGTCGAGGTCTCTGGCCCTCGCCACGATGCGCGCTCGCGTTCTGCGTCGCCTCGACTGCCCTCCCCCCACGATGACGACCCGGATGACAAGCCTCTGTTCGCCAGGAATGCCAGCCCTCTTCCTCCATCAATCACGGTTTGGGGTCTGCCGGTCCGGAAGAAGGGCGGTATGTTCAACGGGCGTGTCGTCCTTGAAGGTCCTCAAGGCTTTTTCAATCGTCGTCACATCGGTCCGTTTATGGAGGTCAAGAATGACGAGGGACGGGAACCTGTCAAGCTGCAGGTGTTTGACCTCGGACGTCGTACCCTCGAGCGCGATGTCAGTACACATTTATTCCTACAATCGTCGACTGACCAGAGCAGTTCCTGCCGGCAATCGTCGACTATTACTGCGATATCCACCGGATGGTGCCTCCCGGTGCCCACTCTCCCGGCTGGGTCTTCAGTGTCTGGGGACCTCGCCAAGCCATCTATCTTCTAGAGGTAGGCATTGCAACCTGAATGGTCCTGACAATCCAGACGTTGTCGTGCATTCCTGGTATTACCGCACGCTGGGCCCGTTCATCGGACGCGGTCCTCAGCGAGCCCCCGCTGTCGGCCGAACAGGCAGCTGCCATTCCCCTTCCAGACGACCCCGTTGACCGGACCATCGTCTCTCCAGCTACGCGGCCGACAAGTGTCAAGAGTGAGGCCGAGGCAACTGCCTCCCCAGGCGGTCCTTGCCGTGGCTCTCCAGCTTTGCCCTGTGCCGCCGTCTCGTTGCCTCCCGACCCTGCCTACCCTCACCTGAGCCGTCAACTCACCTTTACCTATCGAGGCCGTCTGGTTCGACAGGAGATGACCAACGGCGAACCCCGCTACATTGACGACGCTGCCATTTTCGTAGGCCGCCTTGTCAAGGAGCAAGAGTCCCAATATTCCCTGCTCGAGCGTTTCTCCCGCTACGGATCCATCAACTCGGTCGAGTACAATCCTCGTGTGGCGAAATCGACCTATGCGACGGCCCGCATTCTCTTCAAGGAAGCAGACTCGGCCCGCCGTGCGATGCAGTTCGAGGTGAGTTGTTGAACACAGACGCATGTTAACCACAGAATGGCGCTATTTCCTTTGGTTCGTGTATCAAGGTGGAGCCTCGCAAGGTCCTTCCGATGGAGGTACAGGTAAGTCGCGTGACATTGGCGCTTTGGACTGACAGCAGGTCCGTGAAATGTATATCGATCATCTCGGCCGCGCCATCAGCCCGTCGATGGTCTCTCAATACAGCCCTCCTTTACCGACTACAACACCGCCTGCGGGCCCGGCGTCCCCATTCCAGCAGCCCGCCTCATTCTCCCTCCCGCCACCTTGGTCGCACGGCCCCCAGGCTATGCCCTTCAATCCGCCGGGCTGGATCCCGAACCCGATGCCTTGGCTGGCTCCTTCGAGTACTCCCATTCCCACCAATGGGGACAACACGACTATTCGACCTACCAACTTTGGTCCAATGGCGTGGTCGTACAGTGTTGGCTATTACCTTGGCCCCATGCCCGCCCCCGCTCCCCCTCCCCCGGCCCCCTTGACGTCTGTGGCTCCTTCGTCCATGAGTCCCAAGACAGCTCGGCGTATCTCCATTGGACCCGTTACTGGTCCGGCTCCGCCTGCCCCGCTTCAGACCATTCCGGCTGAACCTACCTCGGCTCCGACGGTTCAGATGCCATCTTCCGCCTCTCGTACCACTGTCGTGCCGCAGACCACTGGACCGAGTGCGCCAGCGCCTGCCACGGACAAGGATGGGCCGAGCTCGTCGTCCAACCCACGCTACCTCGGCGCCAAGATGGAGGAAGGTCTCTTCAAGCCCATCTACGACGAGGTGGAGCTCAAGCACTGGCGCGAGACCAACAACATTCAAGAGCCAAAGTCGCCGCAGCAACCTCCCCCTGCTGAGAGTCTCCCTCTACTCCCCCTTCACACCGGAGGCCACGATCCGGCACCAGCCGGCCCAACCGTCTCCCGCACTTCGTCGACGAGTGGGTCTGCGCGGCCGCCCCTCACGCCCATGGAAGGGTTCCAGGACTCTTTCTCGCGCAACCAGTTTTTCGACCCCAACGGCAATTTCGACTCGCTCGGTGGGCCGCTCTCGCCTCCGCCTCGGCAGTATGCGTTAAACGCGGGACAGTATGGACCGCCGGGAACTTTCCCTCGCCGTCGTACCAACCCCCGTGGCTTTAACACGAATCAGCCAAACCAGCCAAACGTTCCCAACATCAGCAACTCGCACAATCGCAACAGCCAAGACGATGACAACCGGGTGCGCGACAGCCGCCACCGTGACAACCGTGACACCGACAACCGCCCCCGCCAGAACCGTGACCGCGACAATTCGGACCGTGACAACCGCAATGCGCACGTCCCTGCCCCCCCCAACAAGCACAACTCGCGCGGTCGCAACGATGGACGGGGCGCGCGCGTAGACGAGGACCGAGGCGCTGCCAGGACCGAGACGCACCAGCAGGAGGTGCAGCCCAACTCGCCCACGGGCTCGAACCAAGACTCGGCCGGTGGATGGTAGACGTGTTGCGTAGAAGTCGCGAGCGGCGCGAGTGTGTGAGTCAGTCGAGTAAGTCAATTCGAGTGAGTGAGTGAGTCGAGTCAAGTGAGTAGGCGAAAACGAATAGCGTGTGTGAGAGACCCCCACTGTCTGAGTGACCCTGTTTCATATTCCTCGAGAGAAGCATGGGCTACATGTGTCCATCGTAGCCAGCATGAAAGAAAAATAAATGTGTAGCATCGCGAATGTGCCCAGTGCCACTAACTGTTACCGCCGGCTCGGGCTCTTCTCACCCTGAAATTGATTCACGTGCCACAACAAATGCCGCCTCTAGCCGGGAACCCGAACTGCCTCCCCACTGCACGGCACCACCTGACCGAGGCTCATCCCGTCTTGACCAAACTCCAACTCTCTGTTAACTTCCACATCGCCCTCCCCATAAACCCAACCACAATGGTACCCCTCCGCGTCGCAATCCTCGGCACCGGCCTCTCGCTGCAGGCCTTCCACTACCCGCTCGTCTCGGCCCTCCCCGAGCAATTTGTGCTCCACAGCGTGCTCGAGCGGAGCGGCAAGGGGCGCGCCAAGGAGATTTGCGGCGAGGGCATCAAAGTCGTCAAGAGTATTGACGAGGTGGTGGGCGACGACGAGGTGGATGTGGTAAGTGCGTTGGGGCCTGGGGAATGTCACGGTGCGACGGAGGGGGTGAGGCCGGCGTGGGGAAGTAGGGAGCGGAAAGTGGGGGAGTTTTGGTGGCGGGAGAGGCTGCCTTGTGAGGGATGAAGTAGCGGTTGGGGGGCAGCAGGAAGCATGTGGAGAGGCGTCATGGCAACGTGGCGATGGGAGCGGCCCAACTGAGCGCGACAACGGTATGCCAGGGATACGATGGCCGTCCCGCGATCCAGAGCACAAAGAACTCGGCGCCGTGTCACGACGAGGGGCAATGGCAATGAGCCTAGTGCATACAACACGTCTGGTCTTGTGCATACAAAAGGCTTGCTCTTGTGGCCCTATTCCTGCTCCAAACTGACACCAGGTCGTCGTCTCCACGCCCAACAACACACACTACGACTTTGCAAAGGCCGCCCTCGAGGCGGGCAAACACGGTGAGACTGGGCCGGAGGGATGTGCAAGTTGCGCGACTGGAGCACGGTTCCAGTGCTGTGCGAGGATGAGGTCGGACTGGTCCTGGTGTGCGGGTGAGACGTGCCGACTAGGCGTCGCCGGCAAGAGGGGATGATGTGCAGACGCCAAGTTGTCGTCGCGTCCACCGTTGAGCCTGGCTCCAAACCTCCAGATCACTGGCGCCCCCGGCCCCGGGGG
>JAMFRD010000039.1:233210-292136 GCA_025502685.1 Pascua sp. PH4015B
GGGTTTTTTGTCATTCGCCAAGTTTTCGTCGGGTCCACCGTTTACCCTGGCTACAAACCTCACTTTAAAACCCCCCCCCCCCCCCCTGGCAACCGTAACGCCCCTCCCCCACGATCCGCAACTAACGTCACAGTCATGATCGAAAAGCCCGTGACGCCCACGGTCGAAGAGGCCGAGGAGCTCGCGGCGCTCGCCAAGAGCAAAAACCTCGTGCTCTGCGTCTACCAGAACCGCCGGTGGGATGCCGATTTCCTCACCCTCAAGGATCTGCTGCAGGGGGGTAAGGTGAGTTGGGCGTGTGTGTGCCGTGGTTGTGATGATGGTTACCCGCTTGTTATCGGGGTTGCCATCCGGTTCACTGGGGAGCGTACCGAAGAGACTGCACCATGTACTCGATGCACTACAGCCTAACCCTGTATTCACCTACGTGCATCTCTCCTGTACACGCTCTGGGGCTCTGGCTCTGTTTCTCTCGAGCTCTCTCCATCTCTCTGTAACTCTCTCCAGTTCTTGCCATTTCGCTCTTCATCTCTATCCATCTCCATCTCTCTCCCGCTCCATCTCTCTCACACCCCTGTACCTCTTTCCCTCCCGATCTACCCTTTCAACCACCGCGCCCATCCTGTCCCAACCCCCGTTCCTCACTAACACCAGCTCGGCCCCATCCACGAGCTCCACTCCCGCTTCGACAGGTACCGCCCCCTCGCGCCCGACCACACCCTGCGGGGCTGGAAGGAGACGCCCGGGCAGCACAACGAGTCGATTTACAACCTGGGGTCGCACATTATCGACCAGGCAGTCACCCTCTTTGGTGTGCCGGACAAGGTCGCGTGTCGGTCCTTTGACGAGCGCGGCATTGGGCTCGAGGAGGCTGTGAGTAGAGTAGGGCGGGAGGGCGTGTTGTGTATGTGATGGGCCCGGGCGGGTCGGGAGTGGGGGTTTCGTCGGTGTTGAAGGTGTGCGGGGTGGTAGTAGCTGGGCGAATGTCTGTGAGGGGGCGGGTCCTGGAGTGAGGCGTTAGGCCTGGCTCTTCGGACTGGTCTTTGGATTTCGCCCGTCCGTCCTGGCCCCTCGGCTCTGCACAAGCTTTCGTGTTATCCCACACCACCTCTTGCTACCCCTCTTGCATGGTCACGCTCGTGGGGACGGTGATAGATCAAGCGGACACCGCCCAGTCCCCACCAGACCTCAGTGAACGGCCCCCATTCCTCCAGTATTATGTTCCCCCCACTGACACCAGTTCGAAATGACCCTCCTCTACCCCGCCCAACCCGGCGCCACGACCCCGCTCGCCGTGCACCTCGGCGCGACCATGCTCTCGTCCGTGCCCGAGCAAGTCCGCTTTATCGCCAAGGGCCTCCATGGCTCGTGGACAAAGCACGGCCTCGACCCGCAAGAGGCGTTTTTGCGCTCCGGAAAGCGCGTCGCAGATAAAGGGTATGGTGTGGAGGATGAGGAGGCGTGGGGTGTCCTGGACGTTTGCGAGGATGGCAAGTGGCGGCGTGAGCGGTGAGTATGGTCTGGGCTGAGAATTGGGTTGCTGCTAGTTCCGGGTCTGCTCGTGCGGAGAATGGTGGGGACAGAGGTGTGGCTTGGAGAGGCGGAGATGGCGACCACTGGCCCACGGCCGCGGCGTGGCGAGGTGGGCGTTGGCCATGGGCTGAGGCAGGTTCTTGGCGTGAGAATGAGATTTGAGCGGTGCCTACAAGGTGCTCTATGAGCGTGCTTGCACGTCAAGCCCGTGTTCTAGGACCTCTGCGAGCCCCACTCGACGCTGTGAAATCACCAAGAGTGGCTCAAGTTGAACTCTAGTCCATCCAGCAAGCAGCACATGCCTCTTGCATTGCACAACATCGGCCCATTGTCCCACACATGCCCCAACCCAACCTGCCCTCTGAATTCCCCTTGATCTCGAGGACCCGCCACCTTGGACATTCCCGTTGCATCCCACTTGCCCTTGCCCACTGCCCACGCCCGCCAGCTAACCCCCAGCACACCCGCGCAAAAGGGCTGGTACCCCTCAATCTACACCTCGCTCCACGACGCAATCACGTCCAACGACCCGGCGCGCCTCGCCGTGCAGCCCGAGCAGGCCATCTGGACCATGCGCCTCATCGAGCTCGGCCTCCAGTCGAGCCGCGAGGGGCGTGTCATTGATGTTGAGAAGTAGTGGCGTGGACTCATGGCGCCAACACGGATGCGGTGCGGGTGTATCTCGACGCATGGAGGTGTGTGTAGGCCATGTGGGTTAGGGTCTGATGTTGGCCCCATTGAATAGGAACATGTAGGCGTGGCATGGCAGACACGCTGATGTGAATGCAACGAGACGAAAGAGGTAGTCAACCCCAGATGGCGCCGAGGGCGAGTGCAAAAGGACATGCACATTGTGATCGTACAGAAATTAGATACAAACGAGACGTGGCGTGCGTCTCGGTTGGGCGCGAGTGGGGGTGGCGCAGGACTAGACGGTACGGCCTGCACCCCACATGACAAGAACGTGGGGAAAAGCTACCCCGGGGGATAGTCGTCAACACAAACCTCACACCCCACGCTGCTTATCTGCCCCATTCGCCCTCCCCTCAATCCTAGCCACGCGCCCGGCCAACTCGTCAATCTGTGCCGCCTGGAGCTGGACGAGCTCGCGGAGGGCCGCAATCTCGGCGCTCTGCGCATCCTCTGCAATGTAGGGGGGCGCGGGCGGGGACTGGGACAATGACGAGGGCCCCGGAGCAGACAAGGACGAGGATGGTCCTGCTGCATCGGCGGGGCGGCGGAGGGGAGCTACTCCTTTGGGCCCCGATGGCGCCGGGGGCGGGGCCACGAGGCGCGGGTGTGGGTTCTTGGGGTCGAGGCCGAATTCTTCCCGGATCGCGGCGAAGATTGGGCAGTGTTTTGGGTCCTGGGGTTAGTCTGACGCACGCACATCGGGGTGCCCTGGCATGGGGCAGTGCCCAGTCTCGGGCGATGTCATACACATCACTTCATGTGTTACACCCAACATCTGGCAAAGCCCACACGCCGTGACTAGGCCGGACACGACCTCTGTCCCAAACATACCTTCTTTCCCAGCTCGTCGAGCTTATCCAACAACCGGCCGCCCTGGCCGTCGTCCTTGTACCACTTTGAATCGAGGTACGCGCGCACCACGTCCATCTTGAAGCTGGGGGTCAGTACGTAGAGTGTGACTATAGCCCGATGTCTCCGATACAAGAGTTATACCACTTCTCCCATCCCTCTTAGCCCAAGCCCTCCCTCCGTACGCTGTGCCCTCCCTCCGTACGCTGTGCCCTCCCTCCCTCCCTCGCTGCGTCCCCTCTACTCTGCTTCATGCCAAACACACTTCGCTTACCCTCCCCGCACAACACACTCAGGTGCATCGCTACTCACTCTTCGGAATTGCGGTACGACTGCTTCCTGAGAAGGTCGAGCACGCCATCCGACGTCGTGGGCGGTGTGGGGATCTGCGGTGCGTCAGTCCAGCTGTCGGAGGTGAGAGTTGTGAGAGTTGAATATGAAGGGCCCCAAGAGAACACGCGCCGTGCAGCGGACCCATAGGTAGTGGGGAGAAGCTGCCGGTACCAGCGGCTACTTGCCCCCTGCTAGCTGCCATGTACAGTGCACCAGCAGGATAGCAACTTACACACTGGGTTGAGGGAATGTCGACGCCATACTCGTATCGCAGTATGCGCATTGCGCTCGCGTGTTGCTGGACCAGACCGTCGACTTTTATCTTGAGCATTGCGGTCGCCATTGTGGGCATGTGGGGGGAGGGGTGGCCGCGGTGAGTATAGTTGGTGCCCGGGGCGGGTTTGCCGGTGCAGCCTCGAGGTGGTCTGGCTGCTGGGTCAAAGTAGACTTGTACAGAACGGCTCGCCGTGTAGTCTGGTGTGATGGAGATGGGACAAACGTGAACAATGAGATATGAGTGAGGTGACAGACAACGGTACCTTGTGGCATTGTGCTCGGTCCTGGCGTGCCCAGCTGCGCACACTGCATGCCGACATTGCGGCGACCTTTCCAAGGGCGTTAGACTGTGCGACAAGGTCGGCTGGTCGGCGCTGCATTGAGAAGCAATCCGACTTTTGTGGTTCACAGGCTAAAAGGCATGAATGACGATTCACCCAGGCACTCTCCCGCCAGAGGGCTCGCCACTTAATGACCAGGCACAGGGCGCCAGGCACCAAAGAGGCCGACAGAGCTTATATCTCGGATCACTCACAACGAGGTGCAAAGCCCGTGGCCGTCCTCTCTGTCGCCTCCCCTGTTATCAGGAGCTCGGCGTTACGTCTGCTCCCGCGGGGCACATCCACAGGTGGCGTCCTTGGCGTCAATCGATCGGGGGCAAATGCGCATTGACCAGAATGCAGAAGACAAACCAACGGACAACAGCGAGAGCTGCTGACAGGCCGAGAGCTGCTAGCCGCTGCGATCGGCGAGGATGCCGACCCTCGGCCCTCGGCGTAGCATGGGCATCGGGTGAATCGTGTGAGCGTAACCACATGTGCGTCATCGTAAAGGCATCCCAGGATACAGACTACTCTAGTACATGATTGTCCATGTCGCGACTGGTCGCAACTATCGTCCGCGCATGTCCGCCAGCAAGTGCGTGCGCAATGGTCCGTGGTCATCGGCTTTGGGGAGAGGTGGTTCCGAGCGCGCCTGGGGTGGTTGTGCCCCCGGCCTGGGTTCGTCGCAATCGGCAAGCACCCTGCGCTACGCCGCCTTGCCCGTCGGGATCGGCTTGCCGTCCATGGTCGTCCCCCACTCCTGCGTGGGGTTGAGGTGGCTATCGAGCGTGACGGTGACGGTGGGAATGACGGTCGTCTTGGCCGCGTCTGCCGCCGACGAGTTATCGGGCGCGACGATTGCGAATGGCTCCGAGATGGCGTACACGCGCCCATGGACCCATTCTTTAAACGCAATCACAAAGCCGTCGCCGAGGGGCACGTCGGTGCCGAGGTCGACCTCCATCGATCCGCCATAGTTGCTGTAGCCGTACGTCGTGCGCTTCATCGGTACCAGCCGCGCGAGCTTGACAAACCCCTCCATAATGTCGTGGTTGTGGTTGTGCAGCTCGATCGAAAACGACTCGATACCCGTGTCCGTCGCGCACTCCCACGACAGCAGGTTGGCCTCCCCCATCACCCATGGTCGTGTGGGCGAAGGCGACAGGACGGGCCAGTAGATGGTCGAACCTCGTAGTTGCGACTTCATTCCGGCTGTGGGTGAGCGGGTGTACACAGAGGCACGGGGCGGGCGAAACGTGTGCTGCGGGTATGTGGGGAGCCTTCGGCAGCAAGTCCGGCGCAGAGACCCATGTAAGGTAGAGAGCCAACGGTGTTGCGTGTCCGGACATGACTTCTTGCAGCGTACGACGATGCTCATCGCCGCGATACAGCTGCGGCACCGCTCCTGCAGGAGACCCTCATCCAGTGACGCTCTTTCCAAGTCTCCCCTAATCCCCATGTGGCCAGCCTCCCGGGTAAAACTCGTCCCCCCCTGCATGCGTCCTGCCGACGCATTCTGCCACACGACAACGGAACTCACCCATGGCGATCGGAAGGAACGTTAGCCCAACAAGGGCCAAGAATAGATGTCTCAACATGTTGGCAACGACGAGCACTGGGGGCGGGGTGTGGGGAGATGGGTGGGGGTGGTCGTGGGTGATATGTGGGCGCCGCGGGAGAAGCGCGCTCTCGGAGAGTGGTGGGCGGCAGTGTGAGGTGAGAGGGCGGAGTGCGGTGGGCGATGATGGCAATGTCGTCGAGAGAGACAGAGGGGTCGCCGGTATGGACGAGCAAAGCGGTGAGGACGGCACGCACACAAACGAGTGGTTTCGAGTTGGACGACGAGAGCGAAGACAATTTGGAGTGGGCTATTACCAGGAGGCACTGCGGAGTTGTGGTCGCTGTAGTTGGGGTTCAAAGAAGATGGGGTGGGGGGCCGTAGTGGGCTGAGGTCAGGCTGTAAAAGAGTGTGGCTTGTGGATGCAAATGTGAAACGGGATTCAAACACTCTAATGTCAAGCGACGGTGCACGGTTCGACGGCGAGCTCACAACCCATGATAAGTAGCACAGGCGGTCTATTGTCCGGGATGGGCCGCAGCCCTTTGCCAGTGGGGTCTACGTTGGGCCATGCACAATGCGTGTCATGCATATTCGGTGAGACGTGGAACGCCCGTGGCCACAGAACACTCGCTGCACGGTACAAAGCCGACGTCGCGTTGGCTCGTGACGCCAAGACTCGATGCCGAGGCGCCGAGAACGACAATACGGCGCGGCCAGTTTCGAGAGCTGGGATCCTACATCTCGCCGAGGCCACTGGACCGTCGCTCGCTAACCGATACCCTGCAGCGCCCGGCCTGTGGCGTACAGCCTCGCCGCATGGGCCGCTTCAGTGAGGTCAAGGGGGCGAGGATACGTTGATGGCCAACTGGGGGCTCTCTGGACCGAAATATATACGTCTCGCGTCCGACAGACATGGCATTGACTTGGACCTGCGTGGATGCCGCCGTGGCGGTGCACCGCGTCCAACGCGTATTCGACGCGAGGACGCGCGCTCGCCCACGTCGAGGAAGTTGACCAGTGGGCAACGAGATGGTGCGAAAGCGCGTGCTCTGGTCTCGAACGAAGAACGCCACCGTCGCTTGGCGCCGCGGTGTCGGGTCCCTATGTACAGCCGACCCATAGAGCTGTGCCTTTTGCGCGTCGTCTGAATGGTTGCAAACCTGTTGACCCATGTGCGCGCCGTTGGCACTTGTCTGAATTGTTTGGGCTGGGGTTCGGAATATTCGCTAGCATGGCACACTTGAATTGATGCGCCGTGTCGCGTCGCGTCGCGTCGTGTGCCAAGTGTGTTAGCGTTCTGGGCACTGGGTTCTTGGGTAGTCAGATACGTTCTTATGTGTACCGACGGCCTTCGATGTAAAGGCTGTCCGTCGTGCTCAATGCCATTGTAGAAGGACATGGCAGATGCGGGCCTTGGCAACGAGCTTGCAGTTTGTGGAACCTTTGCACCCTGTTCAACCTGCCCTGGCCCACTGCGTTGGTCCAGGCAGTTAGTCGCGTGGAACGCCAGGAGCGCGTACGTTGAGCGCCGACGCGACCCGACTGACGTCGCCGACCCCAAAACCAAACTACCACCACCCTTAACGTTAAACTCGCCGGCTGAACGGCATCCGGCCCGAGCAGCATGCACACTCTGTACACGCCCGACTCCCTGTGGCGTAGACTATTGCGCACAACCATCGCCATCCCCGGCGGGCTGTGGCATGTGCATGTGCGGCTTGTCTGCGATGCAAGTCGCTCGTCGCGTTAATAGCACCGATGTCTTGTTGGTTAGAGCGCGGGCAAAAGCAGGGAGATGACCACAGCACAGCCTTTGTCGGCTCGATCATCCGAGGCACCGAAGAACCATGTTGGGGTTTGAGCCGCCGATGCTCTGGCTTTGAACCGACTTGGACGAAAAGAGTCATGCTGAGCACGGTGAGATTGGACGAGGTCAGAAATAAGATTTGTGCCCACTCCCTGGGCCTACGGCATCGGAGGAGAAACAAGCTACATACTCTACAGTATGTATTGTGTCAGAGGACGGAGAGGGAGGGCAGACGAGGCAAACAACGAGCGCAAGTGGACACAGGGACAAGTCTCGAATGGATGGCGGTGGTGGTGGTGGCAATGGTCCCTGGACCCTGGGAGATTTTTGGGCCAGAAGCAAGTCTGCGTTGCGGTATGCCGGCGTCGCGCGCTCGGTGCCAAGTTGATCCCCCTCATCCTCGAGTCCTATCTTTATCCATCACCTCGTAATCCTCCAACTCTCCTCCATCTCCAACCTTTACCTCCTTTTGTCTCTTCATCGTTCACGCCCACACACATTCCTTCGTTGTCTACCCGTCTTTTCCACCTTCTCCTCTCTGCTCGTTTGTCCCCCCAGCAAATCTCCCACCATGCTCGCCAACGTCGTCCTCGCCCTCTTCGCCGCCGCGTCGGTCAACGCCATCAGCATCACCTCGCCCGCCAAGGACTCGTCGGACACGACCTTCAAGGCTGGCGTCGCCACCACCATTGAGTGGACTGTGAGTTGTTGCGCTTGGGGTGTAACGGTTTCGTTGTGGAGAGGTAGAGTGTGGTGATTGGGACGCCAAACGTGCGAGATTGCTGCAGGCGATTAGGCAACCATGCGTCCATGTTCGCGTGCTTGGGCGCGTCCGACGCGTCTACGTAAGCCGACCAGACGATCTACGAGCAATACGTCACTGGCCACTAGGGGACTGCTACTCTCTCGTCTCGTGGAGCCATGGAGACAGCGTCCACGGCCACTTGACGTCGCGGCTATGGCCACAGCCTCAATCGCATCACGCGCTGTTGCCGCCGTCACTCTCTCACACGGTCTGCTTGTCACCAGAGCCACCGGCCACTACCAAAACCCCCACCGCACACCCCCCCCCTAACCACCACAGTCCGTCAACACCGACCCGGACTCGTTCGACATTGTCGTCCAGATCCCCTCGCCCTTCTCGACCAAGACCATCGCCGAGGGCATCGAGACCTCGGCCGGCTCATACTCGTTCACCCCCGATGCTTCGCTCGTCGGCGATGACGAGTACGTCATCAACTTTGTCGACCCCAAGACCGACGGCATCCTCGCCCAGAGCGGCAAGTTTGAGGTTGAGCAGGGCTCGGGCAACGCCGCCGCCTCGTCGGCCGCGTCGGGTGCTGCTTCGTCTGCGGCTACCTCCAAGGCGGCCGCGTCGGGTGTCACGTCGGCGGCCTCTCCTTCGGGCTCGGCCGCTACCAACGCCTCGGGCGCTTCCGGCAACTCGGTGAGTTGATTCGTGTAGCAAAGTTGGGCCCGTCGTCAATCTTCGAGTGTCTCATCGTTTGAGGCTGCTTGTCTACGGGACAGCGGCGGCGTCTGGACGTGCTTTGAGAGCTAAGACATGCCATGGGGGCCGAAATCAAGACAGAGCGAGTGCCCTGGCCCAGGGAGGCCGTTCACAGTCTGAGAACCCTGTGCCGGGTTACTCTCGGGGTGTTTGCCTAGCATCCCCCCCTGGCTGTCGTTGTTGCTCGTAGTGTCGCGCAACTACCCATCCTCCTGCATTCCACACCACCGCTGTCGCCCACTTACACCAGACCGCTGCCATCCCCAACGCCTCGGCCACGCCCGCGGGCTCGGGCGCCAACGCGCTCGTCCCCTCGCTCGCCCTCGTTGGTGCTGCCGTCGTCGCCGCTGTGCTCTAAGCGCTTCGGCTCCTACATTGACATTTTAGAGCACGTGCTGCTGGTCCTGTCGACGCCGCATGCCCAGCAAGGACGTGTAGCCGCTCTA
Organism: Pascua sp. PH4015B; assembly: GCA_025502685.1. Taxonomy (NCBI): domain Eukaryota; kingdom Fungi; phylum Basidiomycota; class Tremellomycetes; order Trichosporonales; family Trichosporonaceae; genus Pascua; species Pascua sp. PH4015B. Next base: position 242,542 of record JAMFRD010000039.1, read on the forward strand.
TTCTCTGACTGAGCTATGGACTCTTTTGATGTGTATGTTTCTGGGCTGGAATGTGTATGAGGCCGGGCTGTGGCCAGCCCTGTGAGACACAGTGGAAGCGTCAGGTGTAGACAGTGAGATCCTGGCTGTACATGTCGACGCTGAGTGTGTGCGGGTCGTTGACTCGGATTGGTGTGTCTCAACTAACAGCGCTGCATTCTGCTCAGTCCAGAACACTTGTTGAGCAAGGAGCGATTCTCCCGAACGCAAGGTGAACTGTCTAACCCGAAGGTACGCCCAGGCAAGGCGCTTGATCAGTGACGGCGGTGTTTCTCTGTGAGGCCGCGTTGGAACGGAGCAACTCCGTTGTAAGAGGGGGAGCCAACTCTCGATTGTCCACCGGCCCAAGGGAAATGCACAAAGGTCCTCTTGTCAAGGCATCTCCCCCTTGGTCGGTTTAGCGTGGGCAGGCAGCTCTGTCATTTTGCACGCCAGAGACTTCACAAGCTTGGAACCTACTCACGAAGCAAATAGAAGCAACCTCTGCTGTGACCTGCCATGGGTTATATCCGCCGCGTCCAATTTGTCATTGTCGCCGCCCAGCGGACGTGTCCAGAACCCATCTTCCATGAAACCGCGTGCAGTGGTATTTGCAGCAATTTAGGAGGCGCAGAGGCAGGTACCGCAGAGTTGTGCGCGACCCGAGGGTGATGGCAAGCACTTCAATGATGCCTACTGTCACGGCGATGGCTAAGGGTCGCTCCGACGTAAGGCAGCGGCTACATTGTAAAGGCTGCTACAATGGGCGACTGCCACACCACAAATTGCATCCTACAGTGCAGCCAACCGAAGCGCCATGCGCAACAACAGCCAGAGCTCTGTGGATTCGGGGTGGCGTTTGTCAACGCGCGCTTGCCATTGGAGGCCGTGGCGCTGGGCTTATCGCCCCTATCACCTCGGCCTCTCTGAACACAGCCCATTTCTGAAGTCGCTCGGACCGCGTCTGTCTGTCTCTTGTTGAATAGGATCGTTGGAAGGCCTCTGGTGCTTGGGGGACGAAGTATGGACGACAATACCTGTCCCGCAGCGATGCTGTGAGACGACAATACCTGTCCCGCAGCGATGCTGTGACACGGCGTTGGCCGCCCAACCACGTCGAGCGATAACATGCGTAACACGCCCCCATCCTCTACATGCCAACTCGTATGCTCGCACCAACCCATCAGTCAATGCAACTCAACGTACGAATGGCAGACTCGTCTTGGTACCCTCGTCTCTCCATGCACACGTACACATATGCATCACGGGTCGCATGACCAATGCTGACAGATGATGAACGGTCCGCAGTAGTGTGCACCAAAGGGCCCAGCCCGAATGCATCGGTCCGAAGGCCGGACACCACAGGCACCGCTGATAGCCGCCAATCACGATGGCCCGAGATAAGCCGCGCCTAGCCGTCTCCGGCAGGCACGACCGTAGCCGTCGTCACCGGGAGTCGACCACGAGGGGACATGAGATGGATGTGAGATGGCTACTCGTGCATCTAGACAATATACAACTCTAGCACTGGGTATTCACAGCAGGGCCAAGACCACAGACATCACACACATACATCATGGCCGTCCCGCTTGACAAGTTTGATGCCATCAAGGACAAGTACACGGGTGAGTTACCCTGGTCGCGACGACGGTGTGGTGTCTGGGGGATGGGAAACACGGGCACGCCGGTGCCCACGGCGTTGTTCTGGGAACTGGCGGCAGAGGGTCCAGATCGTGCTCGTCGAGCATGGCCTAGAGCTCAGGTCGGCAGTGTGGTCTGGCGCGTGAGGTGGCACGCGACCGCTGTGGTCAAGATGGCACACCAGTTGCTCTTGACCCACCCCAGCCCCACGACTGCAATTGTACAAACCGGTCTAGTCGCCTGCTCTCCTCAGTGGTCACCCGCGTCTTTGACATAATCCCTAACATTGCAGAGGTCTCGTGCGCCGAGATCGGGGGCGAAGTCGTCAACTGCTCCAACGACTTTTTCGCCAGCCGGCATAACCTGATCAAGAAGGCGGTAAGTTTGGCGTTAAAGAGTGGGGTGAGAGAGGGTATAGGATGGAAATGAAATGGAGGAGAGTGTGGGGGGAGGGGAGCGTGGGGCTAAGCCGGGGAGGGCGGGGAGGCAATGGTTGGAAAGGCGCAAACTCAAGGAGTGGTTTGGGAGCGGGCCACAGCCTGAACGATAGAGGGAATGGGTCATTGAGCATCACAAGGGAGGCAGGGACCGGAGGCTCGCCCGACACGACAGCTTCGATGACGAGCTGAGAAAGGATGGGCCCAGAAATGACGACTTGGGGGTAGTGGGGGAGGAAAGTTGAAGATTTTAATGACCACGGAGCAACGCTAACAACCAGCCCGCCGTCGTCGTCGACGGCTTTGGACCCTCTGGCAAACTCTACGACGGATGGGAGAGCTCGCGCCACCGTTCCCCAGACTTTGACTGGTGCGTGCCGTGTCATACGAGAGTGATCACCCTACGCTCTCTAGAACATTGTGCACTCGGACTAACGCCCAGGGCCATCATCCGCCTCGGCGCGCCCTCGACGCTCGCATATGTCGACATTGACACGGCCAAGTTCAACGGCAACGAGTGTCCCGAGTCGCAGGTCTTTGGCCTACTCGAGGCCGAGGGTGCTGAGCGCACAAAGCTCCTTCCCACGGACAGCCGGTGGGAGGAGCTTCTCCCTGTCGTCGAGATTGGGCCAGACTCGCGCCATGTGTTTGAGCTCGGCGAGCGTGCAAGGCAGGGGACGTGGAGTGCGGTCATGGTCCGCATGATTCCCGATGGCGGTATGGTGAGTCCTTACCTCAGGCGTGGAGTGCGAGTGGAGTTGGGCCGAGTGTAGGGGTAGCAGCCTAAGTGACGGTACGGAGGGTTACGCGTGCAGTTGCCCGTCGAGTGAAGGCGTTACGGTCCGCGTTAGCAGACGACCACAATGCCAGACGAGTCATCGAGTGCTTTCCAACCTAGGCGCGCTCTCGTAGCGTATCCCTACGAGTGGGGTTGTATGGATCTCGGCCCAAGTCGCCATGCTACTCGGGAGGGCGTGGCACGAGTGCTTTCCCACAGAAGGCGACAGACAGCCGGACGGTGCCAGAGGGCAGCAAAGCCTGTCCATCGCTCGCCAAAGGCGTTCTTTCAGAAGGAGTACTTTTTGTTTCGTCAAGTGCCGGCACGTACGGTTCCCCGCAATACCATTCTCAAACCGCCCCTCCCCCCCTTCTCACCCAGACCAACATTGCTGACCGCAGGCACGCTTCCGGGCGTACGGCACCCCAGTCCCACCGTCGCTCCACTCGACGCTCCCAGCCGCATCCGTGGCACCTGTCGACCTCGTGTCGCCACTCGTGGGCGGGCGCATCGTGGCATGCTCCAACGCGCACTATTCGCCCGCGACCAACCTCCTCCTCCGGGGTCGTGGACACGACATGAGCGACGGGTGGGAGTCTGCGCGGTCGCGACCAAACAGGGGCAAGTACGGCCCCGGCGGCGAGCTCGAGGGGCAAGAACGCAAAGAGTGGGCTGTTGCGCGTCTCGGTGTGCCTGGTGTCATTTCCTATGTCGAGATTGACACGGCGTACCACCCGGGCAACTATCCCGTGTCTGCGCAGATTGAGGCAACGACGAGTGCAGACGAGGTGCCCGGTGCGGACGCCGAGTGGACGGTGGTTGTGCCCAAGGCGGCCATGGGCCCGCATCGGCAGCACTGGCTCGCGTCGGTTGTGCCCTCGCGCGTGTTTACGCACGTCCGCCTGAGCATTTTCCCCGATGGCGGCCTGAAGCGGCTCCGCGTGTATGGCCACGGCATTGTGGAGAGCGCGTGGGCGGACGTTGACGCGCTCGCCGCCCCCGAGTGCCCGACGATCACGGCGCTGCCGCTCACGTACGAGGCGTTCAAGCCGTACGGTGCGGTCATTCAAGCGTGGGACCTGCCGAGCAGCGCACCCAAGGGTATCCCCGTGACGACCGCCAACCAGGGGACGGCGGCAAAGTTCCACCGCCTCGCGCCCATCTACGAGACGTACCCGGACGGCGTGCTGAAGCGGGGCGGCGTCGCGCTCGCGCAGATGCACGCCGCGCCGCAGTACGACGTGCGCAAGGGCGCGACCATCCCGGTCCTCAAGCTCGAGCGACACGCGGCGACATCGCAGGCGTTTATCCCCATGGGCCGTGGCGTCGCTGCTACTGAGGGTCAAAAGCCCCGTGCGCCGGGCGGGACATTCCTCATCCTCGCGGCGCTCAACGGCGCCGACGACCGGCCCGACATGACGACCCTCCGCGCGTTCCTCCCCACGGCCGCGCAGGGCATCTCGTACAACCAGGGCGTGTGGCACTCGCCCATGTTGACTCTCAACTCGACCATGGACTATTGCTGCGTCGACGCGCAGAGCGGCGACGCGGGACTGACCATTGACTGCGAGACAATCGAGCACCACTTTGCCGACGTCTATGTGCCCCCCTACGACCCTCCCGCGGTGGCCCCGCGCCCCACACCCGCGGGCCAGACGCTCCCCAACCGTCCGGGCCAGCTGATCCCCAACGCCCGCGTCGTCCGCCCCGAGCCCATCACCCACGCCGCATGGGCACCTTACGGCGAGCTCGTCCGCCCCTACCCCAACCCCACCGACGCCCCCGACGGTATCCTCCACGGCGGCAACCCCCAGCTCGGCATCGTAAAGCTCTCGTGGCTCTCAAACCTCGCAAACACGTACCCTCAAGACGCAAACGCAGTCACGTCCATTGGCGTCTACCGCGCCACGCCCAAAGATGGCCTCGTGCGCGGCAAACCGTTTGACATCCGGTACATGGAGCGCCACCCGTACACGTCCCAGGCGTTTGTGCCCATGGACAAGGCGCAGTGGACGGGCAAGGGCGAGAACGCCCTGCCGCCGGGAGGGTGCTTCCTCGTCGTCGTCGCGGATAATGGCAAGGGTGAGTGTGGATGTGGGCTGGGGGTGGAGTGCCGCGGGGTAGATGCGGCGGTGAGGGCACAGCTGCAGGAGAGGGTGGAAGAAGCACGCCCTGTATATTTGCCCAAAGCAGCACATGGTCGTGTCCTCGCCGACAGGTCACTCCATCGCATTGTACACGCTATCCTGCCAGCAAAGCTAACCTCAGACGACCGCCCAGACCCGTCAACACTCAAGGCCTTCATTATGGAATCCGGCGTCACGCTCAACTACAAGCCCGGCACATGGCGTGAGTCACGTCTCCCCCCAACCCCATTCTCACCGCTAACACCCAGACCACCCCGTCCTCATCCTCGACGAAACCCTCGACCTCGCCTGCATCGAGACCCAGATCAGCACCGGTACCGACGCGGACGGCACGGACCCGCGCGACTGCGAGCTGCTGTCGTGGGAGGGTGACGAGGTGTTTGGGCGTGTGCAGGTGCCCGACTTTGAGGTGTAGGCGGGAGTGTAGTGGTAGTGAAGTTGGCGTTGAGGCGATGGTCCTGGTGTAAAATGGTCTTGGTATGCAGGTTTGCTCTGAAGTCACGGTTGGTGTGGTGCTCTTGGTCACTTATGTGTGTCATTGGAGTGGGCAAGGTTGGACGAAAGGACGGCGAAATCGACATGTGGTGCCACGATTAATTTTGAGTGAATATTCCCGTATATTTTTCGTGAAGATGGGCACATGGTGAGCGCAGCAACCGAGGTGCATGGTGTATGCACGTGTGGAACATATACTGTATATTTGAGAAGACCAAGACCGACAGCGACCTGATTTATGTGTTGGGTGTGCAGTTGGCAGACGTGGCGATGAGAAATAACTCAACAATAATCCCTGCGAGTGGACAAGTGACGGCCATGTTGCAATGATGTGTTGTCCAACAGTTGTCAACCCCCCCTACCCGCGTACAGACTTGAAGACAGCGCAGTAGAAAAGAACACGACCATCCCACAGGCATACACAGGAGGCGCGCGTGCGCATGCATGCAAGTGGTACAATGCCGGTAATTCACACCCTCTATGGTGTCACCCCCACGGCCTCTTCAACAATTATACCACCCCACTCTCCACTCCATCCTGCCTAGTGCAAATCCACGGCTCCCATCTCGGCCCGCTCCCGCTCAACAAGCTTGCCAAACGCCGCCACGTCCCAGTCGCGCGGGACGCGCTCGATCCCGTCTGCCGGTCGCAGAAACTCGAGGACGAGGAGAAAGTAGTGCTGCACGGCGATGATGCAGCACATGACGGGACCAAAGATGGGGCCGAGGGCGAGGAGTCTGGGTGTTAGTTCTGCCTTGGGGCGGAGTGCGGTGTTGTTGGTTAGAGTGGTATGGGGCTGAGTAAATGGAGTCGAGTCGACGAGAACGGCCTCAACGCGACATGGCGACAATAGGAACAGAACCGCCACACCACAAAAATGGCCACCAGATAAGTCGCCCAAAGACCCGCTCCAACACAACCCCGACTCACCTCGTCAGCCGCTCAAACGCGTCCCAGGGCCGCGATGCCATGACGCGCTCGTAGACAATCTCGGTGCGCTCCGCGACCGCGGCCCACGAGTACATGTCGCGCATGCGGGCGTGGGCGCGTTGGGGGTCGTGGGAGCCCGAGCGGATCGTGTGGATTGCGTGTGTAAGGGCGCGGATTACGTCTGTGGTTAGTTTTGTACTAGGACGAACGGGACGGGTACGGAGTATCGGGGAGGGGGAGTCTGCGGGCGTTGGAGAATGGCGAGTTGTCGCGAAGCGGAACTGAAGGGTATTGAATGGCTCGAGGTGGGTCTTAGAGCCACATGGTGGGAAGTTTACCCGCCATTGGAAAGGTTGGTGGACGGTATAGCGTCGGTTACCGAAGAGGTTGTAGGCGAAGTGGGAGGAAAAAAAGGGAGGGCTACAGTAGGAAAGTACACTGCCTGTGACACCACGCTGCACTCACCATCCTCGTCAGCCCGACAAAACTCTATCATATCCTCTGGCAGGATCTCGGGCACGCCCCCGACGCGCGTCGCGACGACAAAGAGGCCCGCACACGCCGCCTCGGTGATGCTAATGCCAAACGCCTCGGTGAGGCTCGTGTTGAGGTAGATTTGCCCGCGCGTGAGGACGCCGCGGACGTCGGCGGGGCGCACGCTGCCCACGAGCTCGATGCGGTCCTGGAGCTCGTACTTTTCGCGCATCTGCAGCAGGTCGACCATTTTTGGGCCGTCGCCGCCCACGACAAAGCGCACGTCGGGGAAGAGCTCGCAGATGGTTGGCGCAGAGGCGACGAGGAGGTCGACGCCCTTGCGGTAGACGAGGCGGGAGATGACGACGATTGTTACTGGGGTTAGCTGGGCGCTTGTGTAGGGGCGGAAGCGGGGAGACAGGGTACGCGAAGGGATTCAGCCAGAGCGACAAGAACGGCATCATAACCGAAGTAGACTAGGTCACAAAGAGGTGGGCAGCCAGTAGGCCAACGATAATTGACCAGAAAGTGAGAAGCAAGAGCCGAAAGGATGGAGCACAGAAGGACCTCATCACAGAGAAACAGGCCAGAACCGCGGTCGAGGATAGGCAGTGGCAAGGAAAGACGATGGGCCCTGGCAGCGACCATTAAGCCAGAAGCAATGACCCAACGTTTAACACAATAGCCCCTGGTGCCTCGCCACGACGCCAAGTCCAAGACCACAACACCCGCTCCCTCATTGTGCCCGTGACAACACTCACTATAATCAGGATCAGGCCGACTCGGATCGGGCTCAAACTGGCTTGGCACGAGCGCGTTGGGGATCACGCTAACACGCTCTGGCTCAATCTCTGCGCGGAGTGCGGTATTCTCGCGCCCGGTGTTTGATACACAAATGACGGCGTCGGCGTTGCGCAGTGCGGACGCCAGAAGTTTGTTGGTGAGGACACCCACGGCCTCGGAAAAGGGAAACAGCGAGTGGTCGGTAAAGCACGACCGGATGCCAAAGAGGGGTGCGTGGTGGATTGCCTCGTGCGCGAGGCTGCTGAGGGTGCCGTGTCCGTGCACGAGCTGGATGCGCTCGCGGAGGACAATGGCGCGAAAGTAGGGGAGAAACGAGAGGTAGTTTGGCAGACTGGCCGAGGACGCCAGTGTCACGAATGGGACGTGGTAGACTTTTATCCCTGGTGCCAGGTAGCGGATACCCCGGCGGTCGCCGTGGTGGTGCGTGATGATAATGACCTGGGGTAAGGAGACATTCGTCATGCGCGCCAGTGTCACACACGCACCCGGTGACCGCGCCGAGTCAGTTCCACGCTCAGGCTGTAGATGTGGCCCTCTACGCCGCCGACGACAGGGTGGAAGAAATCCGAGACCATGCTGCCAACTATGAGCCAACGCCATGCATCGTCTGTACGGTAAAAAAAAGCGCTTACGCTATTGCCAGCTTGCCGTCGTCTCCGTCCTTGACGACGGTCGCGTCCGTGTCGATCGATGTCCGGGGCGGCTCGACTGTACTGCTTGTGCTCGCCGTCTCGACGACGGTCGTCGCGGTGTCGTCGTCGCCCTTGGCCGCCTTGGCATCGCCCACCGCGGCCTCGACAAGGTCCTCGTCCCCGTCTCCCTCGACGTCGACCACCGGCCGCGTCTCGGCCGTCGCGCTGTACGTCCGCTGCTTGCGCCCGTCCAGTAAAGGTGTCGGAGACGCAGGTTTCGGTGGCGTCGAGATTTCACGCAGTGCCGCGTTCATCTGATCCCGCGTCTTCTCAATCAGAGCCGGCACGTCGGCCGCCGTCATGCCCTCGACAGAGATCGGAGGCAGGACACGGATCTTGAGCGTCCCCCGCTTAAAGTACTTGTTCTTCTTGAGCAGCCGCGAGTAGTTTTCGCACACGATCGGGACAATCGGCGTTCCAGACTGCACCGCCAGGTGGAACGCGCCCTTTTTGAACGGCTGCAGTTCGTTTTCCTCGCTCAGGCGCCGTGTGCCCTCGGGGAAGATGAACAGGGAGATCTGTGGAGTTAGCACGGCAACGCAGACTTGGTGCTGAAGGCTTGGACGAACGAGCATCTGGATCAAACCACTTCATGCACCAGTCAGACTCCACCCACCTTCTTGCGCTTCATCTCCTCGCCTGCGAGCCGCATGCTGGTAACAGCCGACTTGTTGTTGGCGCGGTCAATGAAGACGGATCCCGAGAGCATCACTGATGTAAGCCACAGCTGCAGGCAAACCGCCTCGGTGTAACTCACTAAACCACCCAAGACCCGGCACCATCCGGAGCGACTTCTTGGCCATGATCGCTGCATGGCGGGGGAAGATGCGACCGAGGAAGAGAATGTCGACGACGCTGTTAGGTGTTAGTGGTGCATCGCAACAGCAGCGGCCACGTTCGGCACAAGGTAGACGCACTTTTGGTGGTTGCCGAGGAGGACGGCCGACTTGCCCGACTCCTCTAGCCGGCGAAGTTCATCCTCGCCTTGGACCTCAAACTTCCAGCCGATGATCGGGCCGGCAACGTGCCAGAATGTGCGTGCCACGTAAAAGTTGGTGTTGAGACGCTGCCCGATGAACGTGGCCACGATGCCGATAAAGGTCGCGAGGAACGAAGTGCTCAAGAGGAGAACATAGTAGATGCCCATCCACAGCTTGTACCCCACAGCGCCCATGGTGAAAGATTTCGGTGTTGTTGCAGTAGGATTGGGTGTTGACAAAGTCGGCGGCCGGGTAGGTGAGATTGAAAATGCTACGGGGATTTTGTGCTAGTTTGTCGAAAGGAATGTCGCGCGTCACAGAGTCATGATACCGAACCTGTAGAATGTCGAGAATGCGAGGAATGAGGGGTTGCCAAGAAACGATGCGAAGTGGCAAGAATGACAATGGTGGAGAAGCAAGCAAGTGTTGAACAAGATCTCTGGGGACAAGCGATGGTTGCTCCACCCAGTCAGTCAGTACGTTGCCCCAAACTGAGACTCTTGTGTGGATGGCACGGCATACGGCGTCGTCTCGGAGAACGGAATCCTCCACCCACTCAGGCACGTTTTCTGCACCGGTCATGGGTTCAGGGCCAACTACTAGGTAGTCGGATTTCATGCCCCCGGCGTCCCCCGCCTTTGGCCGGCTTGTGCCCGATCGCTTCTCTCTCCATTCCCCGGCCCCCATCTCCCCTGTTATTAGGTAAGCATTCTCCACGTGTATGTCACGAGTGCCACAACACAAGTGCTTCCGCGTTTACTTCCGCCTCACTGTCACCTTGCCCGCCCCTGACGTCCGTCGTCACGACCGCACCGCTCCTCCCCGTCACCCCAACACTCTTCCTCCATCACCCTCCCTTCAACCATCCGCCGACGCAGGCTCGAACCCCTCCACATCGAGTCACCATGGCGGCAAGCACGGCGGCCACCACCTACCCGTCCCTCTTCCGTGAGTGATGCGGGTCCGAGTTGGCCAAAAACTCACACCGCAGGGTCGGAGGACATGTCTCTCGTCCAGCTGTACATTCCCTCCGAAGTCGCGCATGATACCGTGTACGAACTCGCCGAGATGGGCAACTTTCAGTTCAAGGATGTGCGTAACCCTTCTCATACCAGAGAAGTGCTCACCCCCAGCTCAACCCCGAACTGTCCGCGTTCCAGCGCCCGTACACGCCCCGTCTCCGCCGTCTGGCAGAGATGGCGCGCCGTATCCGTCTCTTCCGCTCGCAGATCCAGATGCTCGATCCTCCCATTGGCATCCCTCCGCTCAACGCGATCCCCCCGTTCCCGTGTGTCGGCCCGCGCGCGCAGAGCGCGTTTGACGAGCTCGACGAAAAGCTCAAGGAACACGAGCGCCGTCTCGCCGAGATGAACCGCTCGTGGGAGGAGCTCGGCAAGCGCAAGGGCGCGCTCGAGGAGAAGAAGTGGGTTCTCCGCGAGACGGCCAGTTTCTTCAACGAGGCCGAGCACCGTCTCCCCGAAATCCGGTCGTCGTTTGACGACCCCGACGGCACGACGCCGCTTCTCGAGGCCGCCGCCGAGTACGGCAACCTCCCCGCAACCGAGGGTCTCGCTGGCTTTGACCTCGAGTTTGTCGCCGGTACCATTGACCGCACGCGCATGCCCACCTTTGAGCGTATTCTCTGGCGCGTTCTCCGCGGCAACCTGTACATGAACTACTCGGAGATTGAGACGCCGTTTACCGACCCCGTCACGGGCAAGCAGTCGTACAAGGATGTGTTTATCATCTTTGCGCACGGCGAAGAGCTCCTCAACAAGATTCGCAAGGTTACCGAATCAATGGGCGGCACGCTGCACACGATCGACGCCGCCCCCGACAAGCGCGCCGACGCGCTCCGGGACGTCCAGACCCGCCTCGAGGACGTCGACGCCGTCCTCTACAATGTCGGCCAGACCCGCCGCGTCGAGCTCAGCAAGATTGCCGAGGGCCTCGAGGCATGGAAGGACGCTGTGCGCCGTGAGGAGGATGTCTACAAGACGCTCAACCTCCTTTCATACGACCAGGGCCGCAAGACGCTCGTCGCCGAGGGCTGGGTCCCGACGCGCGACATTACGGCCATCCAGCTCGGTCTCCGCCGTGCTACAGAGACGGCAGGCACGTCGGTGCCGCCCATTCTTTCCGAGCTCCGCACGCACCAGACGCCGCCGACCTACTTCCGCACCACACCGTTCACCGAGGGTTTCCAGGGCCTCATCGACGCGTACGGTATCGCCACGTACCAAGAGGTCAACCCGGGTCTCTTTGCCGTCATCACATTCCCATTCCTCTTTGCCGTCATGTTTGGTGACATTGGTCACGGTATCCTCGCCACTCTTACCGCTGTCGCCATGATTGGATTCGAGCGCAAGCTTCAATCCACCGCCGCCTCGAGCGAAATGTTTGGCATGTTCTTCTACGGTCGCTACATGATCCTGTTGATGGGCCTGTTTGCCATCTTTACGGGTTTCATGTACAATGACATCTTTTCAAAGTCGCTCTGGCTTTGGAAGTCGGGCTGGGACTGGCCCGAGCATTTCCCCAACAATACGGCCATCAGCCCCACGTTCAACGGCCACGTGTACGCGTTTGGTCTCGACCCGGCATGGCACGGCGCCGAAAACAATCTCATCTTTGTCAACTCGTACAAGATGAAGATGTCCATCATTATCGGTGTCATCCACATGACGTTTGCCATCTGCCTCCAGGTCCCCAACCACATTCACTTTAAAAAGCCCCTCAACATTTACGCCGAGTTTATCCCCCAGATCCTCTTCATGTGGTCCATCTTTGGCTACCTGATCATTTGTATCATTTACAAGTGGTCAGTCGACTGGGCAGCCTACAACCAGACACCCCCGGGTCTCCTCAACATGCTCATCTACATGTTCCTATCGCCCGGCACCATTGTCGAACCGCTGTACCGCGGCCAGGGCTTTGTCCAGACGGTCCTCCTCCTCATCGCCCTCGTTTGCGTGCCTTGGATGCTCATCCTCAAGCCCTACAAGCTCTGGCAGGAGCACAAGCAGATTACGCTTCAGGGCTACCAGGGCCTCTCGGCCAACGACAATGGCCGCCCGTCGACCAGCACCGACCTCGAAGACGAGGAAGAGAATGCCGGCCAGGCAGTGGACACGTCCGACTCGGACGAGCATGTGAGCAATGTGTGTGGATATTTTGCTGACATGACAGGCGTTTGACATGGGCGACATTATTGTGCACCAGGTCATCCACACAATCGAGTTTTGTCTCGGCTGTATCTCGAATACGGCGTCGTACCTCCGACTTTGGGCCCTCTCGCTCGCGCACGCTCAGCTTTCCGAGGTCCTCTACGACATGACGCTCGGCGGCGCGTTCAACCCTGGTCCCGACGCCGGCCTCATTGGCAGCACCTTTTTTGCCGTCGCCATGTTTTACATGTGGTTTGTCCTCACCGTCTTCATTCTGTGTATCATGGAGGGCCTGTCTGCGTTCCTCCACGCTCTTCGTCTCCACTGGGTCGAGAGTGCTTCAAAGCATGTAAGTCGGCTTCGGCGCCGAGTATGTTCAAGCTGACCACCAGTACATGGCCGGCGGTTACCCGTTCACCCCGCTCTCGTTTGAGTGGGCCGACGAGGACGACGAGTAGACTGTGTCGTAGAACAAAACCGGAATGCAGAAATGGGCCGCCCGGAAATAGGGCTGGCTAACGGTTTAAAAGATATTGGAACATTCCGAACCCCGGGACTTGCTAACAGCGGCCTAGGGACGCCACAATGTCATGAGACTAGCTGCCACTAACATGTTTGAACATTAGAACGCCGAGTACGGCTCGAACAGCATCCCCGCCTCCACGCCGCAGCATCCCAACAAAGAACGTGACAGCGCCCTTGATGTGAACGAGAATGGTTGACATCTAGGTAACCGACTACTTGAAGCTGACTCGTCTGATCGCCGTCCTGGTGTCGCCGTCCTGGCGTATTCCCACTCCATCTGCCGCCCACGATCATCACCTCCGTCTCCGCCGTTGGCATACATGTCAAGGGGCTAGTCCAAACCACTGTGTTCTCTTGCGCGACCACGAAAAGGTCACCGAGATGGCTAGCGGATTCTCTCGTGCGCAATGACCAGCGCTACTCGGCAAGCCCAGGGGCTAGTGTGGTCTTGTGACCGATTTGGCGGCGCGTACTTGACGACCTTTGAAAGTCGAGCTGCCGTGTCCGACACAGTTGTGCAACCTTTCACGGTGCCGGCGGCCTGGTCTGGGGCACACTTTCTCCTGTGCTCTGCCTTCGAGGCCGTGGTCCCAAGCTCTATCCTTGTGGGGTCCTTCAAGGTTTAGGTCTCCACTTCCAGCTGCGTGTAATCTACAGTTGCCAACATTTCAAGACGACGGCCCCCTGTTCTGGGGAGCCACCATGCTGTGGCTTCACGGCCGTGGTCGCACGCTTCAATCCTACAAGTTTGATCATCCAATTCGAGCTGTGGGTAATCGACAGCCCCGAGAACTGCGATTGGTAATGCCAGTATCTCGGCGCCGTCTGTCCGAAGAGATTTCGCATTCACCGCGATTGATGGCGTTGGCGATTCTCTGTCCGACACGCGATGTCTTGGCGTGGAGACCCACACGAACAACTCACCGAGGACGAGCATAAACTATATCCGCACCTCCAGGTGCCCCAAGTCCCAACCTATACATGTGCGGTTAGTATGGGTCATCATCGCCACAGCGTCAGTGCCGTCTACAAACCGTATAGTAGCCGCGGCGGCGTCTGTGGCTTGTTGGCGTCGTGGTCGTCGGCGTCTGTGGTCTGTCGGCGCCTGTGATTCATCGGGGAGGAACTCGTCTCGCCCAAATCGCCGCGGTGAGTACATCACTAACTCTCTACCAAGTTGTTTGTGGAGTGCAGCGATAACGTCACACTCGTGCTATCTTCCACCCATGTGGATGCGCTTGCTGAATTGCTTGGCGTGCCCCACGTGTGCAGTTCTTGGCATGGACCAGTGGGGCGCCACTTTGTTGGTCTTGGGAGACACCCGACCTAGACTAGTGGAAGCCTATAACACACTATGCCGCCGTCGCTTGCCGAACTCTACGCGCTGAATCCCAGAAACTCGAGACGTAGCTTGTGGCACTTGCCGCCGTACTACCGAATAGTACACTTCTCATTTTCATGTGGCACATAATGCCCGCGCTGACTTGCCGCAAAACTAACGCGAGTCCAATGCCAAGAGCTAACGCACGCGCACGCGCTTCGGGATTGAGGTGCACGGACTCGGGCACGAAATGGGACGCCGTGGGGGCGCGGAGACATCATGCGGGGGGAGGCCATCACGCGATCTTCGGGGCAAGAGGCGGAGCACTAGTGCCATGTACCCCGGCCGATTACCCCGGCCATATCCCACGTTATAAGACTGCGGCGAGAAAACGATCGCACCCCCCCAACCCCACACAATGTCGATAAAGGATGACCCCACACTCAAATACGTCGACGACAAGGACGGCGCCGACGTGACCGTGACGTCCCCCAACCCTCATGACGACCTGGACCTGGTCCCAACGGAAGAGGACCTGCAGACGCTCCGGCGTGTGCCCGCCGGCATGCCGTTTGTGGCCATTCTCATGTGCTTGATCGAGTTTTCCGAGCGTGCGTCCTACTATGGTTCGTCTGGCCCATTCAACAACTTTGTCAACAACCCCCTGCCACCGGGCGGACCGGGTACAGGTGCCGTCGCACCTGGAGCCGCCGGCAAGGACCAATCTGCGGGCGCCCTGGGACTCGGCTCTGCACCCACATCGGCGCTCACGAAAATGTTTACATTCCTGGCGTATGTCATCCCAATCTACGGCGGTATCGTCGCCGACAACAAGTGGGGGCGTTTCAAGACCATTTGTGTCGGTACAGCCGTCGGTGCGATCGCGCACGTCATCCTCGTTGTGCCCGCTATCCCTGCGGTGATTCGAAAGCCCGACGCATCTCTGGCGACGTTTATCATCTCAATCCTGATTCTGGCGTTTGCCGCGGGCTTTATCAAGCCCTCGCTGGGACCACTTCTCTGTGACCAGTCGCCCGTCAAGGAGCCGACCATTGCGTACCGCCGGGGCGAGCGCGTCGCCATTGATCCCGAGGAGACGGTCAAGCGGTACCTGCTCATCTTTTACGGGTGCATCAACGCCGGCTCGCTATTCACCATTGCCACGCAGTACTCGGCACGTCTTATCGGTTTCTGGCTCGCATACCTCCTTCCGGGTATTCTTTACATGCTCATGCCGATTGTTCTCGTCTGGGCCTCACCACGACTGGTCAAGTTGCCGCCGCAGGGGTCCGTCCTCCCAGACGTGTGGCGCGTTGTCGCCCTGTGCTGCCGCAACGGCGGCTGGAAGCGTATCGGCCGTGGCGGCGACGACTGGTGGAACGTGGCCAAGCCAGGCTACATTCCGAGCGCGACGGCACAGTCGACGAGGAAAGGATTCACTGGGACGACACGTTTGTCGAGGAGATTCGCCAGACGCTTAGCGCGTGTGCAGTGAGTAGCAGAACTTTGCCCTGCTGACATCAGGTCTTTGCTCTGATCCCCATCTTTGTCCTCGGCAACGGCGGTATCGGCAACTCGCAAAACGACATGAGTGTCGCCATGACGCTCAACGGCGTGCCCAACGATGTCATTTCCAATTTTAATGCCGGTGCCATTGTCGTCTTTACGCCCATTGTCACGTACGGCTTTTACCCGTTCATGTCGTGGATTGGTCTTCCCGTTCGGCCCATGTGGCGCATGACCATTGGCTTCCTCCTCTGCAGCGTCGGCTGCATTTTCGCAGCAATCATCCAGTACCGCATCTACAACACGTCTCCCTGTGGACGCTGGGCAACCCACTGCAAGGCAGGCGTATCCCCCGTTTCGCTTTGGTGGCAAATCCCACAAATCTTCTTCCCCGCCGTCGGCGAGCTGTTTGTCAACGTCACCAGCTACGAACTCGCCTACACGCGCTCCCCGGCACGCATGAAGAATTTCGTCTACGCCCTCGCCCTCTTCAACTCGGCAATCGGCGCCGCCATTTCCATGGCCCTCGCAGGTGTCGTGCGCGACCCCAACCTCCACACTGCGTGGGTCGTCATGGCGTGCCTCACTTTTGTCTGCGCGTGGGTGTTCCCCACCTACTTCCGCCACCTCAACCACTTTGACTTTGAGTGGTCCCAGGAGGAAAAAGACGCCATCAGTGCTTACAAGGGTGCGCGCAGGGATGTCGAGGCTCCCAAAGACGATGAGAAGTACTAGGGCAGGTGGGAATATGAAAATGGTCATGAGGTCAATATTTATTTTCGTACAGTGCTCATGATTCGGCCCTGCTCAATACCCCACCGTCTGACTGACATACCCACAAGTTGAAGCACCAAAGTAAATGGCCAAGGCTAGGGCGCGCAAAAGTCTGGGCCTCACATGCACACCCGTCCAATACTCAATCCGCCCTCTTGGTTGCAAAGCCACTGTCGAAACGGTTCAACAGCATCACTATGGCCAAGTGGGACGGCGCCAGGCTCATACTATACTAACGTGTGTACCTGGAGATCGCCGGATCGAAACCTGCTGGCGATAACTTTCGTTTTTGGCATGGTGTACTGTTCGCCTTTGGCGGCAGGGCATCGTCGTTTGCTGCCAGTCCACACTGACAGATACAGCGGCAGAAAATGTGGCGGTGGCTGTATGTTGCCCACTGTGGCCATGGCGGGTGCCGACCGGGCCGGTGCGGCAATGTCTCGCCTCAATTTGCCGATTGGGTGTGGTGTGCGCCAGTTGCCGCAGCGCGAGCGGGGCAGGGGCTAGGCTCCGCAGGCATGTACATGAGGCCCCGAGGGGGACCGCAACGAGCCCCAGAGTAGACCAAAGGTTGCAGATGTCGCCCCGCCAAGATAAGATTCAAAACATGATTGTGGTGGCTGCAGCGGCCTTTTGGTGGACGGCTTTCGGCGACTTGATACAATCCCGCTTCAAGCCGGCACCATCGGCTTCGGCCGTCTCCTGCCCACCTCGGCACAACAATCCAACCGTCCCGAGGACTTCAGTTGTGTGAGTTGTGCCTTGACCTTGGGTCCGGCAGCACTCATTAGGTGCGATTCGCTCGTACAACTCTCTTGCCTTGTTGACAGCATTTGCCCAGCGCATACCATGTCCGCTGCCCAACCATTGCTCAGCGTCGCCGAATGTGAGGTCGTCAAGTGGAGGAGCACAGCTGACAACAGGCGAGGCACTGCTCACCCGCCCTGGGTCCGCCTTTGAGACCGAGGACAGGACCATAGAGGGTCGCCGCCTTCGGACTTGGAAGCATGTATGTACCCAACACCACCCACCACTCACGCCACAGTCCCCCCCCCACTTTCACGCCCTGATCACCAAGAGCATGGCGCAATGGTCAGACCGCGAGTTCCTTTCATCGCCCATTGCGGATCCCGAGCCGTTTGAGGCTCGCGAAAAGCTGACCTTTGGCGAGACATATGGACGTGCTATTCAGCTCGCCGGCCTTTTGCGCGAGCGTGGCGCAGGTGTTGGAACGCGTGTCGCCATCGGTGGAACAAACTGCACTGGGTGGGTACGGAGGCAGGGCTCTACTGACTGCTCAGATGGGTTGTCGCGTTCATCGCCGTCCACCTCGTTGGTGGTGTTCCTGTGCTTTTGAACAATGGCCTGTGAGTGACTGCGCGTGTCTTGCACTGACGGTAGGCATGTCGATGCCCAGGTCCACTGCTTAACCCTCACCACCCCCCAACTGGTCCTTGTCGACGACCAGCTGGCCGCACAGCTTGGCCCTCTGGCGTCGGCACTCAAGGACAAGGGTGTTGGACCAATCTGGGCCTGGACCAGTCTTAACCACCTCCCAGCAGCTGCTCGTGACAGCGTGACCGTAGGCATCTCTAGTAACTTCACCAATGCTGACAGGAGCAGGAGTTGTCTAGCCTTACTCCGAGTAGCGAGGCTGTCAAGCAGGTTGTCGCCGGCTCGGGTCTTCAGGGCCTCAACCCCGAGAGCGATGGTATCATCTTCTTCACCTCTGGGTACGTCGACCCTACACACCGCCGCTGACAGCGAGCACGACAAGTCTCCCGAAAGGTGTGCTCGTGACGCAGCGCCAGGCCCTTCACATCATCGTCTCTGGCGCTTACCGTGAGTTAGCGCTTCCCACACTCAACCTGACCTTACAGCCCTCGCACGTATGGCTCTTCGTGCTGGAATGAGTCCCGAGGCAGCCATTGAAGCAGCGACCACACCCCGTTCCGACGGCGTTGCCCTACTGTCCATCCCCCTCTTCCACGTGCAAGGGTGCCTCTCGTGGCTCGTTGCAGCTATCAAGGACGGCTCCAAGCTTGTGTTCCTTCGCAGGTGGAGCGTCCCCACTGCCGTCGAGCTCATGGTGGCGGAGAAAGTCGGCAAGATTGGCGGGTGAGTTTGAAGTCGAGCAGAGACACTGTACTAACGACTAGGGTGCCAGCCATCTGCACCGCGGTCCTCCAGTCGCCCCTCCTGCCTCGTGACTTTCAGCTGCAGTCTACGTCGTACGGGGGCGCATCTCCGCCATCCCGACTCCCCAAGGATCTCGTCACGCGCTTCCCCAATCTCATTCCGTGAGTCTGGGTGTTGGGGCTGCTCTGACTGTGTCAGTGCTACTGGATGGGGTATGACCGAGACAAATGGAATCCACACGGGATTCTGTGGGCCGGAATACGTCAACAAGGTAGGCCACATAACCTTGGTGATGCTCACCCCAGCCTCTGGCCGCAGGACAGGTTGTGCCCGTCTGCGAGATCCGTGTTGTCGACCCCGCTACTCGCCGCGAGCTTGCTACGGGAGAAGTGGGCTTGCTGCTGTGCAAGGGCCAGAATGTCATGAAGTGCTATGTCAACAACCCAAGTGCGTCGCTGGACCCGTGGCTTATCGCTGACGAACAGAGGCGACGGCTGAAGCTCTGGACGCTGAAGGGTGGCTCGACACGGGTGACATGGCGTACATTGACGAGTTTGGAGACCTGCACATTACCGACCGAGCCAAGGACATTATCATCCGCGGTGGAGAGAATGTACGGATATCGCACCAATCACGGCTGACGCTCTAGGTCCCGTCCGCCGAAGTGGAGCGGGGAATCGCCGCCGACGACCGCATCGCAGAAGCGTGTGCTGTGCCCGTCCCCTGCGACGTGCTGGGAGAGCGAATCGGCGTGTGCGTCAGTCTTGCTCCCGGGGTGGAGCTAGAGCATGCTACGCCTCACAGTATCGCCCACGCCGCGACACCAAGGTGAGTCACTTTGTACAGAGTTTGAGCTAATGGCAGGCTCCGGTACCCCGCTCGTCCGGACATTGTCGTCGTTCTCGATGGGCCATTGCGTGCGTACCTATGGCGCGAGAAGTTCCTGTATCCAAGTCGCATACTGATACTGCAGCGTGGAACGCGAGTCAAAAGGTCCTCAAGTCTGAAGTAAAGAAGATTGTGCACGCCGAATGGGAGCGAAGCGGTCGCAAGCCGCTCATCAACAGTCGGGATCCTCGCGCGCGCCTTTAGTGGAGGGGTTGTAGAACTAGCTGGGGCTGTCGTGGAGGAAGCCTTGGTACGCTAGATGGTAAATAGGCACAAACGTTGAAAGATGATATGAAGAGCGTGCTTCTGCCCACCCGTGCGCGTGATTAAGTGGTGGGTTATCCGGCATCGGACCGTGATCCGCCAAGGCTGTCGCATGAGCCGAACCGGTTAACCTTGCTCACGAGTACATTGCAGTAGTGGTTGCCGACACGCAAGTTGGGGCATGGTTTCATGGGCGTAACGTTGCGGGACGGCCTGATGGCCGAGCCCCATATGAAGCGCGTCGAGCCCAATAAGGTTCTATGGGATGCCGCGCCCGGCGCCACTGAAACGACCTGGAGTGCTCGGCGGTCTTTCCAGCTGCGATACGGTTACAAGCCGGCAATCGAGAAATGGCGGCCATGCCACTAGGACGGACGTCGTCATCCGCGGTCCATCCTGGGTTTCCTGGGCATAAGCTGTTGCTCAGACGAGAGGTCATTGTACACGCCATGTACACGCCATACAAGCGCTTGACATTGGTAACGACCAGAGTTTAAGGCCGAGGTCGGGCCCTGGTCGTGAAGACGCGCAATGCTGGCCAGGCACATGTAGGTGCCAACCCAGACCTAAACGTGGATGTGAGCCACGCCAGAATGCCTCGAGCGTTGAGAATATGTGACGTTGCGCATCCAGGGTCGTTTGCTGGGCCGCCCAGCGTTTTGGCCGGGCTCGGGGGCAGGGAGGGGCATTTGTATCGCCAATAGCCGCCCATAATCACACGACGCGGGCATCCGTGTACAGAGCCAATGCCCGCCTGCTTGCCCCTCCTACCATATGGATCCGAAGGCATGGACACATGACTTTATCAGCCGCCATTCGTTGGAATAGATGTAATGAAACGACCATGCCGTTGCAGTGCACGTCTTTGCCGTTATGAGGCACAGCACCCTGCTGGCCACCCGAGGATATCGACATGGGCCGACTTCTGGAATGTGAAGGACAGAGCAGCGTCTTGGACTAGCGCGTGTAATTACTCCCAGTGTTCTGCAGAACGATGGAAGGGCTGTGGCTGACTCATTACGTCTTCAGCCGCGTTTCGTCTGGCGCTACGTGAGCCGGCTCGTTTGGTGAACGAGGAATGGCGAGGGCGGTCTCATTGAACATCACCTCTGCCAATAGCAACCGAATACCATTTCATCTGACAAGCGACATCAAAGCACGCATGAATGCCACTATCCCAAGGCCGCTGCCTCGACTTCTGTAGTACGACTCACTGATTTACACCAAGATCGATGCGAACGAGTTCGAGCTTGCTCTCGGTCATGTCCGTTATGATCAAGCTTCTGGGTGTGCCTTGCACAGCTGCGAATTGCGGGACAAGAGGACCTGTTCCTGCGACACGAGGGGAAGACACAAGCGAGAGCCTTTGTTCCGAGCTGCAGACTAGACGCGCTCATACAAACTCACGTGCTTCGTACTGGTACTGGTACTCCTCGCTCATTCCAGTGACCCAGCACAGATGGCCTCCAATCCACAGAGCCTATTTAGTTACCCTTGGTAACCAGGCACCAAACCTACTCCCAACATGTCACCTTTGGTGGCCATTACTCGGCGGCAGACGGGCACTTGGTGCTCGGAGGCCGACAATGTACAGGAAGCAGGTGACGACGCGCAAGTAGAAATGCAGACCGAGCGGCAGCAGGTTCCCATCCTCCTTTAAACGCCGCGATTGACTTGTGGGCACTCGTGTTCATCACTTTATCTCAACTCATTGCCACCCCCATCACACACTCCCGCCATGGCGCCAACGACGCCACAGTACACGAAGGAGACCTTGCTTCAGCTCTCGCCATATGTGCCGCCTCCACGGCGCGAGCTGCCATATGATGAGTTGGTGGGTAGGCAGTGGGGCCTGATCGACCTCACTTGGCTGCCTGTAGTCTCCCGCTGACCTCAGCCAACGGTGTCGGACATGACGACCCACGCTCAGTTGTGCGCTGCCCTTCTCACGCTCGATGCCATGAGCGACCCAATGTGCGTCGACTACGGATGAGTCTCAAGCTCCTTGCTCACACTCCAGATACGCATTCGCCCTCTTGCATTCCTACGTCGAGATCAAGATTGCCCGAGGCAAGCCGTTCTACCTCATCCACAGAAAACTGTGTCAAGTTGAAGTCCACGAGGTACGTCGACACGCCTTTGAGGCACTTGTACCTGGAGACTCGTACACCACGCTCACCACGCAGGACATTGGCCTGTACTTTGCGCCAGTGTTCGAGAAGATACGGGCCTACTTTGGGTTTGACCCGTCGTTGCCACAGGCTGGAGGTTTGCAATCACTGCCTCCTCGGCCACCGCCAAAACCTACCACCAGCAGCAGTCGCAAACTCGACAGCCCGTCGCTCACGAACCGCCCACCGATGATGCAACGCGCGTCCGTCCGCCTCTCGCTTGCCCTCAAGCGTACGGCCTCCACCATGAGCAACAACCGCGGCGGGCTCACCTACCTCACGTCTGTCTCGTCGTTTACATCTTCGGCGTCACTTCCATCACTGCAAACACCTCCGCCCCAGTACATGCCGCGTACGCCGCCACGCCCACCACGTCACGGGCGTGCAGCCGACCGATCTGACCCCGATTCCCCTCTCGTCGTTCCCCCGCGCAAGCCGTCCAACCATCTCTACAGCATGCCCGCGGCGTCAATGTCGAGGATAGCGGGGGACCCGTTTTCAAAAGAGATGAACACGGCGTCGTTGACCGCAGTGCCACGACCCCAGCCACGGGTCGACACCCATATACGCAAAGAGTCTGGGCCTGATTTCTCGATGCCGTCGCCGTCGTGGGCTCCATCTGCGCCGTCGCCATTATCGGCAGCATCCGCCCCGGCCCGGATGCACGCACCCGCCACCCCGACTCGACATGCCGTCCCGGCATCGACTTCGGCCGTGTCCCTCTCTCAGCACCCATTCCTCGTTTCGCAGACGGCGTATTTGCCCCAATCGCCCCAGAGGCGACCGTCCACGGCGTCTATGACGGATGTTGCGTGGGAGCCAATGGCCAGTGTGACGAGGAAGCCAAGCAATGGCGGAATGGGCGAGACACCCATCGTGTGGTAGTTGTTACGTTGTAGTATGCCATCATTGTGACAAATTGAACACTCGGGATAACAAGAATGTCCACGAACGCTGAGCCAACAACAGGCCAACTGAAAAGCAAGGGACGTGCTGGGATAGGTCGTAAGCCCTTGCGCAGTTGGTGGCTTGCACAGCCGCAATGTTGAACAGGTCTCGCATTCAGGATGCTTGGCAGGCAAAACCTGCACAGCCTCAGTCAAGGAGACTGTCAACATTGCGCTCCCTTGGTCTCTGCTTCTTTCTCATACATTCGACTTGACTTTGTAGCAAGGAACACCAGCAATGTCTTTGGACGACGGGCCGGTCGCTCTCCGTTGTGGGCGAACGAGGACACGACCGAAATGGAGAGCATTCTCAGGGCCGAGGCCGGTTCAGGTAAGGCTGACGCGAGATTGTTTTGGCGCCTGACAATCTCAGATGATGGTCATATTGAAGGGACGGCCTTTCCGCGGCGACGCTTGCCTCGCACTTTGGTTGCGCTCCTGGCCTCGGCATCGACCTTGGTGGTGTGCTTGTTCGTCTTGACCTTTGGCCCCTCGTCGACACTCGTGCCCCCGCCTGTGAACGATGCCTTCACAGGTCGGCCCGGCAGGCCCCCCTCGGCACCTCTGGGGGTACCCGATTGGAAACACAACATGCCGGCCCATTCCCCCGTGGGCGACCAGTACTTTTTCAGCCTCGAGGACTCGACATGGGCGACCCGAGACAGTCCGAGCTTTCTGTGGGCGCCCATGGCCGTTCGCAACTGCACGCACTTGACGCCTGCGTGGTATGCTCCGTGTGTGGCACTCCGTTCGCCTTTTGCCGCCCATCTCTACGCCGAAGAGCTCATCTATCCCGACTTTGGGCTGCCATTCCCCGTCTTTGTCAAAGAGGAACATGCCGCTCGCTGGCGTGCGGGTCTCAAGTCGGTCGAGGATCGTGCCATCCCAAAGGAGCTGTATGGTGCCGACTACATGGTGTACAAGAGTCAGCACGGGCAAAACTATGTATGTTGCGTTCCATACTGCTGACAGCTGACGACGCGCAGGTGTTCCACAATGTGTCGTACGATCCGGCCGGTCGCTTCGACTCTTGGTCGGCGGACTCGTGCATGTCACCCCATACATCCTTGGGCAGTATCATCGTTGCCAACGACACGGAACGTACGACGAACAAGCCACCGATATCTGCGATCATGGTCAACACACCCGACTCGTGGTCGTTTCAGCACTTTCTAGACCGCGCGACGCACATTGTTGCCCAAGCCGCCCACCTCTCTGTCACGACACCAGTCGCACTGACTGGCCGCCAGGGTGCGCCGCTTGTGCAACAGCTCTGGGCCCGCATGGGTTTCGGCGACGGCAAGACTATGCACTCACACTCGGGCAAGCTCAACCTCGAGCGTCTCGTGTTCAGCTGCAAGACTGTGCTCATCCACCCGTTCCTAAGCTGGAAGGCCCTCGAGATGCTGCGCATGCCGTGGGCGTTGCACTATGGCTGGGAAGCGGCACCGACGGGAAAGAAAGTCGTGAGTCGTGACGGGTGAGGGAGGTAACTAACTGGTTCAGGTCATGTACATGTCGAGGTCTGACGGACGCGCTGGTAACGGCGGACGCAAGGTCCAAAACGAGAACGAGGTACTCGCGGCCATCGGCGAGCTGCTTGACGAACGCGGACAGGGTGAACGGCTCGAGCTTTTTGACCCCACCAAGTACGACGACGTGGACGCATTGATATCGGCATTCTCAAACGATGTGTCTGCCATTGTCGGACCGCATGGTGGGGCTCTCATGAACCACCGATTCGCCGGGCCAAACACGCTGGTGCTCGAGTTTCTGCCGACATCGCGGATCGAGTACATTAATTACGAGGAGACGAGTATGCTCAACCAGACGTATGCGGTGGTCGTCGTGGAGCCGGCGCCGGGAACCACGGACGACATGGTGATCGATCCCGCCGACGTCCGGACCATTCTCCACGCTCATCTCGGGCGCCCGTCCCCGAAAAGCATGATTCTGCCCTACATGTGGGACAAGGAGTAGAGCATGGCAGAGTTGGTTAGATGGGTTAGGGGACAGTACAGCCAATTTGGTTGTTCTGAACAATAGGAGTAACCTCGTGGGAACGCAAAGAATATCAGAGTGTGTACTATGTCCGTTTGAACCCTGCTGCGAATAGTGGTGGCCGTCCGGCTTGAGGGCTAGCGTGATACCATGTCTCCACCCAGGCGTATGTAGCAATGTCGCGCTCTGTTGACAGACCCATTATAGTGGCAGATCTTCGACACCACCGAGTTCACTCCTTTGGAGCTGGATCACGCGAATTGATGAGCGTCGTACGGCCGTCTTTAACCAACGTGGTAGTGTTTGCGGTCGAGTGATCCTCCATCCTGATCCACGACTTGAGGTCTGCAAGGCCGCCGTGCGAGTCGAGCTCGGCCTGCCACACGCGGCTGCCGCGTGCCCAGCTGCCGTACCCGCCGTACCCCGTGTGGCTGGCGTCAGTAACCCTCTTTGCTCCCCTCCCACTCACCGGCCAAAGCAGAATGTAAACGGCCCCACGGCCTCATCACGCCCGCACCAGTCGTTGCCATGGTCGTGGCCGGCCGTCACCGCTATCAAGCCCGAGCCGTCCGCGCCGCCAAGTGTACCCGTCACCGCCTGCCAGAACGCCTTGTCCGGAGTGTTGCGGCGCCAGAACGCGCTGCGGGTTTCAGTTTGCTCTCGATCCCGCCCAACTTACGCGCCATTGTCGCCCTGGACATCGATGGGCTCGTCAAAGTCGATACCCGGGTGTCCCTCGGGATCCTTGGCGACCGCGCCGTCGGCGATCACCTTGGCCGGCGACGGGGGAATGTGGACGTACACCAACGACTTTGGGAGCGTGCCCCACTCGGCCCGCATCTTGGCTGCCGTCCCGTTGATCCAGGTGGCGGCTTTGGGGTCCACCCAGTCCTAGGACATCCACTTTTCGTCCGAGACGTTAAAGTATCCCGAGTTGAAGGTCCCGGAGCGCGAGTCGAACATCCACAGCAAGAGCGAGGGGGCGCACGCGGCCTTGTCGGCGTACACGGGAATGTAGTAGTTGAAGACGCCCTTGGGGTCGTCGCTCGAGTCGTCGTTCATCTGCGTCCAGGAGAGTTTGCGCGCCTTGGCCCGCGTCTTTTCGTACCAGTAGCTCTGGACATGCGAAATGTTGTAGCTCTCGTCGTGGTTGCCGTAGATTGTCGCAAAGGGTGTGTTGTGTGCCAGTGCAGGAGCAAAGACCTGGTCGAGGAACACGGTCGCGTTTTCCCACAGCTGGTTCTCGCCCGTGATCTGGTCGCCGCCAAAGACGATAATGTCCGGGGACTCGTCGTGGAGGGCATGGTTCATGACCCGGGTGGACTTCGTGTCCTGCGGGTGTCAGCATGCAAGGCCGCCTCTGAGCCTCGCTACTCACCTGCTCAACACCCCACTCGGCCCATACATTCCCACCGTCGCGCTCGCCATAGTGCAGATCGGTGAAGAGCACGAGCTTGAACTTGCCGTCCTTGAACGTGAGGCGCCGGCCGTCTGGGTACGGGTTGAGATTGTCCACGGGCCGTGTTGGGGCGGGGAGCCAGCGGCGCGGGGCAGCGTGCGCTATCGCGACGAGTGCGCTCAACAGGAGAAGCGTCACGACCATTGCAGCGAGGAGGAGTGTTGGAACCGTGGCTCTCCTTTGCTTCAGACCGATAAAGTGTTCTTGTGTTGTGCCGCCGCACACACTGGGGCCCCCTCGTTCGTGACCCCATTGTTGACCGCGTTCCACATCACGTTTGTCGCTGTGTCTTTCAAGACGCATGGCGGACTACTACATGCCGATAGGACGGTGTAAGCTTGGTTATCAAACGTGAGGAGACACAACGGGCGCGCTTGACGTCAGATGCCAAGGATAGCGCTAGACACTGCTAGTGTGTGGAGGTGAGCACGCACGTGCGCGTCGGGTACGCGTGTTGACCCCAGCTGCAGACCGCTCTTGGCACAGAGTCGCAGAACGGGGTCGTTGTCGACTATAGCCGCGAAGAAGGCTAGAGGGCAATGAAGACTACTTGATGGAGACAGGCGTCATGACATCGATCTGCGGATCGTTCGAGTGGAGGTGGCGGACATGTCCGAAGGGGCACGTCCGAAGGGGCAGGGTGAAGCACGGCGGTACCATGGCGATATGGCGTCCCAGCGGTTGAGCGCCCTCTGAGCCATCAGAATGAGCGAGTGCGTGAGTACTCCTCCTCACAGGCGGCTGCCATGTCCGACGAATGTTTCTGATAGAATGAAAACAGCTGCGAAGTACGGCTCCCGGACGCCGCTGCCTGCGGCTGCCCTCCTACATGGAGATGGAGGTTGTCTCTGTGAGGGGTGAGAAGTGAGAATGCTTGGTTCTGTTCCAAGACGTGTCGAATGCAATGTACAGCATAGCTATCGTCGGATAGGAAGAGTGCCATAATGGGCACCATCGTTATCGAGGACGACCTTGTCGTTGATACAGTGCACTCGGAGGTCGGAGTAGAGAGGGTTCAAGATGGCACAGGCGAAAGCAGGCAGGGCGGAGCCCGTAGGATGGCAGTGGGGACCGTTGTGGGCCGGGGCGGTTGGTCTGGCTTATGCACGTCACTCACACTTTGACGTTGTTCGAATGCAGCCCGTGGTTCAATTCTGTGGAGCCACAAGAATGGAAAACGTAGCCACTACGTTCTCGTGAGGCGCACGACGTGTCGCTCTCTGATGCCAAGACCAGACGACCACGCGTCACCAATGGGACGCGTCGGCTAGTGGATTGTGAAGTACAGGTCGAGGGCGCTGGTGACGCGTGTGACACGCCTCCTGATATCAGACATGCGTCACCTTTCATCACGAGAGTGCGACGCAAGACCTGTGAAGACCCCGTCCTCACAAGCGAGGTGCTCGTTCCTCTGTTGAACCACGAACATTATTCATTCACCCTGCATGACTACTGTAGGCAGGAGCCTTCATTTCCCCAACACCAACTCTCTACGCGCGGATCTCTGCAACTGTAGCGTTTGCCCGACCTTGGCTCGTGTTCTCGAGCGCGGCTTCCGACTCTTGCGTGTCCGGGAGGAGTGGGTTGTCGAGACAGAGGCTGGTGAGGACCATGATCGCCGAAAGGCAGCAACCAAGGATACCGAGGTACCTCTGCACGTCGCGATACGCGCTCTCGATGGCGGCACGTGCTGGCGTTCCGACCGGGTTGCCGATAATGTACAGGATGGGGTTTCCAAACGCAGTCTCTGCGAGCTTTGCGGCGTTGGCCATGGGAATGTTGTTGGCCGCGAGCGCCGCCATCATGCGTGCAGGGAACGTGTTGACAAAGATGGCGCCGGCACATGCGGCGCCGACACCAGCGCCGACCTGGAAGCAGACCTGGAAGAGGGCGGTGAAAATACCCAAGTGCTCGTGCTTGACCACGGCCTGCAGTCCAACCTGTGTGGGGTACGTGACAAATGCGTACCCAAAGCCTAGGACGACCTCTGCACCGACGAGACCCGCAAAGTCGCTCGTGTTGTGGCCGCCGCGGTACCGCACCAAAAGGCCAAACGCCAGCAGCTGCATTGCTGCGCCAGCAATGATGAACGGTTTAACCCTGCGGACTTTGCGCACGACCAGTCCGAGAGCAAACCCAATGACGGCCGAGACAAACGCTCCAATGTTGGCCACCTGGGTTGCAGCTTCGACGCTCTTGCCAAACGCCACGAGGAGGAGGTAGATGAGGTAGGAGCCCTGCACCATGGTTGTGATGGTGCCGATGAACGGGATCGCAAGCGAGCACAGAACATGGCGCGTCCAGAGCACATTGGAGGGCACCATGGGGTACTTGCTCCATTTCTTTTCCCACAGGATGAACATGGGGAGTGCGAACGCGATGCCGATAATAAGCGGGGCGAGAATCGGGGCCGTCTTCCACTTGGACGAGTCGCCTCCGCCCAGTGTAATGGGGATAAGCACAAGGGCGACGGTCGCGCTAAGCCACAGGATGCCGACCACGTCGGCCTGCCAGAAGAAGTCGATCCAGCCGCGTCCCGACATGAGCAGCTGGCGCGTCGAAGGGGTGCCATCCAGGAGGCCGAGCTTTTTGCCCCGGCGCTCCCCGATAAACAAAAATGATAGAAGCGGGATAAAGACGATGGGGACAGCGATCGCCACCCATCCAAAGCCCCACCGCCATGTCGTCTCCGCGAGGATCTTTTGGGCTACCGTGCCCGACACCCACGCGTTGATGATGAACGGGAGCGATCTGGTGTTAGCCGCGTGGACGGGTCGTTAGGCCCCACTCACGGGATGATGAGGAATACCAAACGCGAGCGCAAGGTCGTAAGGTCCGAGAGAAGCAGCAGCGTGAGGACTGGTGTGTTACTGTCTCGTTCCGCGTGCGGAGCTTACTGAATTGACCGCTAAAGCCGAGGTTGTATACCACATTGCCCCCAATGTAGCTGTCAAAGCCGTTGGCTGTAGCCTGCACAATGTTGCCAATGGTAAAGATGACCATTGCGGCAATGACGACAGACGTGCGCGAGTAGTAGTCGGCGAGCTTGGCGGCAATGGGCTGCGAGATGGCCCCGATCGCCGCGCGGATGACATTGAGTGTGGCGACGTTGGCGGCGCGGTTCCACAAACTGATCGCCACGGCCTGGAAGGTGGGGTGGGTCATTCCATCGAGTCTGGATGGTAAGTGGCCGTGGCTGCAGAGGACACGCACCCGACAACATCTAATGTCAGCCTTGTCGACACGGTGTGGCTCACAGGAAGTCACAAAGAGGGACACGAAAAAGGCCCAGCGGTGCCACGGTTTCCACCCGGCGGACACCGCCTCGATGCGCACCACACCGGGCGACTTGGCCTCTGTCGCCACTGGGTGATCATCCGCCGCCTTTTCCTCGTCGCGCGCGACGTGTGTATCCGTCTTTTCCAGCGGTAGACCCGGGGTCACACTCGGTGTTGCCATGTTGTAGATGTCTGTATGATTCTCGAAAGCGACAGGGGGTTTTGCATCGGCTCTCTTCTTTAAAGCACTGGCCCGGGTCACTAGTATTTTCTTCCCAGCACAATAACACCGCTTGCAATCGAGCGTCGCGTTACCGGGTGCAACGTTCAACACCTCTTGGACATGCCGTAAATTGATGAAAGCATGTGGCTAGTGCGGTATAGTCACATGTGACCCAGTGCGCGTGGTGCACAATACCAGTGGAGTGGTGAATGGGCAGCCGGTTATCAGATAATGATTCGACGGTCGGGTTTGGTAGGCCGACCTTTGCGTCCACGCCAAGACACTAGACTCCATCTGCTCCCGAAGTTGACGGCGAGCGAGGTGGCGCGCGCCCTGGCGCCGCGGCATCTTATACCTTGTTATTCTCTTCTTTGTCAGTCGAGCTTACGGATATTTTCGGACCTCTACAGCACCGGCCGAAACGCAGCACCTTTTCGTTGCAGCACAATTGCTATTGTTTCACGGTAGACACATATAATGAGACAGCGACAGGTGCTACAGACTGCAAAGTCGGACCTGCAAACACACAGATGGAGATGGTAAGTGCGTCGAGCATGGCGTCGAGGGAGCAGCTGCGTCGCTTGACCCTTTGTACTGTGGCTGATGGGCCTGTAGGATCCCAGTTCGGCCGATTTCAAGTAGGTTGGGACAAACCTAGCAGATACGCATGACGCCACAACTCTAGACCCTGGCGCCAGCCGCACGTGCTTTCGCCCCCTGATCCCTGACACTGACGCGCTGCCAGGTGGTGTTCGAAGCACTCTATAAAGTTGTTACCTTTTGATCTAGGCGAGGCCAAGACGCTCACGGAGACTGACATTGCTCGCACCTCGGAGGACCCAGCTGGGCGGGAGATCAAGGGGAGGGACAGGTCACGAAGTCTGACGGAGATGGAGCGACTGAACGAGCGCGATCCATGCGCAGCGAGTGCAAAGACCATTGCGGCCACGTCGAGGCCGAGGTCAAGGCCAAGAGCGCGTCTTGAGCAATCACGACCGCCTGCGCACTGAGTGGAACAAGTTGGGGCAGTTCAACCCCGCAAGTTCAACGACGTAGGCCAGGTCACTGACCAACTCGTCGTCATGACTCGTCGTCGAATGCGGATGCAATGCGTTGGGTACGCTGGGTAATTTGTGATGCATAGGGTAGTGGTGATGCAGGGTTGGTGGTGATACAGGATTGGATTCGGGGCATATCACGGAAGAGATGCCGGGGTGGGTAGGAGCATTTACAACCTAGAGTACTGGCCATGGCGCCAGCGCCTCCAGTTCTCCTGGACCCACCAGCGGCCGATGAACGCGGCCTCTTCTGCCCAGCGTGCCGCGTCCAGGCTAAACTTTTTCTCAATCTTGCGGAGGAAATCGTGAAACTCGAGGTCCATGACGACCTCTTCGCTGTGGTCGTCGGCGCTAAACTGCCACTCGACGTCGGTGGCGTCGCCAACAGGCACGGTGAGGACCCAGTGCTTGTGGTGGGCGTCGCGGACGGTCATTTGCTCGCCGCCCGGGTTGATGATGGTAAAGTGCCAGTTTGAGGCGCCGTTCTTGCCCTTTGTGTGGATGGGGCGGATCATGGACTGGCCCTCGTAGTTTGCAGTCAGGTCCTTGGCGGCCTTGATCGCGGGCTTGGAGAGCGAGCCCGTCTCGGCGAGCAAGTCGAGGATGGTGGGCACAATGTCGCGGGACGTTACCGACGAGTTGACCTTGATGGGCGGGAGGAGCGGGTGCGAAAAGACCATGGGGACAATGTTGTTGATCGTGTTTGGGTTGTAGTATGTCGGCAGCTTGCCGTTTTCAGCAATGGACAGTCCGTGGTCGCCGACCAGCACGATGAGCGTCTCGTTGGCGACCCCGAGGTCGTCGAGCTCGCGAAGAATCTTGCCCATCCAGCGGTCGTCATAGCCAATGGCATTGACCCACTTGGACAAGTCGTCGAGGCCGTTGCTGAGCTGCTTGTACTTTTCGTCCTCGTTGTCGCTGTCGGGGATTCCGTACGGGTGGTGACTCGTGCTCGTGAGGTGCGTGATCAGGACGCGGCTGTTGTTGGCCTTGGCAATGTTAAACTCGTCCCTGATATAGTCGAGCAGCGGTTCTTCGACGAGGCTAAAGTAGTTTACGTCGGGCAGCGTGACTCGGCCAAACTTGGCGTTTTCCGACTGGAGGTATTCCTTGTCGATATAGTTGCCGTAGCCAATCTTTGGGATGAGAGCCTTTTGCTCGTCAAAGGTGCTGGTGGCCGATTGCATATAGGTCGACCGCCAGGGGTACGTGACAAAGCCCTCTTCGGTCCCGTGGTCGAGGTTGGCTAGGGCGCCAACGACGTGCGGAAGGCAAGGCTGGTAAAAGTGTTTCTTGTACTCGCGATTGAAGTCGGTAATGAGTGGGACCAGGCCACACATGGTGCCGGCAATGCTCTTGAGTGTAAATGTCGACGTGACAAACGTGTCCTCAAACATGATGCCGCCGCGCGCCGTCTGGTTTTCGCCGTCGGTGCGATTAAAGCCGTCGTCAAAGTCGCCCGTGAGGTAGCGCGCCGTCGGGGTCAGGGTGCGAAGACGCTTTTCGACGTCGTCGGGGAGTATACTGTCGTCCCACGTGTCGGCAAACTTGTTGACAATGTACCCGTCCTTTTTGATCGGAAAGACGTCCTTGCGAGTGCTCTCGAGGAGAATGGTGATGACGTGGCGAATGGGCACCGTCTTGAGGTCGCCGAGGGCGGCGAGCACGTCGTCGTCCAAGTTGGAAATCTTGAGCGGGTCGTGCGACGACGCATAGTGCCTGCGGCCGCTGTACCAGTCTTCGAATCCGGCCGGCACGCTGTCGGATGGAAGCCAGTCGTACTTTGTCGGGAGCGTCATGGCTGTCAAGCCGTCCCACTTGAACCCAATGCCGGAATTGTATAGCGGCTTCATCTTTGCGAGCGTCTCGGACGCGCTCCCCAAGCCGACAAAGGGCGACGCAATGGCCGTCCAGCTCATGAGCTTGAGCGTCGCCTTGCGGGGGCGCATCATGAACAGGATAAACATGGCGAGCATGGCGGCGAGCACGGCGGCGTGGCTGACCACTTGGAAGAAGAGCATCCACGGCCAGTTGCGAGGATTAAAGAGCGATGGAGACGTCCAGTTGCGCGGGTTGAGCATTCGCCATGCCCAGTTGCGCGGGTTGAGCATTCGCCACTGCCAGGTTCGAGGGTCGAGGGCGCGCCACCTCCAGCTGCGCGGGTCGGGGCGCTCGGGCCACGACCAGTCGCGGGGGCGAATACGCACGGGCGACGACCAGTTGCGGGGGTGGATACGCTCGCGCCAGGGGCTCGAGGGCCCGCGAGT
Source organism: Pascua sp. PH4015B (assembly GCA_025502685.1). Classification (NCBI taxonomy): domain Eukaryota; kingdom Fungi; phylum Basidiomycota; class Tremellomycetes; order Trichosporonales; family Trichosporonaceae; genus Pascua; species Pascua sp. PH4015B. The sequence continues at coordinate 275,926 of JAMFRD010000039.1, forward strand.
GCCGCCGCCGAGTAGCAGTCCATCCGTCTCGTCTTCGCCCGACGCGAGGCGGTCCTGGTCGTATTCGTCGCTCGACGTTGTCAAGTCGTCCAGGTCAAAGTCTTTGGGCTCGCACGCCTCATAGTCGTGTGTGCTGGCGCAAGTGTGCTGCCGTGCCGTGTCATACCACCCGCGCCAAGTGTTCCTGTTGAAGATGTGGCGCGGGCCGACCGCGATAATGTACGCGAGCACGATGAAGGGCGCAGAGACGAGGTTGGATGCGACTTCGAAAATGTAGTAGAGCGGCAATTGGAGCACAGTCGCGGTGACGATGCAGCCGAGGGTGATGTAGATGGATGGCCACAGGCCCGAGAGGAGCGTGCGTCGCCCCGCGGCGTCGTTGGCCATGGTTGCGTTGGCCCAGTGCACCTCGACACCCGAGTTGTAAAAGACGCACACGTTGGACAGGGCCGCAAACACCGACGTCGAGAGGAGCAGCGTTCCTGTGAATCCCATCACGACGCGGAGTAGCCTCGAGCGGTTGACATCGAACCGCCGTGTGAGGAAGAGGTGGCAGATGACAAGCACAATCACGTCTTGCAAGAAGAATGAAAAGACCCACCGCCCCAACAGGCCCTCCTGCAGCGCATTGTGGTGCGCGTAAATGTGCACGCCCTTGGAGAGAAAGGTCGTCACTGCGACGAGAGCGAATGTGGCCTTGCGGTTGAAGATTAGCATGCCGAGGAGCGTGCCAAGGCCCAGTCGGGGGCGTGTGACCGCCATTTCCGTAGCTGCCGGGGGGTGTGGGGTGTGTGCGCTGTTGAAGCAACTACCCAAGGCAAGGTGGCGTGTAGAGGGGGGTGGTGGGTGGGGTAGGGCGGCGGTGGTTGTGGCCGATTGGGTGCGGACGGTGGGGGCAACGATTGTGTGGACGAGGAAGGAGTGTGGTTAAGGTGGTGGGTGTTGGTGGTGGGTGTTGGTGGCCGGGTGGGTGGTCGTGTGGGTGGTCGTGTGGGAGTGGTCGTGTGACTTGGCCGGCTGCTAGGTGCTGGACGGGTGGTTGTTGAATGCCTTGGCGACGCGTATGTCGGTGTCGTCGATGTCGTGGGGATACGTGTTCGTGGTGGATGAAACTAGAACAAGCAAGCAAGGTTGTTGCTGGAAGGTTTGAAAGGCAGTGTTGGGTGGAGGTGGTGTGCACGCGATCGGTGATCCGCAGCGAGAGAAAGCAAGGCCGGTCACACGATCCGCAGCGAGAAACCAAGTTGATGGGTGTTGTAGTTGTCGCCCGATCCGCAGTCGGTACTCTGTGTCGCCAGGTGTTGGAAGATATTGTACAAGAAGGTGTTGAGTGTGATGTCGTGTTGGAAGATGCGCAGCAGGTGAACAAAACGGTGAGCCAGACGTCGGAATGTGCGAGGATGGAGCTCGAGGGCTGGTTGTCAGACTGCACCTGGTGGTTTCAGTGCGGGTGATCGCGGGTGAATCTGTGCGGCGTGCGGCGTGCGGTGCGTGGCGCGTGTTGGCGTGTGGGGTAAACTATCACCCTAGCGACCATAGGACTAGGAAAAAAAAGAGTGTGTGCGGTGTGCAAGCGGTGCTAGCGGTGCTCCCAGCGCTACCTTGGAGGCAACCACACCTGTCCTGGCTTCATTTTTTTCAATCTCATTGTCGTCCCTGGGTCCTGGTCGGCATGTGCGCCTCCCTCACACGGCGTATGGAGGGTTACGGCACAGCTCTGGTTTGGGACGTGGTCGGCACAACTGTACGACTACAGATGGAGTCCATGTGCACCATGTGCGGCCAAGAGATGGCATGCGACTGGGTGCAGAGATGTTTCGCCCGACAACACGACGTCACCTTGTCCATCCGCAGCATCCGCAGCATCCGCAGCACGCACTCGCATCCGCAACACCTACCCCTGTACCGCTTGTAACACCTGTAACACACCGCCCACTAACTCTGAAAAGACAGACCAGTGCTGTTTAAAACAAGGCGCTAGGGGAGGCGGTGACGGCCCCCTTGCCCTTGGGTTGGCTGGGCCCTCGCCTTTGCCCTCGCCCTCGTCGTCGGCCGCGTCGGCCAGGCCATGGGGGCGGAGGTCAGACGCCGGGAGACGGTCCGGCCAACTCGGTACAGTGTCCCACATGTCCACGCCTATGGTTTGCCTGCGATCGCCAGACGGCATTCCAACCGCGTCGGCCAGGCACGAGTCGTCGTATCTCGGCCGCATTGGATCCGGCCGTGCCAGAGGGGAGAGACCTCGCTTACCCTCCCTTCAGGGAGATGCTCCACGTTTAACTCGCTAGCTCTCGGAAGCGCCTGGTTGTATCCTGCATGCTGTGCAGATCCAGGTTCGTACCTTGTATACACCACGGCGGCCCGGCGTCGTTTCGGTGCAACCTTGTGCCCTGACATTGGCCAGGCGCAGCAGGTGACAGGCCCAGGGGGACACTCCAGCAGCCAGCCGCGTTGCCCATCGGTGCTGGCCAAGCCGACCTTGCCGAGGCTCAAGAGGAGGCCCAAGAGATCGGCGTCGGCCTTGTCCGAGGCCGAGGCGGAACCAAAATGACGTTGGTGCGAATGACAACGATCCCCACTAAAGCAGCGGTCAACATCAATCATCAATTGCACTTATACACGATGCGACTGATATCGACGTCCTCACCACCACCATGACCACCAAGGTCCTCCCCTCTGCTGCAGCCGCCATTGGCAACACGCCGCTCGTTCGCCTGGACCGCATCACTGCCGCCCTCGGCCTTGACGGCACCATCCTCGCCAAGCTCGACTATCTCAACCCTGGTGGCTCGAAAAAGGACCGAGCGGCAAAGGGCATCATTGACGAGGCCGAGCGCGCAGGATACCTAAAGCCTGGCCAGCCCGTGGTCGAGCTCACGAGCGGCAACATGGGGACAGGACTGGCCATTGTCTGTGCGATCAAGGGGTACCCGTTTATCGCCGTCATGTCCCGCGGCAACTCGATGGAGCGTGCGCGCATGATGGCCGCCCTCGGCGCCGAGGTCGTCCTCGTCGACCAGCTCCCCACCTCTGTGCCGGGTCAGGTATCGGGCGGTGACCTCGCGCTTGTCGACGAAAAGGCAAAAGAGATCACCGAGGCGCGCGGAGCGTTCCGTGCCGACCAGTTTAACCGCGAGGGCAACTGGAGGTCACACTACAATGGGACGGCGCAGGAGCTGTGGGACCAGGCCGACGGCGACCTCGATGGGTTTGTCGACTTTCTCGGGTCGGGCGGCACGTTTGCAGGCGTGAGCCGCGCACTCAAAGAGCTCAACCCGAAAGCCAAGTGTTTCGTCGTCGAGCCCGACGGAGCCGCCATTCTTGCGGGAATGCCAGTCACCAACCCCGACCATCCGATTCAGGGCGGCGGGTACGCGATGGGCAACCTCAGCTTTCTCAAGGGCGTCCCTGCTGATGGCTACGTGCAGGTCACCGGTGATGAGGCCCGCCACGCCGCCCGCCAGCTCGCGACCAAGGAGGGCATCTTTGGCGGGTTCTCGTCTGGCGCCAACCTCGCGGCCGCCATCAAGCTGCTGCAGGGCGAGATGCGCGGTAGGACATTGGCCATTATGATTTGCGACTCGGGCCTCAAGTATTTGTCTACGGATCTCTGGGCCGACGTGGAGTGAGCCGGGAAGGTTGGGCGGGGACGAAGGTTGTATTGGGTATTCGAGTGGCATGTTTCGATCTATCAACTTGGAGCATGGGCAACGCGGGTTGACTGACGCGAGAGTTGACAACCGAGGTGCCGGTGTATCTTGCGTCAAGCATCAAGGCGGAGAACTATTGGTGGGAGGTCATGGAGGCACGTACGTAGAGGGACGGCTGGGGACGCGCTCGCAATCCCTACATTGGTGCTCATCTCTGTTGACCTAGTTTCCAGCGTCTAACGCGCCATGTGGCCGCGCCGCATCCGAGGGAGCGGCCACGACGTGTCATCTCGCGTTCGGAGCCAAGTTCCAGGTATCCTTTCTGGGAGGCCGCTGTGGTCATCGAGCCCGGCCTGCCAGTACGTGTGAAGGTCGGGGTTGGACTTTGGGTCGCTCTCGAAGATGTCGTCGTTGAACAGGCCCTCGGCTTCGTCGTTGTCTTCGGCGCGTCTAGGATCCTCCCCGACACGTTCATCAACCTTTGCATCTCGCTCTGGACTCGGCCGTGCCGGAAATAGTTTGCGATGGGCCTGAACGTCGGCAGCGTTAAGTCGAACAGAGACCGGAGCTCGGCATGGCTCAGGGCGCCGTCTGTGGCGTAAAACACATTGTTCTTGAGGATGTGGTACGCCATCGAGATCCCCGCGCTCGACTGTTTGGTGACGCGTAACTGTTATCGATAGCGCCTCTTTGGAGACCACGAGACCCACGTTTTCGGTATTTCAGCACTCGACTCTCCGCCTGCGTGCGACTGTGTGACGTCAACGGCGAGCTCGCCACATATGTGACCATCGCCGGACTCTGTCACGTGCAATACCTCTTGCCAGACTCTGCTGACTGCAACAAAGCTCGTCTAGCATTCTTGCAGGGCGCTTTCCGCGCACCTTGATCGATGAGCTCCTCGTCGCGCTCTCTGCCCTCGTTTCTACCCCGACAGCCCGTCACATGTGCTCTTGCGGTCATCTGGAGTACTTTGAGGGTTACGGATGGCCGAGGACAAAGGAAAGGGTCGATAAAGCAATGGGACCGACTCGGGGTGTTGCTGTATGTAACGTAAGAAATGAAGCTCGTGGCGTGACTGCTGGCCGTGTTGGCGGTTCGGGGAGTGGTCAGGAGGTCGATTGGTGGCGTGGATGGCGGCCAGAGTCACCGATGACGCACTTACCTCTGGCTAGCCTGTGGACTTGGTCGGTCGACGTCAACTGCTTGTTCTCGGCGTCAGCAGAGCTCCGAGGCACGGCCGCGCTTCCTGGCCGGTGGCCACATGCGGAGCAAGTCGGAGACATCACGGCGGCGGCGGGTGAGAGGGACAGGGGCGTGCCTGTGTGCTACGATGGCGGCTGGGGCAGGGACGATGCTTGCGGACGGGAGGTGGTTGTTCGGGAAGGGGGACGTGTGTCATATGAAGAGGCAACCTCTGGTGGGAGGGGGGTTGTAGGCACCACGGCTCGTCGGGGCCTAGGATGTTTGGTGCCCAGATGGGTTTGGTGGTGAAAAACAAGATCTTGGGGGCGAAAACTAGGCTCTGGGGGGTAAAATTGAGCCCTTGGGGGCCAAAAGCAGGTTCTTGGGGGCCAAAAGTAGGTTCTTGGGGGTCAAAAGCAGGTTCTTGGGGGTCAAAACCACATGCTGAGGGGCAAACGACCAAACATCTTGGGGTCCAGGTTCCAAATGCAAAGGTTTTGGGCCCATAGACGCGCGTGAAATGATACATGATATATACACTGTACATGATAATTCCATGATGTCTATGTACATGATAATTCCATGATGTCTATGTACATGATAATTCCATGATGTCTATCTCACCGGCTCTCAAGAGTCTTCTTGGCACGGCGGAGTATGGTCTCGGTCTCGCGTGCACGGTCACTCGTGTTGAGCGCCAGTGCCGCGAGCCGCTTGTCAATGCTGGCTATCTGGCGGTCAATCAGCTTTGCGCCCTCTATGGCCATTGCAACAAGGGAGCAATCGTCACCGCAGCTTGCACACGGGCCCGGGTCCATGCTCGGGGCCACTTCGCACGGCACATTGCGCGCCTTGCACGAGGTGCAGCCGTCCTCGGGGCGCAGTGTCACCGTCGACTGGCGGGAGGCTGTGCGTAAGCGGCTGTTGAGGGAGTTTGACGTACGCTTAGGTGAGGGGCCGGGGACAGGGCGGGACGGGGCGCGGGATCCAGAGGGGCGAGCGGCTGCCTGCGTTAGTGTGTACCTACCTGTGGTGATAACGATGCGACTTACGCTCGTCTTCAGGGGTGCTCTCTGCGCGCTGACGTTCGTCGGCACGACTCGATGAGCGCGAGGGTGCCTCTACAGACACACGCGGGCGCTTGTTCGTTGCCGGGGGACGCTGGTTCGACCGGGGCTGTCCCTTGCCGCGAACTGGTGACTTGGGGTGCTGGACCGCGGGGAATGCTGAACGCGAGGCTGCAGGTATCAATGTCTCGTTGTATGATGTAGACTCACCCTTGACATTGTCCCGTTCCCCCGCCCTCGTTGACTTGCTCCGTCCGGCCGAAGTGGTGGCTGCGTGGAGTCAGCAGTGTCCCGCTCGCTCTACTGCATGACGCACAATGTCCGTTGCCGCCGCGGAATGCACGAGACGCGCGGCCTACACCCGCACTCGCAAACAATGGAGACTCGTCGTCGCTATCGCTATCGGACGGGACATAGTCCTGGACAAGGTTAGTACCCGCACAGTGACACGACTCCACCTTTGGGAACACGTGTTTGTTGCCGTCCTTGTGGGCCCTGTAAAAGGTTTTAAAGGCGGTGGTGTGTCCCACGCCGTCGTATGGTTCCCATGTGTCCTCGGTTGCGGAGCTGTACTGTCCTCCCCTACGAACCAAGTACGAGCACCGTCCGCCCTTGCGCCGTAAGTCGAGGATTTTCTGGACAGGGAACTCCTCGTCCCCAAAGTCGCTGCCCTGCGTGCCCGGCGCGTCCTGGAGGTCAGTGGTAACATGGACCATTGACATACGGGAACCGTAATCGGGGTTTCGGGCTAGACGTTAGCGATAGAGCAGTCCAGTTGTGCTCACCAGATACTCGACAGAGTCGTCTGACGACGACGGAGATGATGGAGTCTTGGGGCAAGGTCAGTCATGGCTCGTAATTGTCACAGAACGCTCACCTTTTCGCGAAACTTGCGCGCCGTGCGGTCGTAAGGTTTAATATGCGGGCGTGAATATGTGATAACCTTCTTCCGGGAGGGCATCGTAGGACGCGATAAAGAAGCACTATAGGGCGAGCAAGGGGTGAGGCACCATCCCCGTGACGCCGAAGGTGCAGGGAACGCCAAAGGCCCGGGAGTCGAGAGGTGCGGGGATGAGAGGCGCGGAGAATATGAGAGGGGTGGAGGTGAGAGGGGTGGAGGAGAGACGCGGAGAAGATCAGAGACTGGTGGTTGCGAGAGGTCGAGGAAGGCGAAAGGTAGAGGCCGAGGAAGTAGGGGATGGCAATGGCGGGGAGCCGCGACAGGTGGAGAGGCGCGAGAGAAAAGAGAGGCGTGAGAGATGGAGAGGTGAGATGAAGTGATGTGATAGATGAAGAGATGTGAGAGAGATTGTGTCGAGTGTGAAGTGACGGAAGAGCGAGTACAACATGGGCAGAATGGAGAGAGCCGTGCATTTACTCCCGGTCTGCACAATGTTGACGTCACGGTGCGTTCTGTTACAGGCACGCATTTGCCACCCGGCCATGTCACTCATCCCTGAGCTAGCTACCTTAGCTACCTTGTTGTGCGACCAAAGTCGTCGGAAACAATGCCGAGCAACAGTAACAACCTCTGACCCGCGGCTCCGTCACTATCACCCCCAGCTGCGCCGTCACCATCACCCGGCGCGCCGTCACTATCACCCCCAGCTGCGCCGTCACCATCACCCCCGGCACGTCCCCCCAGCTGGGTCACTATCACCTCGGTCCTGCGTCACTATCACCTCTGGCTAGGCCGTCGCTACCACCACTGGCCACGTCGCCATCACCCCCAGCTCCATCTTCTCGTCCGTCTCCGCCGTCACCGTAACCTCAGGCTATGGGGCCATCGCCTCTGGCCACGCCATCACCTCTGGCTGGCAGCCCACGGCGTGCTCAGTACGCTGACTGAGGCTACAGCCCAGTACTCGTTTCCTTCTACCAGACTGCACCGGACAGCAATAGATTACTGAACGCATGAAGACCGTCTGGAGCATCACGAGCCTGGGGAAAAATGACTTAGGGATACAACAAATAATAGTAGCGGTCACGCTATGTGATGAGCGTACAAGCACTGCTGGCTTAAGGAGGGATCCACTTAGGGGGTTGAAATCGTGCCACAGCCTCGGGATTACGGAGAATGTCAACGGGGTGTTCGAGTAGAAAGGGTCGTCGATAAGACCGACTCCGGGGGTCGTCGACACGCGCTCGCCGTCGGACACGATCGCCGTCAGACACGATCGCCGTTAGACACGCTCGCGCTGGACACGTTTGTAGTCGCGCGCGATCGCAGTCGTACGTGTTTAGTGACGCTGCCGGTTCTTCAGAAGGTCGCGGAACGTATTCGCGACCTTGAGGGGCGGGGCGCCAATAGTCGCCGCCTGGTTACACACCTCGTGTAGAGGTGCACGGGGCAAGTCGAGGTCAAGCGCGTCGAAGAAATTTCGCCATCCCTCGGTGGACGCTGCGCCTTGCATCGTCATCAGCTCGTTCTCGCCCCACCGAAGGACACCCGTGGACGCGAGCGCAATCTGCTTGTCGGTCGCCCACTTTGGCGACATGGCTGTGATGGCGTCCGACAAGTCTTGACGCTTGAGGGACGAGACGATGACGGTCATGACTTTGATGTTGTCGGGCACGTCGACATCCTTCCACCCGCGCTCGCCGCGTCCGCGCGGCTCCGCCGTGGCCGTACCGTCGTCCCCGTACTCAAATTGGCCGGTCATGTCCGTGTCCATGATGTCGTCTGGACGCTGGGAGGGAAGAAATTGAGTCGGCAGGTGGATCTCGCTCATGTCGGCCGTCACATCTGGGCGGAACACTTGCCCCTGATCGTCAGCAAAGAAGCCTTCAAGACACTTACCATGATGCGGTGAAACGCCATGACTCCGCCACTCCCGACGTCCAGATGCTGCGAGAGGCGCGAGTTGACGTAAAGACTGAGGCCGCCATAGCTGGCCCGCAGTATCCAGCTGCCCGCCGGGGCGACAGTGCCCTGACGCGTGGGCGTGTCGGCGTCGACGCGCTCCAGCAGGAGCAGCGCGTATAGCCCCGAGTCGGGGTCGAGGGCCTTGTCGGGGCCGGTCCACACGGCACCTGGAAGACTTTCCATTTCTTGGACTTCCTCCTGCGTCCAATAACCAACCTCAAACAGTTGACGGAGGAGTCCCGTTTTACGAGCCGGACCCCGAACCGCAAAGAGCATGGCGACGTTAGCGGCGCCGAGGTCCTGGACCACGGCAGCGGCCCAGCCATCCTGGTTAGGGATGTGGGGCGCACCGAGCTTGATCTCGGCGAGGAGTTCCCAATAGGAGTCGGCGTTGGCGTGGGGCCGGATGCATCGCTCGATATAGGGGTGCAGTTTAGGCACTCCCAGGCCGAGATCCAGAGCAAGTTGGGGGGGCGTCAGGGGCTCAGTGACGCGTCTGCGTTTCGTGGTGGTGTCTGTTGGCAAAGGAAGACTGTGCTGTCGCTTGACTGACGCGCCGTTTGGAGGGAGCGGGGCGAGAGGTGTACGCTTAGGGAAGAAGGTCCGCGCGAGGTCGCAGGCCGCCTCGGCATCGCTCAGCAAACGCGAGACCGCGTCCAATTCGGTCGTTGCGGACTCTGCCGCGTCGAGTGCGCCAACATAGCTGGGGATCGGGCCTTCGCCCAAGAGCGCTGCGAGGCGTGCCTCGTTGGCGACCTTTTCGGCAGCGACGGCCGCCTCGTCGGAGAGCTGGAGAGCAGAGTGGACGTGTGGACACGCCCTGCCCCCGGACGCAAAAGCGGCAGCAGCGGCAGCCGTGGCCTTGGCTGCGAGGAGATCGGCTTCTTGTGCGGCGGACGCCGCCTCTCTGACGAGTCGGTCGAGAGCGGCAAGCTGATCACGTGAGTTTGATGATTCGCAAAACGACAAACCTTTGTGTCATCGTCACACACGTCGCCTGCGTCGAGTGTGTCGAGCACGTCGGTCGTAAACTGTTTGTACACGTCGTCGTCCATGATAGTTGTGAAGAGGACGAGGAAACAAGATGTCGCCAGCCTGCCATTTTGGTACACCATCCCTGGCACCTCTCACAACCACCTTCCCTCCATTTTCACCACCTTCCCTCCATTTTCACCACCACCTTCCCTCCCAGACTTGTTCAGACCCGTTGCCCTGACAGACTCTGCACCGCTAGCTCCAGCCACACTTTTGCTCGAAACAGCGTGTACTCGTGCATCAAACAGAGGCAATGGACCTTGATATATTGCACTCGCGCAATCTATGATACTACAATGCCTGCCTCGCGCGCAATCGCCTCCCAACGCCCAACCAAGCGGAGCGGACTGACAACCCTCTCCTCCCACTCGCGCAGCACGCTCTGCTGGTCTTCTAACGCCATAGGTACCACAGCGTACCGATCACGTGCACGCTTGCACGTCTCTGTGAGCATGTCCTTGAGGATGGGGATGTTGGCCTCTGCAAGCGGCTGGTTCGTGTCGAGCGTGAGCGCGGCAAAGAGGATCCTTATGCAGAGGGAGAGCTTGGAGGATGGCATGGTGGGAATACTGATGCCGTGGCCGGTCACCTGCTCGGCGAGTTCTGTGGCCGTGTCCGTCGCCGCGGCATTGATGGCGTGGCTGGGTGGCAAATCCTCGACTGGTATCTGGCGCTCGACGGCCCCGCGGCAAAGTGCACCACACAGGTCCTTGACGCATTCCGTGCGGATGGCCTAGAGTCAGCCGCACATATCAATGAAAAACTCACGTCGAGAATGGCAAACATAACCATGCTGGTCATGGGAATGGTCCATCCCTTGACAACGCCGATAGTGGCGCCGTACAGATACACAATGGACACGACTAATAAGCCCCACAGTGACATCTGCGGCCAGTTGCAGCTCTGGGCCTTGCTGATGATCACATGCGCGTTGGCGAGGTCCATGTCTGTGTTCAGGCGGTCAATGTCCTCGTTGGCGACGACGAGCTCGGTTTCGGCCACGCGGAGGGCCGCTCGGGCTGTGTTTCGCTCGCGCTCAGCTTGGAAGAGCCTGTCCTCGATTGTGGACGCCGCGTCCCGGGTGTGGCAGAGGTCCATGTGAGCTTGCTCGGCAAGCAGGCGGTAGTTGGCCTCGAGTTGGCGCTCGTAGTCATACGTCTGGTCCTGGAACGCATCCGCGGCACGAAACATGCCCTTGATGTGTTCGTGGAGGTGGCTCCTGAGGTGTGACAGGGTGCCCACCTGGCTCTCAAGGGAGCCCACCTGGTTCTCCAAGTCCCTTTGGCGGTTCTCCAGATCTCTTCGGCGGATAGCGCTCGCAGACATGGCGCCCATGGCAATGGAGAGGTCCCGCGTCGTGTTGTTAAGATGCATCAAGGCGACGTCCTGGCCATCGACCTGGATGCGGAGCCGGCTGTTGAGGTTCTCGCGCTCCGTGACGAGAGCATTGCGCTCGGCGACCGTGTTCGTGAGTTGGAGTGTCGCTTCCTCCTTGGCGTTGGTCTGCGTCACGAGCTTTTCACGCAGGTCGTCGCGCTCTGTGATCGCCTCGACCTTGGCCTTGAACTCGACCTGGAGCGCAGAACGGAGGCGGCCGCACTCGTCGGTGGAGTCGCCCTTGGCCTTGATCTCCACCTCGAGCTCACGGATGCGGGTGTTGAGGTCCGTCTCGGTAGCCTCCTTGCTCTCAATGGATTCCGCAAGTTGGCTCTCGAGCCTCTCAAATGAGAGAATAGTGGCTTTGAGCTTGCTCTGTTCTTCTTCGAGCACGCGCCCACATTCGGTGAGCTCACGCTCGCGTCTCACAAGGCCCGGGATGGTCTTCTCAGACAAGTCGCGCTGGCGCGTCTCCAGCTCGGAGAGGGATGGCGTGCCTGCTGCGAAGCCGAGCAGTTGGCGCAAGCGGGCAACCTCGGATTCGGCGGCTTGAGCCCGCTCACGCCACGGGTTTAGCGCCTCAGGGGCGTCACGGCGATCGGGGCCGTAGGGGCGTGACGTGTCGCGCAGCTCGGAAGAGCCACGGTCTGATGGGTCCGTAGAGGTGCCACGACCAGCATGGGGGCTTTCGTCCAGCAGTGGGTCAATGTCGGGGGTGCTTGAGCGCCGGAGGTGGCCTGAGGGAGCTGGTATCAGCATGTGGTGAAGGCCACAGAATCCACTCACTGCTTTGGGCGCGACCACTACTGCCGCCGCTACCGCCGCTGCCGCCGCTACCGCCGCTGCCGCCGCTGCCGCCGCTGCCGCCGCTGCCGCCGCTGCCGCCGCTGCCGCTTCCGCTACCGCCGCTTCCGCTACCGCTTCCTCCTTCCCACTGCCGACGCATTGCTGAATGTCAGACAACTTGCCCGGAGGATACGCTACTTGCAGGCGCACGCACCATCAAGTTGACGCTGGATGGAGTCGCCATGTCGCTCAACGTGGGCCTTCGTGTCGCTCCTGACCTTGCCGATTTTAGACTTGACGTCCTTCCTCGTGGCTGCTGTTCCATGTCCCGCGAGCAGGACGAGGAATTGGTTCAGGTCGCGCGTGCCATCACGCGCGCCGTGGCCATCGTATGTCCGTCGCGCCCACACAACAAAGTCTTTTTGGAATGAGTCAAAATCTCCCTTGTTGCGGTACCGCTTAAACGCCTCAATGAAGGGTGTCGGGTCGCGGTCGGGCGGATCGAGCGGGGGCAGGTTCAGCGGCGAGGGCGTGCTCATGGCTAACGGGCAGGTGTGGGAGACAGCGGGTGCGGGAGAGTGGGTGTGGGGGAGTGGGTGTGACGAGAGAAGGTGTGGGGGGAGTGGGTGTGGGAGGGTGTGTGTGGTTGTCTGAGAGCTGCGTTGAGGGTGGGGTGAGGGGAGCGTTGGGGGAGTGTTGGGGGGAGTGTTGGGGGATGTGTTGGGGGGTTAGGGGGATGTTTTGGGGGTGCAGGATGTGCGCGACTGACGTACTGACGTGAGACTCAGACATACATGATGCAGCTGCATGCAGACATGTGTCAGGAATGCCATGGCGGCCGCCACCCAGCTGTATGCAGCTGGGTGGCAAATGCCTACATGCCTCTGTGCCTGTGTGCTTGTAACAGAACCACAGTAGTGACGTCAACCTTGCTCGCCACACTCTGATCGTACTCGACACAACATGCACAACAACCTCTACCTCCTCAGGCGTCTCTCCACCTGTTCCCCACTTCGGGGTTACGCGTGCTATCGCGCTACACCGTCGCGCCATGCCCTCCAAGAAGGTCTCCACGTATCGCAAGACGCCGTACCATCGTAGAGCGCGGAAACGTGTGAGTGGGCTGTCGCACGTCGACAAGTGCACTGCTGACCATTTCCCTAGTCTCCGTCGTCGCCACCAGTCAGGTACTCTTCCGATGACCCGGACTGCATTGTGGGGGATAGCAGGAGTGTTGGGTTGTGTACAATCGGCGATTGACCCACCCCCGGGGCACCACACCCGCGCCACAGCGTCGCCGCGCTCCAGCCATAACTCGACGGCAACGATGTATAAGAGCTCGGGGGTCCCCAGAGCCTTGGACAGTTCACAATGGTCGACGCAGCAGCCTGCAGCGCCGCAGCCCGCGCCGCACTCACCCCCAACCCCGTGCCCCATCATCGTCGAGATATTTCGGTCGAGGCTCGTCACTGCATGCAATCGTGCACCTCAGAGTCGAGGTGCGCGGATCTGCAGTCACGTGGCAGTGGATGCTGACCCATACTGACGACGCACGGGGAGGTAACGTCTGCCTTGGTGTCACTTACTTGCTTACCTTTTTCGCATCCTCACTATTGGCCTCTCCCAGGATGTTTCGCCGGCTTTCGTATTGAGTTTGCCTCCCACCGAGGCTCGTTGCGCCCGACGTGCAGGAGGTTGTCATCCCTGACGCGCAGCTCGTGGCCGTCTGGCCAGTTTTTGAAAGGGACATTTGGTACCCAAAGAGCCGGTTTTGGTACCCAAAGGGCCGGTTTTGGTACCCAAAGGGCCGGTTTTGGTACCCAAAGGGTGAGTTTGCGCACCAGAGTCGTCTAGTGGTCCATCTTGTACGACTGATCCACGCTCAGCCTTGAGGTTCGTCTACGCCCGACTTGGCCCCACAACTCTCAACTGCGTGCCACTTGCCGTCATTATCCCGAGGCCGACCGTACAGCGGGCACGAAGCTCTTGTCCTGTGGCGGGCAGGCGCTCAGCAGGCAATCGAGGACGCGCCCTTGCCGATGCTCTGGGACCACGCCGCCTTGTCAAAGACGCTCTGGGTAGGGGGTGACGCAAGGACGCGCGGCATTGTCAACGGCGCACCTCAACTCCATCCCTCTTCCACCCTCGGCGACTTGTGCCAGACCGCGCATGGTCTGACTCTCAGCTGCGCGCTCGTCGTCGTTAGCCCCCTAACAGTCTCTCATTCGCGCGTCTTCGGCTGTCGATGTACTCACACCGCCGCGCTCCCTCCGTAGCCTGGGTCTCAAGACGCCAGAGCTGCACCCGTACGTCGCTCAGCACGTTCAACCGTACGCCGAGATGACCGACTTCTGGGGTATGTACCCACAGATAAAATTCGGCGCACCCAACACGCCCAACCAAGACGGGTTGGCGGGGACGGTCGTCGAGGAGATTGGCGCTCCCAATGTCGCCATGGTTCTGGACATGCGGGGACAGCGCGCGAAGACCGAACTCCTCGCAAGCCTGTTCTCAAAGGGCTTTTGGACGCAGCAGGAGCTCGATGACTTCGAGGGTATTCCCGGCGCCGTATGGCGCGGTCCACGTGACCCGGCTCTTGAGCCGCTCAGTGGGGTGTACGGGCATCTTTTGCTCGAGCATCTCACCGTCGACACCAACACGTCTGTCGGCACTGTCGCGCCAGCAGGCACATGGCTGCTGAAGGTTACGCTGTACCTGGGCTCGCGCTCTAGCCAGCATCTCGACTCGGGCAGCGGCGGTGTCATGGGGTTCCATGTCATGATGGTGAGTGTCTCGGAGGCTTCCTGTCCTTGCTGACTCCCAGGACCGTCCATTCCGGCCGGACATGGTCGCCGACGCGAGTGACGTCTATCTGCTCAGCCAGCTTCTGCCGTCGCAGACGGTCGCCAATGTGATGGACCAGGACCTCCCTGCCCCCGACGAGCGACTGGAGTATGACGACGATGGAATGGTAAACGTGGTCCCTCGCGGGCGCGGCCGGCGCGGATGGTCCGACATGGCCATTCCGCCCAACTTCAAGGCCCTCACTGTCGTCGTCTCGGCCGTCGACAGGGCCGCGCTCGGTGAGGCCATCACGGCCATGCGCCCCGAGTGGGCGACCCCCTTACTCGTCGCGTGCGCCTCGACGGGTGTTTTGCGTTGGGGAGAGAACAAGCACCTCATGACGCAGGGAGCGAGCTGTGTCGACGAATGGATCTACAATTCCGTCGTCATCGGCGTTCCAACCGCTCCCGTGCGTCCCCCGCGCGAGCCGTTGGCCAAGCGCCAACGCGTGGATGCTGCCTCGACCACTCGGGCTTCAACCTCGACCCCGCGTCATACGGTCTTCGACCATTGGGAGCCTCCGGCCTACGCCAAGGCGATTGGCCTCGAGCGTCCCGACAAGCCCTGCTCGTTTATCGAACAGATTGTCAAACCTCACGTCCACCACCCGTCTTTTTGGCAAAACGCGTGCCGTATCCAGCTGGCGATCAACTCGCCGCCGGAGAATGACGACACCTGGGCCACGACGGTCGCGCGCGGTCTCGGGGCATTCAACGTCGCCGCCCTCATCTTAATGAGGGGCCAAGAGTTCAACATTGTCCGCACCATTGTGGCGACAGGACGCATGAGCAAGGACCAACTGCGCGAGCTCGAGCGCATCCGCGGCGCGATATGGCAAGGCCCGGAGGACGAGGCATGGGACCCGCTGTCTGGCGTGTATGGGCACATGTTCTTCAAGGAGGAAAACAACGGCGACTGGGTCCTTGAGCGGTGTTACTGTGGCCTCGCTCGACACATGAAACTCCGCCCCAGTGGACATCTCGAAAAGGGCGGCGGTGTGTACGTTATGTGCTGTGATATGGTAAGTCTCAAAGCTCGGGGCTAGTTCTGACGCCAGCAACACACATTTGAACCGCCTGCCGACTGGTTCACGGCCCATCCGACACGAGACGAGTTTACCGCCGACGATATCGACGACGACGAGGAAGATCTGGAGACGGCGATGCGGCGCGCGAGGACATGGAGCGATCTGCGCCTCCCGAAGGGCTACAAGGCCATCTTTGTGCGGACACTCGGACTCGAGCGCGCCACGCTCGAGACATTCCTCGCGCGCAAGCTCACCGGGGACGTCGGCAAGCTCGTGACCGGACTCTTGCGCTGGTCGGAGCTCGACGAGATGATCGCGCAGGGCGCAACTCCGACGTCGGTGGCAGGGTGGCGCATGGCGTTAGGGGGTTAGGG
>JAMFRD010000004.1:0-353049 GCA_025502685.1 Pascua sp. PH4015B
CCCTAACCCCCCTAACCCCCTAACCCCTGATAAGCCCCAGGAAGTAATTTAGCGCGCTCAGCGTCTAGACTCTGCAGCTCCTCGACGGAACACCTTTATAATCGCTCGTGCCGTGTATACGCACCCGAGGACAACGACACCCCGAAAATTGCTCTCTTTACTTCGGTCGCTCGAGAAGGCCGGCAAGAAGCATTGTATTATCGGCACTGTCAGGTTGGGAACGCGAACAGCCGTGGGTGCCACGCGTAGGGACGAATGCACAGTAATGTTGGATAAGCGCGGGCGAACGGGACTACACTCCATCCTTGCACGTGCCTTGCCGGCCTCTACACTGGTGTGCTTAATATACAACGCAAGAATGCATCATTGTCTATCGACATATCAGAGGCCCTACGGGTAGGAATATGCTTTGGCGCCATCCCAGCCGCGCATCATGTCCTCAACAACCCCTTTTGGGCGGCGCCGCAGTCATGTCCGGTTTCGTCAAGCTTGGTTACCCTATGGCGTAGGTTCGGTGTCGGCACCGGCCAAGGCTCTTAGCAGAGGACATCATGTCGTTCATCGTACCCTCGCGCATAGCGGTGCACGTGCGACGACGGCTAGCGCAAGGGTGTAATGGAGAACGTGGGTACTAGCGGACGGCGCGGTGGAGCCGTGACCAGAAGGGGTAACCGGAAGAGCCTCAACGAGACGTGGAGCGGGTCAGACGGCGGTTCGCCAGCTCTCGAGCCCTGTCCACTTGTGTCTGCACAAACGAACCGGTTCTAGGCGTGGTCCTCGGCCTGGATAAGCTGCGCGACGGCAGCCGTGGGATTCCACTTGTTGACGTGCCGCAGCGATGTCCTGAGTGCTGGGCATACCGTTAAAGTATTGCCGTCCTTTCACGCGAAGAGCGGACCCCTAGGTTTGTGGAGACCCAGTAATCATATCAGAGCCGGCACACGGCAGCGCCCGGGATGGCCTCGATCTGGCAATACGCCGTCGAGGGATTGCGATGTCCCCTAACCCCCGAGTGACGGCGGGCGGCTCGCTAAGACTCCGTTATGTGGCTTCCACAACCCCGCAATGGATGGCGGCTTGAGCGGCGTCGTTACGCTGAGGTGGACGGCTGAGGACGAGGGCAAAATAAGACGTCGATCGCGGCAGAGGCGGGCCTAGTCAAGTCGCAGCGGCCATCGGAAAATGGAGCGGTTGCGCAACTGGTCGGTGATGCGGCATGGGACCAACAGGGGAGCGCGCCGTGCCAAGACGAAGAACGACTTCGACCTAGCGCGTGAGGGTGAGTAGACAGACACATGAACGACTGACGGCGAGGAGCTGGGTGACGGCGCGAACGCACTCAAGGTCACTGGGAACAATCCGTTCAAAGTCGTGACATGACTGCAATAAGGTATTCAGCGACAGGTTATCGTGTAGTGGCGGATGCATGATGATGGGCCGCGTTCGACGTGTGATGGACTTTTAACGATGCCAGTGGACCGCGACCGACAATCGGCGGCGGACGCGACGTAGTCGTCACCGTGCGGAAGGTCTTGTCATATCGAGCGGGGGGGAAAGGTCTTGTCACATCGAGAGCCGCTACCATTTGTAGGTATGTACACCATAGCGGATCCAAAGAGCAAACGGCATCGAGGGGCGATGACAGGTGAGGCAGGGTGCGGTGCCAGGTTCTTTGATCAACGCAGTTCATCACGTGCAGGAGTCTTGCCGTCGGACGTTGCGAAGGCCGGTACTGACGACGACGCACAAGGCGCGCCGAGGTGCTGAAATTGGAGCGCCTGAGGCGAGCGGGTGGAGGACAACACGGTGCGTCAAGCGGCGGGGTTGGTCAAGTCGGCCGTGTCTAAACAAGAGACGGGTGCGCGCAGGACGCGTCTCGGCCTGCATCAAGTCGACGTTAAATACACCGTTGGTTGGACCAGTTTGCTGGAGCGGCGGCGTCTGCGACAACCGAGGACGCCTGAAGAGAAGCAACCTGGCGGGCAGAGTTTATCGCGACCGTGGAAGACCACAAGTTCTCGGGCAGTCCACGCCATTAGCGACAGACGGGTAACCCTTGCGCGTTGCAGGGTCTCGGACAGAGGCATGGACAATTGGCGCGTGTTCAACCGTGTTCAACGAGTGAGTGCATCCGGCGTGTGTAGGAGCGAAAGCGTAGGCATGAGAACGGCGTGGGGGCTCGTCGCGACGGAAAGGAGACCCGCACAGAGCTTCGAGTGCATTAGCCGGCACGCCTGACGGGAGGTTGAGCCTGTCAACGGTGGGTAGCTGGCCGACTCGGAGGAGGTCACCGTGGGAGTGACAAGGTCTGTGTTGGCGACAGTGGGAGTGATGGATCTGGCCTGTGCCAACGGAAACGCTCAAGGTCGTCGAGGCCGTTGCGTGAATCCAACGAAGAAGAGCGCGGGCATTGGCGGAGGTGGCGGCTGGGCCGTGACGTGACCAGAAATGGTCGATAGTCAAGGTGAAGGAGCGCAGGAAGAGCCTCGAGTTGGTTTCGCCAGCACAGGACGTTGATATGGACATTGGATGTTGGCAAACTCGCGAGGTGGCCGGCTTGTGTGGTTGGACAAGGAACCGCGAGCGATCGTAACGGTGGCTATCACCCAGCGTTGCCAGGTCGTTGACAGATGACTGAACGCCATTGGGGTCGAGTGCTCAACGAAAGCGTGTGCACGTCTGGCGGGCAGACCACAAGCAGACGAGGCTGTGTCAGAGTCGACATGTGCAAAGCCTGTGCCGCCCTTCGCTGCGCGCGTCCATGTTTGCGTGGCTCGACCGAGAAACGTGGAACAGGCGCGAGGGGTATCGCAACCGGACGGGATGGATTCCGAAACCCTCATGCTGTGAGGTCTTCGCGGACAAGATGTGGGGCGGGCTTCGAGACGTTCGTAGTCGACAGTCGAGCACCGGCACCAGCGCAGACGGACCGCAGATGGACTAGCGGCATGGTCCTCTTCCTCGACGCACCTAATGGCTAGATGCACCTGACGGGGACGTGCTCGAGGTACGCGAATGAGCAGCAGCAGCGGCAGCGCCTGACGCAGAAGCTCCCGACACGCCAAGCGCAGCCCGCGAGCCAGAACGGGTCGAGGTAGTGTCGGTCATCGTCTTCATGCCGCCTTCGTCTTCGTACTCGTCGCCACCATCGTCGTCCGTGTCGTCGTCGTCCCGTTGTGGTCCGCGTCACACCCGTCACCCCCGGCGCCAGCTGAACGCGCCAGTCGGCGCCGAGGGTTCCGATGCCGAACCTCCCAGAGCTGACACGGGCGGAGGGGGGAACCGAGCAGCGGAGCCGCCGAAAGAGCTGAAGCATCGCCTGTCGCCATGGGGCCGCGATGGGGTTGTGGATCATGCCGCCGTCCGCTTCACCATGAAGCACGGCCGGGTTGTGGAAAATGTACTCCATTACGCGCGGATGGACGTCGAACGCACAGCGCCCGACGCATGATCGAATTCGGGGGTTGGGCTCGTGTCTGCGACGAGAATGCGGCGTGGACACGACGCCGAGTAGGAAAACAGTTGAATAACTGGCGGAGACGCAATGGAGACGCAAAGTGGGGCATAGGCAAGTCGGTACAGCTGTCGTCGGTGCTGGCCGTGCGACGATTGGAAGCTGGGTCGGATACGTGAGGGCGCCGAGCCTAGATGCGAGGGCAACGACATTCCGAGTAGGCGACGGAGCGAACCCGCTCGAGGCCGGACAAAGGGCGGCGCACGTGTGACGACATTGGGGGTCGCGCCGGAGTTGGATGTTGAAGCCGGGGTACGCGGATAATGAGCCGGATGTGTGGAGATCGAGGCGTGTGCGCGGACATCGAGGCGGGTGCGCGGACATCGAGGCGGGTGCGCGGACATCGAGGCGGGTGCGCGGACATCGAGGCGGGCCGTCTGTCGCTAGGGCCGTCTGTCGCTACCACACGTAGTCGGGGAGTTGATCGTCGGGCGGTATCCACACCAAGAACAACACGAGGCGGCTCGTCTACGTCAGCACGATTCACGGACACACGAGTGCGGCCTGAGGTTGATGCGCAATGGGCATGGGCTTGACGGTGTCGATGGACCACGAGTGACAAGCCGAGGGATGGGACGTGTCATAGCGTAAACTAGGAGGACGGCGTCGACGGGGGAAGACTGCGTGAAAGCCGTTTGATGGGCCCAGCGCATGCGGTGGCGTGTCCAGCGCAGACGTCGAGACGAGCGACCCTCGGATGTGTGATAGGCATGATGTTGCGCGAGTTGGGTAGTGGTGGCAAGTGGTGCAGATGGACGTTGCCAGGTGCCAGCCAGGGCCAGCCAGCTGGCCAGCTGCCAGGTTCCATGCACGGCACGTGACTTGCCATCCCACCGTACGCTGCGTTGCCAGCCAGCTGCTGCCAGGGTTGCCATCTCCACCAAACGCCACCTGCCAGGTACGTCAGGTTCCATCCGGGCACGTGACTTGCCACCCAGGCTGCCATCCCACCGTTCACGAGTGCCCTGCATGCCATGGCGCCAGGCAGCCAGCTTGCCAGCCACCGTACGCGACTTGCCAGGTTCCATCTCTCGTACCATACACCCACCGCATGCTCGCACGCGCTGCTCGAGTCTACCACCACATCGCACGGCACGCACTCTGTTTCCACGCGCTCCGTTTGGACGACGGTTAGCAGTGCGACGACGGCCGGGCGGCTTACTCTCATTGCCCCGACTGGCCGCTGCTGCCAAAGCTTGTCGACAACGCGAGACTACCTCATCCCGTGGCCCCAATCACGTTTCCCCCGACTCGTCACGCGATCAACTCGAGGCGACTTTACCGTGCGGTCCCGTGTTGGGGACCGCGTCTCCATTAGGCGCATCCCGAGTCCGCTGCTCTAGACAACGTGCGGATGTGCCGCGGGGCGCGACGTTAAGACATGGCATCGTCTCCCTCTCGAGCCCGGCGACGCGCTGTCGACGACGTAGACATTGGAAGTGTCCTTGCACAGTCTGAATGTTCAGCGCACCCATCTGAAGCGTGCTGGGTGCAATTCGCGGCCTCTCTTTGTGCTGGGCATGGCGCCACGTCGTTCGTCGCACCGTCGCCACTCTTCACCAACATGTATCCGCAAAGTGGTTTCGTCCCGTCCAGGAAGCGATAGCCTGTCGGTGGATGCAGCGCGCTTGACACCCCCCAACGCCGCCATTGCCGATATTCTGTGTGGGATGACGCGCTTCGGTGACCACCTCTCATTGCGCGGGTTCCCCCTCTTAAAATTCCGCCCCTCCGACGTCTGTCGGCATTGTCAACATTGATGCGCCCAACACTCGTCGTTGGAGGCTCCGCAGGCCAGCGCTCCGGTTCCCGAACCGGTTGCCTCTCTACAGGGGCGACAGTTGACGACTGCGAACTGGCCGCTTGCTCGACACCGTCGGGGCACCGTCTGAACTCCAATTCAACCCAAGTCACTTGGCAATGACGCCCCGACTCGATCACGAGCAAGGCAGCGGTCGACCTTTTCCGCCCTTACCATTGCCCTGGGCGATCGCCCACGGTTTGGCCTTCGCTTTCGTGTCGTTGCCGACACCTTCCGGGCACCTTTGCACGTCTGGTCGTCGTTGTGCCCAGTCGTGCGCAACTCGCCATAGCGGATGTGCTTTGATGAAGCCTCTCCCTGGGTGTCCCTCTGCAACGTCTCCCGCGCTGTTGGTCGTTCTCGTGACCGCCGTCGTGGATCGCGAGGTGGATGAGTTTAGCAACAGGTCGGGGGCATGCCCAGTGGCACAAGAACGTTAGAAGCAGGTCCTGCCGCGTTGCCCTGGTCAGGCTCGGAGCCTCGCAGCGGATGCAGCTGTTGATCCACACGCCTCGCCATCTTTGCTGCAGTCTCAACCTCTCAAGCGAGCACCGTGTGCAGAGTCTGCTCTTTAGCTTGTGTCGTGCGCTATTGAACTTCGCACGGTACAAGCGACAATGAACGGGCGTCTGGCACACTCCACGGGTGCTCCCGGACGCCTCCCTCGTATCTCCCCACGTGGACGCCGTCCTCCTTCCCCTCGCGCTTGATCCTTGTCCCAGCCATCGACCACTATCCCTTGCACTCTCGACGGGGTTAGACCCGCTCGTCATAGCGGACGTCCTCGTCGTTTCGTGATATGCAGTTGTCGATTCACACGTACAGAGTATGAACTCGAATCACTCACGCCACACTAATTTGTATCCCCTTGCGCGTCTGGCGAAGAGCATCTTTGGCACTTGCTTATTTCCTCGCGCTGTCCACTGTTCGCTCTCGACCGCGACGATGAACTGAGCGCCGACTCGACTCCCTCCCCACTTTCGCCCCCGCGCCCGAGCCGGACGGACTCTCACCTCTACCTCTACATCTCGGTCCATGCGCGCCCACCCAGCGACGACGCTCGGACGAGCACACACTAGCCGGCCGGCTTGGGTCAGGACGATAGTGCATTGAAACAAGTAGCTGCTCGTACCAGGGACAAGCTCGAAGCGAAGGGGTACGCCATCCCTCGTTATCGCCCCTGAAGAACCGCACGGCACAAAGGTCCGGCCATCTGTGCTTGTCTCATTACTGCATCGAGGAGCATTGGACACGGCCGCGAGCTCTAGTTTGTAAAGGTCCACTTAGGGTCAGCGACGGTGATCTAGCAACTTTGCTCATCCGAACAACCCTCTTTCGCCAACCGATCACCTCCCAAACGTCCGTCGCCACTGGTGCTGCTGGGCCACCGCGCACCAGCAGTTACTCACCGCTACCTGTGTTCGCCGGTGTCTGAGCGCTACCTAAGCCCAAGCCGCGGCCCGCGACAATACAGCCCGTCGTCGGCCCATCTGAGGAGCCGCCATTGGGTGACAACCCATGACGTGAGTATAGTTGGTGGAGCGCTCCCTCATGCGACATGGCTACCTTGACCCGTCTACCTCGGCGCGTTTAACTCGGCGGGTTTATCTCAACCCGCCTCCCTCCACCGTCTCCCTGCAAGTGTCCACCTTGACGCGTGCGCTTGGGGCGACGGGTCCACTCGGGCGACACGTCCGAGCTGCCGTGACAAGTCTTCCCCGACGCGTCTCAAATTAAGTAACGCACCTTCACCCTCTCCGGGCGTGACGCGTCTACCACTATTCGTCTACTATCCCGCGACGCGTCCAACCCATAGTATCACTTTGCCGTGCTGTGTAAACTCTCCAGCCCGGATGCCTCATGGAGTGGCCGTGGTCGTCGTTGTCGGTGTCGGGATCGCCAATGTGCCGTATTCGTGGTGGCTCTCAGCGCCAGGATCATGAATGTGCAGGGGGAGGGATGGAAGGGCTGCGTTCATGGCCAAATAGAGGGGCGCGGTCAACATGCTTGAGGAGGCGTGGTGGATCTTGTGTTGTGCTCGGACTAGTGTTTGCCGACAGGATGCGGGGCCTGTGCGTCGGCGCTTAATTTGACCTGGCCGTTGTGTTCGGTACCCATGGGTTTGGGAACTGTTAAGCGTGATGTGGACCCAGTCTGCACCTCTTTTTCTCATAACATGCATCGGCGACAGTATTTACATGGGACACTACGCAGGATTGCTGTTTCTGCTCGCTGGTCTCCTCGGGTCTCGTACATCTCAGTGGCGTCTCGCTCGTCTCCTTCGCGTCTCGCTCGCTCGTCTCCTTCGTCTCGCTCGCTCGTCTCGCTCGCTCGTCTCCTTCGTCTCGCTCGCTCGTCTCCTTCGTCTCGCTCGCTCGTCTCGCTCGCTCGTCTCGTTCGGGTCTCGCTCGTACGTCACAGCCTCGTGTCGCTGGTACGTCTCAGTCGCGTCTCGTTCGTCTCAGTCGCTCGTACGTCTCGTTCGTCTGGCTCTGGCTCGCTCGGGTCTCGCTCTTTCGCTGTCACTCGGTCTCTTGTTGGCTTGGTCGCTACGCCACTCCCTGCGTCACTCGTTCACTCCCTGCGTCACTCTCTTCCTCCCCTTGTCACTCGGTCAGTCGCTTACTCAATCGCCCGACCCTTGCCCTTCTCCTCGCGGGTCGGACGAACGTGCCCGTCGTCGTCCTCGTCATCGTCCTCGTCATCGTCCGACAGGATTGTAGCCCAGGTACCAGTGGTCACCTGCCCGTGGGTGGGAGTGTCAGGCGCCGTGGTGGCGGGTGTGGGCGGAGCGGGAGTCGGCGGCGCGGGTGTGGTGGGCGCCGGTGTGGTGGGCGCGGGTGTGGTGGGCGCGGGTGTGTTGGCAGGCGTGTTTTGGGCAGTCGCGGCAGAGCGTGTCACGCGCGCCTGGATGAGGTCGATAATACCATCGCCACGCTGCCTAAGGGCCTGGTTCATTTGGAGAACGAGTGCGTCTGCCTGCTCTCGCGTTTCGGGTGCCACGAGGCGGAGCAGCTCGCGCAAGTTCTCGCCAGCCGTGTCAATGGTCGTGTTGACCTCGTCCGTCAAGTCTTGGTGCCAGGGGGTCTTCTTGGCCGTGCAGATCTCCTTGCCGCGGGCGCCACAGTTGTTGCATTTCTGGCGCCGATGCTTGCGCGGCCCCCGGGGCACATAGCATTTGACATGACGACAGTCCTTGCACAGTTGGCAGCGGAGGTCGTCTGTCCGAAGATCCCACGCGTTGGGGTTTCGCTCCAACTCCTAAAAGGTTAGCCACTAATTACACACTAACTGCTTACCTGTTCCACTTGGGCGTCAGTCAGCCTTCCCTTGCTGTCCGGTTGCGCGTGGAAGATCCCGCCAATGACCGGGGAGGGCGCGGCCGCAGCGGGCGCGGGCGCCGGCGCCGCGTGCTGGGCAGCCACAGGGTGTACCGCGAGCTGGTCTATGGGCTGGGCTGCCACAGGTTGCCGAGCAGCGTTGGGGTGTTCCCCAGCGACGGGCTGGTCAACGGCGAGGGGCTCGACAAACGGCTGGTCGACATGCACGGGCTGGTCGATAGGCTGTGCTGTCGCGGCGGGCTCGTGGACGGGCTCGGGCACGGGCTCGGCGACGGGTTGGTGGACCACTGGCTCGTGGGCCACAGGCTGCGCAACCCCGACGAGCTCTTGCACGACTTGCTCTTGAACGACGGGCTCTTGCACAATGGGCTCGTCGGCCACAACGGGCGTGTTGACGATGGGCTCGTCGGCCGCGACGGGCGTGTGGACAATGGGCTCGTCGGCCACGACGGGCGTGTGGACAATGGGCTCGTCGGCCGCGACGGGCGTGTGGACAATGGGCTCGTCGGCCACGACGGGCATGTTGACGATGGGCTCGTCGGCCACGACGGGCATGTTGACGATGGGCTCGTCGGCCGCGACGGGCGTGTGGACGCTGGGTTCAGCGATGGGCTCGTGGGCCACAGGCTGCGCTGCCTCGTGCGGCTCGTGGACGGGAAGGTGGATGACACCCGGCGCTACCGCGACGGGCGTGTGGACGATGGCCTCATAGGCGACGGGCTCATGGACGGGATCAGGGCGCGGCTCGGGGACAGCCTCGGGGACAGCCTCCGCGACAGCCTCGTGGACCACTGGCTGCGCTGGCGCGTCGGGGTCGTGGGCCACAGGCTTAGGGGGGGTAGCCACTAGGTATGGGCCAGCGCGCACTGGGGACATTGCATCGAGGGTACCGGTGATGGCTCCGCAGCGACGTGGATAGTGGGTCGTTTGCCTAGGCGCCAGGTCGCCCGTCGTTCAGTAGTAAAGACACCCGTTGATGGTTCCAGTGGTGACGGCATGGAAGACTCGCCAGTGAGGGACTGTGCGGCGACGACTCGCTTCTGGTGACACGCGGCGATGATATCAGGAGGCGGTACGTGGAAAGAGCCAGTGCCGGTTGATGGGCAAAGCCGCGCGATACGTCGTTACGGCCACAGGCCAAGCGTTGCCCAGTGTGAGGGACGACAAAGCCACGACTTCGGAATCAATGGAAAGCTTCGACGAGACGTCGAGACATCGGCATCGGAGGCGTCGGCGCCAGCACGGCAATGGTCCGAGGCAATAGTGCGCACCGGTGCATGGTAGACACTCGGGACGGGGCGGGGTCACCGGGACCGCAGCGTCGGCGACCGCGAGTGGCTGAGCCATGACGTACCGGAAGTCGCGGAGGCGGAGCAGCGAGGATACGGCGAGACGTTGGTGGACGAGGTGTGTGCAGGGAGTTGGGACGACTAATGGCGGAGACGTTGAGCAACTAGGGCAGCATCGCAGGTGGACACGACCTCTGAGAAAGGATGCGATCGAGGCCATTGGACGACACCTGGCGCGCAGATGTTGTGGGCGAGACGTCAGTGCGTGCTTCGCGAGGAGACGGCAGCGAAGATGCTGAATGTACCAGTGAACATGAGTAGTGGCGTTGACTTGCGTGGCTTGCTCGACGAGGGCCGAGATGACGGGACACTGAAGCGGGGACGGACGTTACAGACCAAAGGCATTGCCTCTCGGGGCCTGGATCGTGAGGGCCACGAACGCTCAAGTCCCAGAGTCATCAGGCATGGTGACAGAGCCCACGGCGGGCCAAGTCGTGACGCGTGAGGATGGATACCGCCACAGTCATCTCAAACCCAAGGATGACAGGTGGAGAGACGGTCGCGAGGGTCGTGCGATGAGCGAGGCAGTTTGTGACGTTCAGGTGTCAGGCCGAACTGGGAACGATGCGCACGAGCTCCGGGGTGGGGGCATTCAATGGTCGACCAGAGGCAGGGGTTGAAGAGGCGCAGATAAGAGAACGTAGCGGGGACACTGGGTGACGAGGATGATATCGCGTGAGGGCGCCGCGATCGTGGCGGTCCTCTTCGGACACGGCGGGCGGGCTCTGCGTCGGGAAGCCAAGCCCGGAACGGGTGCCTGAGCCGGAGGGGCGTCGACGAAGGTACCTCTGGTGACAGATCAGAAGTGAGGGGATGATGAGCGAGCACTTCGAACGTTGAACAGATGCGAGTTGGACAATGAAGGCTGTGCTGGGCGCTGCGTTAGTATACCTGCCCGCACAGCAAGTTGTTAACGCGGGGCTTGTTGGCAGAGTTGCAGAATGCATGTGAGTATGTGTTGGGCGGAACGCAACACGGGGAATGGTGCCGCGTAGCTCTTGGGAGGCGGGGCGCAGCTACAGCCATGAGGTGGCGAAAGGGGGTTGATGTGGGTAGAGGGGGTGCGAGGCGGCCGCTCGGCCCCGCTATCGTGGTGACAGAGCGCTGATGATTGGCCAAAGGTAGTGACACTGCGTTGCAGCGACGTCGTTCATTTCAAACCGAGAGGTGATGAGAGGGGATGGCCAGGTGTGGATGGGCGGGGGTCGGTGTGGCCGGGTTGCAGCCAAGTGAGTGCCTCGGAGGACGAGTGGGAGTTGCATCATGCACAAGACCATCCGGCCAGCCGGTAGCTTGTGGTCGTTGTCGGTAACGCCAGTCACCATCCGCGTTGAGGCCGTGTTGAGGACGTGTGGAGGACGCTGCATGCAGGGCGGAGTTGGAGTTGATGGTGTGAGTTGGAAAGGTGGGTGTGAGTTGAAGATGCCTCGCCCAAACGCCGAGTGGCACCATCACGTGACCAACCTAGGCTTCCCCGTAACCGCCGGTGCGGTGGAGGCCTCCACCCGTTCTGCTCCCCTGTGCGATGCTCTATGCTCTCTGATTCGACTTGGGTTGCTGGTGGCCAGTCATCGTCGAGTCGCCTCCCACCCGTGGAATCACACCAACCACATGCCTGCCTGCACATTGCTTCTCTCACACAACTCACTGTTGAGCCGGTGCTGCGCCCGTCGCAGGCATTCCCCGAGACTTCATTCTGACCTCGGTGGGTGCTGCCTACCCCAAACTGTCGACACTTCGCCGCGGGGACTCAAGGTCGAGCGTCCGTCGGCGACTAACGGTCGCCCTGTCACTCTGCAAGAAGCTGCAACGACAAACCCAGCGACAGCATGCATCCTCCGGATACAGTCTAAGTCGTCGACTCCTCATCGCATCCCGCAGGACGAGAACATCGCCGCCGTCAAGCACATTCTCGCTGTCTTTGGCGAAACGCATTGGGTCATCGAGCTCTGCCCCCGGCTGGTAGCGCCCTCGGAAAGGTCACCGCGGGCAGGCGACAAGGTGCAGTCGACGACGGGCACTGCCCTTGGCCGGCCCCAGACGGAACTGCAATGCCGCTGCTCGCAGCCATGCACCCTGTTACCAATGCCCCCAGGCACCATCTTACGACCGTTATACTGGCACCGTGCATCACCACTGCTCCGCCCCGACGCCAATAGTCCCTCTGCAATCCATTGCCCTCGAGCGGCACATGTGTCGCAGCGGGACCGCGGGTCTTGTCGATAATGATGAGGACAAAGACGGTGGCAACGCCATGCCCCACCGTTGCAAAGGCAAACAAAGTGGGGTCCATGTTACCCCTGTTGTCTCCTTGATCACAGCGGCAGCTGCTGGAAACGCTGTCCATGTGCACCACCGAGTTGTAGGTCCCGAGGTACTAGGCGAGCACCAGGTTCGAGTCCGATTGCGGGGAGCACTGGATAAGGCATGCAGTTGAATGGCGTTTCTCCCGTTGGCTCTGCATCTCTGCATTCCAGTAGTGGAAGCAAACTGTTTGCGTCAACGCCAAGTTCTGCGTGCAAGTGGCCGCACCAGCACACGGCTTCCATCGATCCACTGGGCATGCAGGGCAGAGTCTCCACGAACTGAGCGTCACCTGGGAAATTGGCTCCGTGCTGACCAATGACCTGATACTGTAGATCGCCCGGCCCGTCTGGAGGCCCCACCTGACCACAGGTTGACGACCGCAAAGTTTGCAACAAGGAGAGCGCGAGCACGACGCCCGCGCATTCGCGAAGAATCGGGCAGGCTGCAGTATCGGGTCGAGGCGGCAAACTTGCTCGCCTAGTGGGCTGGAAGTCCCAAGGTGGGGAGCTCGCACACAACAATCAGGCTAAGCGAGTGTCAACCTTGACGGCATCCTCCCAAACAAATAGAGCGCGACACCGGGCTCACGTCTCCTCCATCTGCGCCCAAGCGCGAGTTCTCCGAGCCCGGGCGGGAGTAACTGAGTGTAGCGGGCACAAAGTCGAGTGGATCCTAGCTGGCTTGCGTTGACGGTTGGTGTCTGTTGAGCGAGTGTTTGGACCCTTCTCCACGTTCAAAGCTGGTCCCGTGCTGTGTCTTGGCATTCAACGCTTTGTTCTCGACCTGACCCTCGGTGGCGGCACTTGTGGTGACTCTGGGCCCCCGCGCGGGGCGGCCCAGTGGCTGGCAATTGGCGCACCAGCACGAGCGTGCCGCCCAAGGTGTCTCAGGGTCCCCACAGAGCTGTGTTGGCGCTCGGACTACAGTATCGAATGGGGATGACTGGGAAAAGTGTCACGCTTGATGCGTGCTCGCAACACGACCTGGTTGTGTCCATTGTACTCCTCGTACTGTTAGTGCATGTGCCATGTGCGGGTGTGTGTTGGGAGACGGGGAATGGCATGACACACTCACTAATGCACACACTGTGAACGAGACAATTCTTATATGCGGATGCGGGATCGTTATGGGCGTCGAGGATGTGTACACAACGGAGCGCCGATCATGGCCAAGCTATGCTTCGCGATCGTTTCCCAAACATGTCACTCACCACAGTCTTGAAGGCCCAAGCTGCTAGCACAGCGCCATTGATGCAGCGAAGCATTTTGTCTAATTCTCACTCTTACTCTCCCCCCGGACGAGACATACTGAACTCTGGTCCAGGGAACCTAATTATCGTTCTGGACGGTACGCGTCAGCCAACATGGCGTCCAGGGTAGGTTGCTTCAGCAATTAGCTCGGTTCCGCTTGGGGGTGCACTGTGGCGTCGGTTGCGCTCATGGGTTTGGCTTGGTATAGGCTTGGCGTACGAAAGTGGCACCATGCGGAAGATAACAGTTGCATTGGCAGAGCATGTACAGTAAAAGGACGGTGAGTGGCTGGGGTGAGAATTGTCTCGCATTGCCGAGGGCTCACGTCAGTAGCAGTCCGAGCCGCATGCCACGGCATCCTGCGCCCCATACTGCCCTTTTTGACTACCTTTAGAGGTCCCTTTGGACAATGCCGTCTACTGATATTTGGCCGTCAACACTGGGCTTGGCAGCCCTAGGCGACCAAAGCTACCGGACAAGTGATGCCAACCACACTATTGGAATGGGAAGCAACACCACGACATTCGCCAGCAGAGTCCGAGCGACAACGTGCACAGCAAGCTCACTGCGTTGAGACGCAACTCCTCTCAACACTGGGCACCGTCTGGTCCGCTGGCCAACCCCTTGAAATTGCAATGTTTTGAACAGAAGCATCGTAAGCGATCTGATCTGCCTCCGTATGTGAGGGGGCGACTCTTGCCCAGGCCTCGGGGCCCGTGCGCTCGAGGCCTGTGGGTTCTCAATGCCAAGTCGACGTGGTCTGTGCAGGAAAGACGGGAGGATATAATGGGCCTCTACACCTGCTCTCTATCTGTACGCTGTTCACTGTACACTTGTCGCCACCAGCTTCGCTGCCACCATGAAGCTGTTCAACGCGTTACAGTATTCGTTCTCCCCCAGACGCACGGTACGTACACTCGTCGCGTTGGCACTTATGCCCCCTCCCCCTCCCAAACCTCTTTGTCCTTGCCAAGTGCACGGGTTGGGCTGTCACATCTGGCTTGGCTGGTGAGGCCTATTGATCAGCCTTTCTTTCGGCCAATCTCCCAGATGATGACTCCCTCCATCGACTCTCCCCAGACCCAATACCTCAGCTCTGGGGAACCTTACATCATTGCCGCTCTCGCCCAAGCGCTATCACTTCCGATATTCTTCATCCTGGCTAATTACCAGTATCCGTTCGGTCCCTGGTTCCACGTTTTCACGACGGTGGCACTCATTTTGACGTTGGTTCTACTGACTTTTGGTGCACGTGAGTACAGTACGGGATTGCGTTTGGCAAAAAGCCCAGGTTCAGTTGGGATGAGAGCAGAGCCTGGGTCAGGCTCCCCTGCCACCCGGGCAGAGGCCAACGGCATTAAGGAATCCAGAACACCGTGTCACAGATGTGTCATGCAAAGGGGCACAAATCGCTACTGCCTACGATCGGTTTAGCTTTGGAGGGGAGGCATGTGGCAGGAGCTGGAGGCTACCATGAACCATGCCGACAACCATTACGTCCCCGAGTGTTCGCCAATACACAGGAGCTTCTGGCTCTTGCACTTGACGCACACTCGGAAGCAGCCTCTTGAGAAATCTTGGTCCGCCCCCTGCCAACAGTCTTGACGTACTGACTTACATGACAGTGGTCACCGTCGCTTGGGAGACACAAACGGTCATGACCTACGACTACAACGCCAAGGACGCGTATTGGCTCCGTAATATGACCTACTTCAAGAACAAGGCACTCTGCAAACCCGCTACGTAGGTACCAGACACCACTATGTGCTAATCAGGCAGTCTCCGTGTTGGCAGCCTTCTCCATGCCTCGAACGGTGTGTTTCAGTGGAAAATCGACTCAATTGATAGATTTGGAATTGAGGGAGATTGGGACGACACCCCCTACATCGCGTCCGACGAGCCCACAGACGAAGAAATGGCAGTGTACAAAGGGTCCAATGTATCGGAGCGCATGCGATATCACCGCATGGAGGTGTACCACTACTTCTACACTGCAATGACAGAAGTGAATGTACGTTTGGACAAGGCCATACCCCGGGCATCATGTTGCTCACGAGTACTGTAGGTTACAGCCAAATACTTCCTCTCCGACAAGTCTTCCTTCGTTCTTAGCGCGCAATTTACCGTAGGAGACACCGGGGATGGCGGCATATCTGGCCTG
Organism: Pascua sp. PH4015B; assembly: GCA_025502685.1. Lineage (NCBI taxonomy): Eukaryota > Fungi > Basidiomycota > Tremellomycetes > Trichosporonales > Trichosporonaceae > Pascua > Pascua sp. PH4015B. The sequence continues at coordinate 15,724 of JAMFRD010000004.1, forward strand.
CGTGCCCCTATCGATGGACTCCACCCGCCTGATATCGAGGACCTGTACTTAGTGGGCCCCACACTTGGCTCCGGTCGGCGGCGCTTCCAAGCGCGACAGTATAACCCGAAGGCCAACAGCACTGTGCTTCCATACAAGGCACAGCTTACCCCACAAATGTGGGTCAGCGGGGGGCCAAACGGTTGCTAGTGAGTGGGCACGGAAGGGGTCATTAATCTTAGTTCACGTTTTAATTTTTCGGACAACCCCTGCGCGGAGCCCAACACCAATATCACCTTTACCACGATCGTTGGGGAGACGTACATGAACAGTCGGTGCACCCCGGATTAGCTCCAACTCATTTTCGCAGTGCAGACCGAATTAATCCATACGGGCCTCCGTACTCTTAACGTTACTCCCAACTGGGATTATGGTTTTTACAATCTGGTATACTCTCTCGTTGCCATCGACTTTGGTATCCCGTTTGCAGGCAGCTTCTTTGCTCAAACCGGCCCCCACCCACCCCCCGCACGGCTACACACGGCGTACGAGTGCACCTTTCAAAGACTGAAATCACCGGCCAACGCCGCCGTTTCGGTGGTCACCACTGTCCTGTCCTTCTACGTACGCCCTCGGTGGAATGATGCGCTAACGTGGCTCAGGAGACGCTGGCGATGATGTGGGCGCTACTTTGGAGGTGGTATGCCAAGCATACGAAGTATCGCGACCTCTTCAAGATCAAGGACGAACCGACCGACGCAAAGGGCCCGGCCGACGATGAGGGGGACGCGCACGGGCAAACGGCCACGACGTCCCCTGGCGGGTACGCTTCGGTCGCCACGCTCCCCAAGTGAGGTGGGCCCAAGTCCCTCGATGGAGAACAGGAGAGAAGGCGACTTATTTGCCCTCATCCTTGTCTTTGTCACGCACGCCTTGCGGCTGGCTCGTGTGCCGAGCTAGGTTGTGTGCTACGCTGGTCATTGTTCGGTGTACTGGCCTCGTCGATCGTGATGGTTGTAAGGCGTTTCATGTAAAGCGGGACAAGAGTGTGTTGTCCTCATGATGCACTCGCCCTCGACATCTCAGTTGGGTGACAGAAGCGGGTTCAAGCGGGTTTCTCTGTCGATTTTGCTCTGCGTTGGGTCCATCGGGATTAGGGGGACTCTGCGTGCTGGCGTGCCGGTGGTTGCTATCTAGGGCGTCATGCTGCATTTCCACCATTAACATCGGTCCTGTGTCAGACATGCAAGCTTCATGGCAGCTCGCTGCCAGGGCATGATCACCAGCCTGCCTCGGCGTCAGCTGCCTGACATTCTCAGGGTTCCAGCGTCATTTTGAAGACCTTCTACCTGTTTCCTGCTCAATGCAGCGAGGCCCGCGCCGGCAACGACATGCCCAACGAGAACGTGGTCCAACCAATCTAGAACTAAGCAGGGCGCCGCAGTTGCTCCCTTTGTAAGTAGAGATCAAACAAAAGGCAGGAGGTCGCTGATGGGGGCGTGAACGTCTGGTAAGGACTTGCGCAATAGCCCATGCGAAATATACGGTGCAATGAACGAGGTGTCGCTGGAGCAGCCGCTGGTGTTCATCTCGACAGGGAGGTATCAGAGCGACTCGATGGATTACGCCGCTCCGCAGAACGTGTTCAGAACGCGCCATTACACACTGGCTCAAGCGCGACCGATACCGGCACGTCACCTACACACATAAGCTGGACGTTAGGCCCGCACCCATCAAGATCTCCACCCCAGCGCTGTATGCCCTGCATCGCCAAAGCGCCAACCGGTCGCACATGTGGTCGCAGTAGGAAACGATTTGAGCATGTCCCCTTAGTCAAGCGCGCGGGTTAGTCGGCAGAGAACTTCGCTGGCGGCCATGCCAGTACGCATGTGAGTGGAGTCGTATGGTCAACTTCTCGGACACACAGTCACGTCTGGCCTGCGCGTAGACCCCTTATCGCCACTTCATTTCCACCGTACGTATGCGGGTTCATGGCCCATTGTCCAAGTTACCGTCTAGTCCTCACTGGCTTCTTCGCTATCGTCATACTCGTCCGAGTAGTCGCCGTCATGGGTACCGTCAATGTTGTCGTCGCCAGCGAAGTCCTCGTGTACCATTCCAGAGTCGCCATTGTCACCTCCAAAAACTGTGTCGTCAAGTTGGCGTTGGCCAGGCGGACCGACATAGACATAGAGGGCAGCCGCAACATAAATCACATCCTGAGAAGGCTAGAGTCAGCTTCGCCACCAACCTTGCGCCGACGTACCTCGTTGCCGTATGAGATGTAATCGTTGCGCATGCCGTAGCGTCCGGGGAGGGTCACCCAGTGAACGGTTCTGCCCTCGGCAGCCGGTACTCCGTGCCCTTTTGCAAACTCCTCGAGAGACATGTCCTCGGTAGAAACGCCCGTGAAAAAGTCAAATGTTCTATGACAGAACATGATGCGGTTCTTGTAGCTCTGCTTGAGGGCGGGGAACATTGGGTTACCGAATTTGATATAGTGTTTCTCGTAGATGTGGTACACGGCAACAACTTCGTGCGGAAGTCCCGCGGCGGCGAACGTCGCCGCCCAGACCGCATCGCTCCCCTTGAGTGTCGACATGAATGCCGTGTCTCCGCTTCGACCCGGTTTGATGCCACGGGGGTACGCATGCTGGAGACCAAAGGCCAGCACACCACCGTCCATGAGGAAGAAGGGGTCGTCGAGGGCAGCCGTGAGCGGGGCGAGTACCTCACTACAACCTGCCTCGGTGCCCCGTACGGTGTCGGTTTCGATGAATACGTCATACGCAACTGTGATGCGCGTACCAGAGGTGACTGGTAGCACTTCGTGCTCGCAGTCGGGATATAGAAAGGCCCAGGATACACCCGCCTTTCCAGCCCAGTCATACGTGACAATCTGGCCATTGTGGCGGACGACGAGAGCGCCACCGGTAAATGCTGAAGGGAGGCACAAGGTTATTGTCCCAATATGGTTTTCGCCGCGCGGTGTACTGGCAATCAACATTTGCCTCAGCGGTCACAGTTGACTCACTCCTGGTGCGCCTTGAAAAAGCCCCCTTGAGTGTACATGTTCAGCTTTGCAAGCGTTGCACGCAGCGGCTTAGACAGGTCCATGCTGTGAGCGACAGCACGGAGAAGCGATGTGTGGTACACTGGGTCACGGGTAAAGGCAAAGTCGGGAGGCTTGAGTTCGTGTGCAGAGCGGTAGGATTCGTCATAAGCCAACTGATCGCCACGGCCGAATGGCGACGGCCGACCGACGTCGTACAGGGCCTTGGCGGCCTCAACTGAGATCGGGACGCTAGAGTAAGTGGTAGACAGTGAGGATGGACGCACCTGACACGGAAAGTAGCACCGCTAGCCTCATGGACGAAGAGAGCGAGATCGGGGAGGTCATCGAGCGGGATTGTACCACCGCATGAAAAGACCTGCGTTTGCGCCAGGAATGCATCCTCAAGGGACGAGGTCTGCACTGTAAAGGCTTGGTGGGGAGTGACGATCCACCCATTGTCTTTGATGTGCGAGACGTCATAGCTGTCGTTTTGAACGAGAAGCCATCGGCGCCAGCCGACACGGTGCGCATATTCATCGAACGTGAGGAAATCGACTCCCGTACCGATGGCCTGCTTCACAGCGTTGTCATCAAGATTGCTCTCAGTGGCTAGGATCTGGGAGATATGGTCGGCTGCAACGGACCGGAAGAGCTCCAGCGCCGAGTGTGATACGAGGAAAGTGTATTTCACATCGCCGAGATGGTCGCAAAAGTGACGGGCGCTAAATACGGAGTCGATCAACGTACACACAAGGTCTTTGACCTCGTGTTTGTCCCGTGAGCACGAGAAGTTGACGACAATGTCACGAAGAGTGGACGGGTGGGTATCATCGCTAGGCCGCCAAGGAATAGTACGGTGGTGGTCCTGGTGGCGGTATGCTTGGACCTTGAGGATGAGGATCTCGACGCCTTCGGGTACATATAGCTGTGGCTCAACGGTAAGGGGCCCGTCACGGTACGTGTACAGTCCGTCAACCCAATTGTACTCTGTTGTGTGACCGAGATTCACATTCTGAATCAGTGTCCGTGGTGCAGCAGCGAGCTTGAATGCCTCCCAAATGTCCTTCCTGTCGTGGGAAATCAGACGCACGACATCGAGGCGGGTGAGGAACGGAGCTAGCACATCCATGCCCCGCAGGGGTGCGTGTATGTCCAGAACTTGGACGCGGCCGAGCATGCGGCCAACTGCCTCGGGGACACCGTCGGTTACGGTCAAGATGCCTATGTCGCTCGAGCTGTCCTCGAGAGGTTCCCCCAGGCCGACGATGCGCTCATCATTTGGGGATGCGAGGCCAAGGATGTACTCGGCATTTGGGTCCTCTTGGTAATAGTCGCCAGGGTGGATGGCAACATGCATGGCAAGGCGGGCGTCGCAGCGGTCACGCATGGTCCGTGACGTCGCGCGCAGCACAGTCAGCGCCGAGCGCTCTGCCAACGATATGATATGGTCGACAAGATGGGGGTACGCGGTGGGGTCGAGCGGGGACCTCGGTGGGAGACGGCCGGATGGCATGGTTGCCAAATGGATTGATGTGTAGAATAGAGCGGAGAGTGGAGAAGGGGTGATGGGAATGGGATAGGGAGGAGGAGGATGTCAAGAGTTGGGTTGTGTGAGTTGGCTAGAGCAGAGATGCCGCTCTTTAGTCTGCTTTTCCCCTCTCTGTTGAAACATGGTACCTTTTTCTGGGAGGCGTGACGACGTTAGTTTGAGTTGAGTAGATCCGCCTGTCCCTGGCGCCTGGCGCGAGCACAACATGTCCACCCGCGTCTACTTAGACGCTCACCATCGCCCAGTCCACCTTGCTCCTCACCTCGATACGCTACGACGACAACCCCGACCAGTCCTGGTCGGCCTCGCCCGAGGCTATGAGCCACGTGCCCGATGCACCAAAGGGCCAAAGGGGAAATGGGCTGTGCCAACGCCGACTGGCACATAGTATCGCACACAAAGCGTCGGTGCGCTGGCGACAGCCTCTAGGACTGGACGGATGGACAATGGACAATAAACAAAGTGACAAAGCAGTTATACAGATTATAGAACACGTAGACGACTTCTAAGCCAGCACGATGTCAATAGAACACGTAGGCGGTTCCTAAGCTAGCACGGTGTCCCCATGACGTCCTGGTGCTTGGTTCCTTGGCCGTCTCTACGCCACAACTGAACGGCAAGTGCCCCCCATTGAGCTTCACTCGGACATACAAGCGTCCCAGTTAGCGAAGAACGAGCTGGTGAGCTTGAGCGGGAGATCGAGTAACCAGATTGCCACATGTCGACGTGGCAGCCCATAACATCGTCGTAAGTATTACGGGCGGCGGGATATCGCAGCCACCACCCCACTGGCACGATCGACGAGCTCGCAGCGCATAATCCGGGCATTGCGATCGTGACTCCAGCCGACATGGACTCTCGCCTGTAGTGGGGCCGCACCGTGCCTCGGAATATGACCCACGCAGACCAGCATCACGGCGGGGGGGCTACTTGATGTGCTCTCACATGGCAGTTGCCCCCAGCTACCCGCCACACGGCACATCCTGCCACGCGGCACCAACAACACCATCAGGCTATGGACGTCTGCCCGACCTGATAGAATGTCACACTCCAGGCATGCCCTCCTCTAAGTGATATAAATAATTGTCGGAATATGTCAACCAATATGCCGATGCCCAGTCGGCGAATGGACTGGCCAAGCATGCATTCCCAATAAGTCGACGGTCAGGCCGCTCGTACGACGATGTTCGGACAAGAGACATGCATAGGTCGGCGACGCATGGGCCAACGACACTCGGACCACCGCTCGGAGGATGTATACGCAGCAAATAGCCTCGGTCGATGCATCGTCACCTCCCATTCTAACAGCATTGCTGTTAATTTAGCTCAGCTGGTTAGAGCGCATGCTTAACACTGGAAACACAGTGCTCCGCGTGCGTTCCAAACTGATACCATACACCCATGAGTTCGGCGGCGAGGTGGGGCCCGCGCGCGCGTGTGCGGTGCGAAGCTCAGGGACAATGGCCATGTGTTCCCAACGACGCAGCCAGCGAGCACAGCGACGCGTCGCGCCACCGGTGGGCCGGTGGCCGTTGGCCGGGGGCCGGGGGTTGACGCGAGATTGCGTGTGACGCGTGGGTCGGCGGGTCGGCGAAAGCCGCCAATTCAGGGATTGCGCCCAAAATTGCCCGACCATGCGAAGCATGGTCGGGCAAACGAGAGTTCGATCCTGTCAAACGTCAGCGAAGGTTCTTCTTTTGCATCTCGGCGCGAGTATGGAGCGTTGGGGGAGGTCGGATGAGGGTTACGCCTTAGTGGTTCCGTTTGGCGTCTCTTTCAAACGTAGATATGTGCCAGCCTGTGCCAGAGAGGCGCAGCCCTTGATGTGGCATTCAACAAGCGGCTCCAGGGTCATCTGCCAATTCTGGAGCAGCGAGCAACATGCCAGAGGCCTTCTCGTCCACCTCTCGGTTCACTCACAATCAATACCATTCTCTGAGACCAAACTCATAGCGTAAATGAAAAGTTGTGGACGAGTTAGGAATCGAACGAAAGACCTCGTCAATTAGACAAGCTACTTGCTAATGACGCGCTCTACCAACTGAGCTACACGCCCGTCCGTGAAAGGATGTTCATTGTGGCAGTGTCTCCGCCAACGGAGATGTGCCTGGACTCTGATCATTTCCGAACCCACCAGCGTCAATAGGGAAGAGTCTGAACCACCAATGGCTGCAACCCGTTAGGCTCAATGTTTTTTCTTTGCAGTTTTGCCGTCGACACTTCTGTGTACCCACCATCGCCAGTGCCCCAACGGGCTCGCAAGGCGACATTAACGTCTTGCGCCGGTCACGGAACTTTATTGCCAGGACACACCAGCTGAACTGACGACATTTGACCCTTCCGTCTGTACGAGACCCTCGACGTATCCCAGGAGTAATTGCGCGTCTCGAACCGGAAAGGAGTCTGTAACCCAGCCCGATGCTACGGCGGCACTATTATACACTGGCCGTTGTGTGTATATATCTCAACGCAGCGCTCTGCAAAAACCATATCATTTGAAGGTAGCCGCGGTGTCTGTCATCTCCCCAATTGTACGATGCACCGCCACACCGCCACGGTGCCTGGCTCGACACGTTCTTCGCTTCAGTGACGGCCCAGGACTCTCACACAGACTTCGCCCCCCCTCCAGTCTTTCCGAATTGTGTGCATCCCAGCTTCTGCTTCCACACCCAGGCGGCCCTCGTCCCCGACGACGCACCTATCCAGGTACCGGCCTAGTCGCGCCCTAACCCCCGTTGTAGCACGGAGGTGAGTAGGAGCAAAACTTGGGCACACGACACGATTCAACGGCACATACTCCACTGGGATAGCCATAGCAGCACATGCTGAGAGCACGATCGCAAGTGACGTACGCGTCTGGTGGTGCTCTACCCAGGCAGCAGCGTAGCGGTGGGGGCGCTGCAAGCTGTCACAAGGCAATGCATTTATCAAAACTCCCCTCTCACGCAAAGCATCTACCTCGGTACAGGGGTCCTCCCGATTTATCTTTAAAGAATATTTTTCCCGACCTATGATCCAAGGCGAGTCGCAAGCATTAAAATTGGAATACACCATACTTTTGATATCCGTGGTCAAGGTCAAGGCCACTGACAAGATTAATGTGAAAGAGCAACAGGGAATGGCATCAGCTATCGGCCAGTAGAAGTCTCGAGATTGAACTGAGGTGATTGAACGCTTGATAATTAACTCATGGTTGGGACGGCCACCCCTCGACACATCCAATATACGTCTGTTCAACTCTTTTGTGGGTTGGACTGATTTTTAGGGCACTGTTGCCACCCATTACGGAAGCAGCCCCCGCCCAACCACTGTTTACCGCTCCATCACACCCTCTGGTTACTCTCGCCACTGAATCAGGGTGGCTTCCTTTTCCCATCCTCTCATTGTCTTCTTCCATTGTCCTCATCAGCACACAATAACAACTCGAGTTCGATACGGGATAACCGCTGTTCCGGACTGTTGGCCACACCGCCTCGCCTTTCCCTCGCTGCACAGCTTTTGCGACCCAGTTACAACGAACAAAACATTACTGCACCACACCGTCATTGCCCACATCACAAGACCATCTGTACGTCCCTGATAGCGACAACACTTACAACGGCATAGCGGTGCACACCTAACACCACGGGCACGAGGCTCATCCTGTCAACAATGACGCGCACGACGTCCTTCCGTAACAAGCCCGATGCTACGTTCCGCGTCATCCCCGCAAACTCCCGCAACACCATGAGCCAGCGCGAGACGAACAACTCTCAGCAGGCGTCACACGACTCGCTTGGACCTGCACAGCGCTTTGCCCAGCCTCCAGCTGTTGGACACCGCACAGCAACGGCACCTCTTGGTTCTCGAGGCACGTCCACCTCGACCTCTCGTGACGCTGCCCACCATGCCGCTCTCAAGAACAACACTCGCAGCGCCAACACTATTACCAGCCACCCCAAAAACAACTATGGGTACAACTACTCGAGCCCTACGTCCCACATGGCGGCCGCCGTGGCTGGTATTGAACTCGATGTCGACGAGAACACTCGCAACCGCATTGTCCAGGACCCTCACGTGAGTGCGGTATATGGTGATTCGGTATACGTCTGTTGCGTGGAGACTCGCTAACCCGCCAGAACCCTTTCCGCGTCCCCGCCCACGCCCGTATTCCCAAGCACCACATCAACGTCGACAAGCTGGAGGGAAACTTCCGGGAGCTTGGGCCCATCACTCGCTATGCAGTTGATTATGGTCATAGTGCCGAGGCTCGCCTGGCGGAAACGACTGAGCATGGTACTCGGGCTGAGTGGAAGGCAGGCCCTGGGCAGCCCAAGTGGTAATCAGGTGTGATGAACCCACTTGTTTGTCCCCACACACCCCCACCCTGACTCTCGCCTAAGAGACCTCCGCCGCCCGGCGCCCAAGCCATCAACGTCCAATTGCACACACACTGCCACCAAACATCGAACCTCAGCGATGCGAAGCCTCGCCATCGCCAAGTGCCGCGCCTGTCTCTACAATTTCAGCTCTCCCCACGTCACCCGCCATGCCAGCACCGTCCCGATTGTTCAACCCTCATCCCCATCAACATTCGCGTCACCCGCCGTGTGACGATCGCCAATGGTCGACTCGGCTTGAGCCATGTGCCTATATAATTTTGGTGTATTTCCTATGATGCAACCATTCTACCAGCCACGCGGCCAACTTCTGTGCCTCCAGTCAAAGCACGGTCATAGACATCACATGTTCACAAGCGGTAACTACAGATTTGTCCTTCTCAGCGAGTTTTCTGGCTTGGATGATCGATTCGTATTCCGAGTCTCTCGCCACCGTCACCCGCGCGGCAACCACCTCACGGTGCTCCACCTTCAACTAACTGCTCATCATGTACATGGGGCTCGGCATGACGCGCACAACCGTAGAACCCCCATTACCACGACTTCTCACGAGGGGGCTGCGGCATCGACGGGGCATCGTCGAGTGGGTCGAGCGCGGTGTGGCTTGTCGTGGAGTGGTCGTCATTGTCGGAGGCAGTCTCCTCGTCGGCGGCGTATCCATCCCCCACATAATTGTCCTCGAAAGATCCGTGGTCGGCAGAAATCATGCGGGGGTAGACCAAGTGGTCGAAGACATGGGGATTGCCATCGGGATCAACAGCGCTCGGGACATCCCCGTACGAGCGCGGTCCGTCGTCGTCCTCGCTCTCAGTAGAGTCGCCGCTGTCGCTGTCGCTCTCCGCCTCGTACATCACGTTAAGGGCATACACCGAGTGGCAGTCACTTGGACACTCCTCCTGGTCATCGGCCGTTTCGTAGGCGTCGTCGCTCTCGGAATCGGAGGCATCGAAAACACCGTGGGGGTGGAACAGCGCCTCATCACCGACGACGGTTTCGGTATCGCTGTCCGTGTCGTAGTCTACAATGGTCTCGGTAATCGTAATCAGGGGAAGATGAGTGCCCTCGGCGACGTGACGTTCCCCGTCGCCCGTGGTGTCATCGGGCAGTGGGTCAACAAGCGGCCTCATGGCAAGACCCTGTTGGAAGCCCTCCGCGAAGGCGTCCATGAGACGGGTAGCAAAGAACGCAGACAGTCGTTCATCCGCCCTAATGATGCGAAGGGCCATTTCACGGTGGGACATGTCATCGATCAGGTCGTGGTGCTCGGAGACGTTCGGGAGGAGCATGTTGGCACTGACGGGGGGGTGGTCGGTCCAATGATCGGCACAGTTGACTCGGCTTGCACTCCTCGGCAGGAAAGAGAGGTAGTGGAAAGAGAGGTAGTCGTCGTGGCTGGTTGTACGGTGGCGCGTGCTCTGTCTCTATCCGAAGCCGCGATGTCCAGCCCGAATATCAGGTGGTGTCGGTTCAAGTGTTGAAGGTGGGGTGGGGCTGACGTTTGGAGGCTGGTGACGGTAGGGTGATGTTGAAGTGGAGAGAGCATCAATGGCGGTTTTAAATACCTGCCTCCGTTGGCAAACACTGTAGAGCCAGGTGGCTAGCATTCCCAGTCGCCACCAGGAAGGAAACGCGTGGTGTGATGGAAACATTGTCTACCATTGTTCTGTTAGAAAGTGTGATGGAAACGGTGTCGGCTATTGTTCTGTGTGGTGATGTGATAGAAAAGGAATCCCCTGTTGTTCCCCCTACTGCCGTTAGGCCTGAGTGTGCGTTGTTCGTATGGGGCGATCATGACTTCCACAGGAACAATGGATTTCCTACTGTGCATGCTGCAGAATGACGTTTGTTCTCTCCCACTCTTTTGCTGCGGGCACAGCGCTCTCGACCAGTTGAACGCCATCATGAATATCATTGTTTCGGCTCTAGTTTTCCGCAGAGTCGGTGCTGCTGATGTGACTTCCTGTCACGCACAAGTGTAAGCAGTAACTCTGCCACTTCTTTGGGGCTTGGATGGTTGTGCCAAACTCGCATGGTGAACAGCCATCAATGTCATGGATGAGCGGGCTCGAACAACGAGTACAAGAAGCCGAACTACATGCACAGTAACCATAAAAGCTCGACTCTCCAGAACCCTCATGACTGCCACCAGCAGGAGCTGTTGTGTCTCCCACAGCGGATTCGCTGTGGTGGGTATTAAAGATATCGCTATGTTTTCAGCAACGGGGCAAACCGAACAAGTTCGGGGGAGCCTGCAATGGTCGACACCTGTTAACTAGGAACAGTCTGTAGACGGCGGCTTGGCCCTTACGAAGAAGCATACCCAAGTCCCTATCGCTCCCTACGGCAACCTTGAACAAGGTCCACCAACGTTGAACGCGCACGACCAGCGTCAAACTTTGGGCACTAGAGTTTGGCTTGAGGTTTGACTGCACGAGTTTACATGTCTGCCGTCAGTAAGTCTTCCCGTTCTCTCTCAAACTTGCTCTACTAAGCTAGCTGCAGGACCTCTCAATAGCCACATAGCAGTACATGCAACATCTGACGCGCTCAACAAGTGTAGGGCCCTTCCGCAAATCCCTCATGTGGGGTAGGTATTGGTCTAAGCGGGATTCGTGCCGCACTATCACCGGCGTGGTCGGGGTGCCACTCTGCCTCCAACGGCCACACCCGGACGCGGCTAGACAGTCGACAACCCTCCCATTCCCCTGTTCATACTATGCATTCTACGTATTCTGTACCCTGTGGTCCACCTAGCTGTTGATCCACAACATGTGTCTGTGCGTCTGTGCGACCACGTTGATCTGATTCCGTTTCCGTTGTGGACGCCACTGCTGTGCGCTGCACCGCCAAAACACGACTCCGCCTCTCCTAGTTGCCATTCTACTCCTCTCTCTCTTTCTCTCTTTCTCTCTTACTCTCCTACTCGCAATTCTCATCCACATTGGAGCTCCTCAGCCTCCTCCGGTGGCCCATCCAGCTCCTCGCAATCCGCAGTTCGATCACCCACCATCCAGACACGATCACCACCAACGACTCACGCCCATCCTATTTTGTGAGTGACTTGGCTCCTGCAGTCTCAACAACCAAAGTACACTATCTCCCCTACCCTCACGCAGTGGTCCTACCTCTGCCCATGCTCGAGAAGCTTGGCACAGACCGTACTAATTCCCAGTTACAGAGCGTCGAGGTCGTAATGCAATCCTTCGGGGGCGAGCCGGTAGCCACCGCGACAGCCCCGACCCAGACCTCGACCACTCCTTTGGGGTGCCACCAAGTTGACAAGGACACACCACCCTCGCTTGCTACCCTTCTCGATGGCCAGTCATACCCCCATATTACGGACCGCATCATCTTCCTCCTCGGCCGCGACGCAATCCCTTTCCGTGCTCTCAGCCGCAACATCTGCACCGCCATCGATCGCTCCCTCCTGTTCCATATATGCCAAACTCAATGCGGCATCGTCGACACCAATGGTAAACTCCTTCCACGCACCGACCATGCCCGCTACCAAGAACTGAAAGGTGCACCCCGCATCATATCGCTTGCCGGCGATTGCAATCCTGGGATGAGTCTCGCCGAACAGCCCGAACAGGTCGACATGTCCCGGGCACGTGTATTGCGCATGAGCTGCGCCGCAACTGTTCTGTCGGTCGCTACACCCACCTTTGTCTCGTTTGCCAATACCGTGCCGAGCTACCCGGACGACTGGTTTATTGCCAGGGAGCTTTACATGCCTGTCCTAGAAGAGTCGGTCCACCGTGTGGTTTACAACATTTCCTACACGTGTCCGCTGCTGCTTCTCTCCTCCAATATAAACTGGGGGGCACGCCCGCAATCTGGACGTGAGTGGGTCGTACGCTTCGAGTCCATCGGTCCTCCGCCCCCTCGGCCACGTTACGTTATCGGGAAATCAGGCAACGAACAGGTGCCACTCGTCTTCGAGTTCATGCCCGCCAACCGTGTTGTCCCGTGGGGCTTCGATGCCATCCCGGTGCCTCCATTCGTACGTGACCTCGGGGGCATTGATTATGCCAAAATGAACTTGCTCGACCAGCTTGCGACGCTGTTCTCCGAGCAAGTTCGACCGGGCGTCAAATTCACAATCGTCGGTCTCGAAGCCATCGAGGCGCCACCGATTACGTCTATTTGGACCAGACGTCACACTGCGTTTCCCCCACCCAGCCCACAATGGTTTAGGCACGTCATGGAGGTGGGCCACCAACGCAAGAACGGCTTAATGGTCGAGGTGGCGCGTAACGAAGTGGACTCGGCAATTGAGTTCCTCACCGAGGACCAGTACCGCCGCAAGATCGGGGAGGATCAGTGGGGGATTGAGGCTAGCGAGGGTTGGGGCTGGGGGTTCTAGGTTGGGTTTGGTACGAGTCTGGAGCATTTCAATCCTGCGATTATGTGAATGTCTCAAAGGTGACACACGTTAATGACGTGAACATGGGACTTGAGCTGGCTGCTTCACCAGCAGATGAAGCACTTGGAAGATCTCTGTTGGCCAAGATCTCAAAGAGAAGGGTTTGGCGGCATCCAATAGCTAGCTATACTGCATATTATATAGAAGACTGGAGAGCCTGTATCGCGCAAGTTGTTACAGTTCGACTTGACCAGCATGCATGCCAGGCGATCAAGCCCGGGCTAGCCCGTGTCAAACACGTTGGAACACAAGGTGCGCCACGCGGCTGCAGTGCTGAAGGTGCCACATTTGTGATCCACTTGCTGCCCACGCCTCTTACGCCCCGACAACACCCCGGGTGTGCATGCCTCACCACACCTCTTCCGGTGCGCAGCACGATCGGCTCCCACACACGTTGCGTGTACCATGGCGATTGTGCCCTTGCACCCCTTGCTAGACTCGCTGTTCTTTGCCTCGCGTGTGGTCGTGAGGTCGACAGGGTTCTGTTTCCGTCACCTTGCTTTGTCCTCGACCTGCCATACGTCAAAGCCATTCGTGCCCCAGCTTCTCTCGTCTCAAAGTCTCTTCTCCCATTCCCCTCTTCACTTGCAATCTTCTCTAGCAATCTCGTCATTCCTGCTGCCTAAGATGGCCACTCCAGACCCCGACACGGCAACCGCCGACGTCGCACCCCCGCCGTACCTTGAGGTAACTGCCCCAGCCCAGATCACCAGCTTCTGCAATGCTAACAGTGCTCAGACCGATAACGGCGTCGACGGTATACCCAGCCTTCAAGACCTTTCCATCGAAGGGGGTGAGACAGCGGTTACCACCACTTCGACGACCAAGAAGAAGAAGAAGAACAAGAAGCGCAAGACTAAGAACAAGAAGGCACCGGTTTCGCTTTCCCCGCTTCTCGACGGTGCCTCGTACCCTCACATTACCGATCGTATCATCTTCCTCCTTGGGCGCGCGGCAATCCCTCTTCGTGGCCTCAACCGCAACCTGTGCACACTTATCGATCGCTCGCTTCTTGTCGACATCTACCAAATGAAGGCTGGCCTCGTGGACAATCAAGGCCGGCATCTCCCCCGTACCAACTACAAGCTACACTCGGCGATTAAGGGCGCACCACGCATTGTAACGGTGCTGCAAGAGTGTGAACCCGAGCTCCCTTACCCTGTCGACATGTCCCGTGCGCGTGTGTTTCGTTTTATCGGGGCACCTCTCTCGCCGTTTCCCATAAAGACGCCAACCGCAGTCTTCTTCGCCACTGTCGTGCCATGTTTCCCAGAGCACTGGCTTGTTCCCACAGGCTTCTACATGCCCGTGCTCAAGCGAGGCGTGCGCCGCATCGTTTACAACATCTCATTTACGTCTCCCCCGCTTCTTCTGGCGTCCAATATATGTTGGAGCGATACCCCGTTGCATGCGCACGAGCTTGTGGTCCGCTTCGATGCCGTTGGACCCATGCCTCACCAGCCCCAGTACCTCATGGCGAAAGAAGGCGAAGGCACTGCGCCGGACAACCCGGGGTTCCTTTCGTACCTCCCCGAGGACGGAGCAATCCCACCCAACTATCAGCTCGTGGCTGTACCCCCGCTTGCACGCGACGTGCTTGATTTTCACGAACAAACGATGATCGAGCAGCTCGCCTGCATCTTCGCTCACGTACTCCGCCCAGGTGTCAAACTCACAATCGTCGGTTTGGAGACAATTGAGGCGCCTTACCCTTCAACTTCAGCACCGCGATGCGATGTCATCCCTACGCGTCCCTTGGGCTTCAAGAAGATCATGGCGATGTTCTACCGTCGTAGGACAGGTGTATCAGCTGCGGTGGCTGGTGAAGACGTCGAAGGTGCCATCGAGTTTCTCACCGACAATCAGTACCGCGACAGGCTTGGAGAGGAGGTGTGGGAGATCGAGACGAAGTTGAGCATGCCTGGCTTTCAGCTTGAAGTTCTACCATCAAACTAAGGTTGAAGGGGCCAGATGAGCGGGCCATACTCAAAAGGCAGAGAAGGGAAATGCATGTACAATGTCGGCGTGGTACTTGATGTCGAGAAATGGTTAATTTGCGACCCCCTCAGCCGACAGAGATGATCCCTTCAACGCCACACCAGCGCGATAAGCTCGAGGTGGTCGTGACCACCCAAGCAAGCTAAAGCGGTCTATATAGATGGCTAAAAGAGCAGCGGCAACATCCAATCTCTCCTGTTCCAGAGAGGTATTCGATAGCACATTGCCCAAGTGTGATGACGACGAGTATCACGCTCCGGGCGTATCCCAAAGGTGCCGTGTTGTTGGTCGACACTGGGATGCTACCACCATCGGTCTGGCTATGTATGTGCCACCGTATTCGAACCTGGGACTTGGTGCTGTGATTTCCAGCAAGACAATCCAGTGGAAACGATGGTAGCATGCACATGGTTCGCTATCTGAGCTCGCACCAGGAGAACACAGAACGGACTTAGCCGCTCATGGTGAGCGCGCGTGGGCGAAACCAAGGCAAGGTGGGCGTGTGGTCGGCGGGGGAGCAAGCACGTCGACCACGATTCCTGGAGGCACACGAAATCGCGTCGCATTGGAACCAGACGCGCCACCATGGCCAATAGCCATTGATCATGCAGCATGCATTTAGTGAAGTCAGCCTGCCTGCGTGCATGGTGGACGGTCGCGTCTGCCCCAGTCTGCCCCCTGGTCTGTACCTTGCCCCCTGGCCGCCACCAGGCCACTAATCCCCAGCTACCTGTCGTCCTCGCGGCACCTTGCCCCGCCTTCGTGCACGCACTACCCAGGCTGCACCCATTGCACGCACACACTAGCTCTCTCGGCGCCAAGCCACATGCCACGCGTACGCGCGCACAGAACCATTCCATGGGGGTACATGCCACGCGTCCTTCTCCCAAAACTGCCCCACTTGTTCACGCCACTGTTCACTGAACGGTCCTAGGAGCACCATCCATCTTCCAACAGCGTGGGGCGTGTAGCTCAGTGGTAGAGCGTCCGTTTTGCATCGACTTTGCGACATCATTACTGAAGGTCTGGCGTTCAATCCGCCACTCGTCCAACTTTTTCTCGTCGTTAATTGGGAGACGGCGTGGGGCATGGATGACCTGCTGTCAGCGTTTGGCAGCCACTGGTTGCAGGTATGTGAATGGGGGGTGGGGACTGGTGACAGCCTGGACGATGGCATCCTACAGCGCGGACGGCGCTGTGCAGATCCGAAGCGGCTCCAGGGTTAGGATCTCATAATGGGTGAGGGAGGGAGAGCCGCGATACGTGGTGGTAGCGCGGAGGCTCGGCAACACGCTTTTCGTGTAGAGTAAGAGTAAAGATCATATGCTAGGCCCACTCAGGACCGTAGCGTAGTAGTGTTGTAGTTGCCGTTGAGCATGTGGTCCATCAGTGTCGTTCGTGGATGAAGTCTTGAATCGACAACTCAATGTTTTGTTTGTCAGAGTACAGGGTTCCCACAGTGGTCATGATGGGTCGACAATGTCATGTCGCGCGTCGCGACTGATTGTTGTAGACAGCAAACTGCATTGCTGCATGCTGCATACCTGTCCATCGTCCCTCCTGGGCCTTGCAACCGCACTCCCATCATCTCACCCACATGCAGGTCATACACTCAAGCCTCCCTCGACATATCAGACGCGCTGAGCGTTTGCTCGCCCTCCGCGACTGGCCTGCGCCTGGCGCCGCCTACCGACTGACCATGCCACTTCGCTCCGTCCCACTATACCCGACAGTCCCCCCGCCACCCCCCCACCCCCCCGGACACTCGCCACGAGTTCAACCTTTCCAATCGTTCCCTTACCATCCATACTACACTTCACCCGCACCTACCGGCGGACAATGCCGATGTCGTCTTCGTGGGAGCCGGCCCCACCGTTCTGCTCTTGGCTGGCGACGTTACCGAGTCTGGTGAGGCGTTTCTGCTGGAGAAGCGCATAGCCGAGTCCAATCTCACACGTGCGTTTGCAGTACTTGCGTACGCTCGAGAATCGAGACCGGCGTGGAATTGCTACGCGCCTGATTGCTACGGGCAACACGGTGCGGCATTTGCGCCTCGAAGGGGGGCAGAGCTCGATCGGTCTGGTCTCCCGAGCCGTTTCCCATTCGCGCTGATTACGCGGCAATACGAAGCAGAGAAGTTGTTGGAGGAGCGCAAAGAGACTGGGTGTAAGGATTGTGCGTGGTGCAGAGGTTACAGGACTTTGCGACGAGGGGGATGGTGTGCACGTCACGTACTGTTGTGGCCTGGCTTGCGTCGCGTATGCGCCGACGGGCACCACTCTGCTGTGCGCTGCCTCCTCGACCATGCACTCTCCGGTGACGCGGTGTAGCGCTCCGTCACGCTGACGGATGTGCGCATGCGGCCCACCGACGATGTACGCACTACCGAGGCAAACGAGCATGGCTTTGTGTTCATCGCACCGTTTGGGGGTGCATTATTGTGTGGGACTCCAAACTCGAGTGGCACGGCATCGCTCTCGCTGGATGAGATCCGCCGTACCGTCCAAAACGTCAGAGGCACTGATTATGGAATGCACGATGCGCGCTCGTGGTCGCGCTTCCACAGCGACGAGCGACAGGTGCTCCAATACCGTGTCGGCCGCGTCTTGCTCGCTGGAGATGCAGCGCACGGCCCTGCCCCGCGGGAGGCATGGGCATGAACACGGGTCTGCAGGATGCCGCCAATCTGGGGTGGAAGACTTCCAACGTCCTCCGTCGCAACGCCCGTGGTCCAGCCGACGCCCTGCTTGACACGTACCATGCCGAGCGCTACCTCGTCGGTGCCGCCGTTCTCAAAGTGAGTGGCGGCATGACCTGGGGCGCTATGATGTCCTGGTGGCCGGCGGTGCACCTACGTAACTTGACCAAGCGCGCCATCATGCGCGCCATCATCAAGGTCGCCGCAGTCACCAAGCGCGTCAGCGGGCTTGGCATTCGCTATCCTGATCCGCCCGGCGCTCATCCAGATGCCGGGCGCCGCGCGGCACACTTCGTCGGCGACCGCGCGCACGAGTCGGGAAATGGTCTTGTAGGAGGGCGCCACTCTCTCGCTCTTCCCGAGGGATGGGCGCCTTGACTCTGCCATCCTCATGCTCCGAATAGCGTAGAGCAGCCGCTCCTTGTGCGTGCAGACGGCTATGTGACATAGTTGGGCCACTCGGGGAGGAGATGGACCGCATCATGGCCGCCGAAGGGGGATTGTGATCGCTCTGCGTATTGGTATGAGTGACATGTATTGGCGGTGGTCATCAAGGGGTGGCCGATTGGTCGTACATCGCAGCGTTGCTGTCATGCTGTTGTCAATGGTCCTCATGGACTTGTTTCCTCGCGCCAACAAATGCAGACGGACCGAAGATGTAACTAACTGGCAGACTTTGTGACGAAAGTGTAGGTCATCGCAGAGCATACGTTGCTAGTGCCGGATCTCGGGCCGGTTCACAAGGTTCACTGGCGAGAACGAGATCGGCTAACTGGAACCCTTTGGAACCCTTTGTTGTCGACACTCACCTGACCTCGGTGAACGACGGAGAAGCCTCACCCCGTGTGCCCCCTCTCAAACCACCGTGTGCTTGCGGGGCCGCAATGGAGTAACCGAGGTCATGTGTGCCAAAATGAACGCGACGCCTGATTCTTCTACATGTTGGTTCCTGGTACCTGGTCCCGGTCACGGCCGCGGACGGGGCAACTGTGGGGGTCCACTCCTCGCAGGCACAAGCTCCTCATCTTTGGTTTGTCGCTTCCAGCTGCCCACCTACTAACAACAGTTCGTTCTCACCTCCCAGGACAGTTCCAGCCATGACATCGCTTCCACCCTGGCTGACACGTAGCTGCCGACGACAGCCCTCCCTGAATTGTCATTCGGGACATGCGGTGCCAATATGCCAATGCATCTACGGTAGTAGTATGGGGGCTCTCCTTGGCCCGCCGGACGCTCGGCTGTTCAGGTCGTTTCCAGCGGAGGATGGTAGTACTCCCGGAGTGAGGAGTGAGAAGGGAGAGGATGCACGGGGTTGGAATTCGGCCTCTTCTTAGTGGATGAGCCTTTCCCCGCCAACTGCCGGCGGCGGCCGATTCGAGGCGCGTTTTGCCTCGGCATGTTCTAGGCCAACCTCTTAGCTGGTCAAGTGAAGTCTTGTCGGCTGCATTGATCGATACGATATCGACTGCTGCTATGCATCAGGCGTTTCGAAAGGGTACTTCGATGTCCTGGCTGAGAGAGTTTCATGGGACGGGAAAACCAGCACAGTTTGCGGGGCCTGCGGGGTGATGTCCCGGATAAATCAGTCCCTTATCTGGTTGTGCCGGCGGTACCTCACTATCTTGTGGTAATGCCGGCCGACATGTCCCTCTGTATGGTATCCCCGGTTGTCAAGTCCCACCACAGGCCCCCCATCCATATTAACTGACGATGCGACTGACGACATGTGCCCATATCCTCTCATCGACTACACTAAGCAGCATCGACAACCGGCAACAACATGGAGAAGACAACACAGGACCAGGAGGCGCCAGCGGCCGGCGGTGTCAACATCACCGCCGTCGCCATTGGCCTGGGCACGCTCATCGTGCTCTGGTGGACGGGTCTCTTGCCGCTCGGCGGTTCGAGCAAGCCAAAGGCGAAGAAGGCGGCTGTGGGAAAAGCGGCAGCGGCGGCTCCGAAGGTGGTAGAGGAGAACGAGGATGACTTTGTGGTCAAGATGCGCAAGGGGGTAAGTGTTTGTTTTCTCGGGGCGGGAATGCCAAGTTGGGTGACCATGAGCTAACAATCTGCAGAAGAAGCGCGCTGCAGTCTTCTACGGTTCCCAGACAGGTACTGCCAACGAGTACGCTCTGCGTCTTGCGAAAGAGGCCCGTTCGCGTTTCGGTTTTTCGTCACTTGTCTGTGACCCCGAAGAGTACGAGTTGGACACTCTGGACAAGGTACCCGAAGACCACCTCGTAATGTTCGTCATGGCGACCTACGGTGAGGGTGACCCCACCGACAACGCGACGCCGTTTTTCAAGTACATTATGGACGAGGAAGTCGAGTTTAGCAGTGGCGAGCGGAGCCTCAGCAACCTCAACTATGTTATCCTCGGCTTGGGCAACAAGACGTACCAGAAATACAACGCGGCTGCTCGCAAGCTGGACGCACGCCTGCTCGAGCTCGGTGCACACCGTATCGGGATGATGGGCGAGTGCGACGAGATTGAGGGGACGGAAAAGGGCTACCTCGACTGGAAGGACGACATGTGGAAGGCGATGGCCAACCGCCTGGACATTGAGGAGAGCGACGCGGTCGACATTGCCGACTTCAAGGTCACCGAGCTTACCCCCGAGCAAGTCCACGACAGCAAGGTGTACAAGGGCGAACTCTCCGAACACGCTCTCAAGCTAGCTGGTGTCGAACCGACCCCAGGAAAGGCCCCCGCCGGCACGTATGACATCAAGAACCCATATGCCGCGCCTGTCACTGTTGCCCGCGAGCTGTTCTCCCCAGACGGCGAGCGCAAGTGCGTCCACCTCGAGCTCGACATCTCCGGCACCAACCTCGCGTATGCCCACGGCGACCACGTGGCCATCTGGCCATCGAGCCCCGACATGGCTGTCGAGCGCTTCCTCTCCGTCCTGGGCCTGACGGCCAAGCGCGACGTTGCGGTCACCGTCGAGGCCCTCGACCCCACGCTCGCTGCCGTTCCTTTCCCCACACCGTCGACATACGACGCTATTTTCCGGTACTACCTTGAGATTGCTACACTCGCCTCGCGCCAGACACTCGCTCTCCTGGCCAAATACGCACCAACACCGGAGGCCAAGGCATGCCTCGAGCGCTGGGGAAACGACAAGGAGGCCTACGACCGAGAGATTGTGCAACCCCGTGTTCGCCTTGCCGAAGCACTGCAGGCTGCCACTGGCGACGACACGCGCGACCCTCACACGGCCACCGTCTGGAACATTCCCTTTGACCGCATCATCTCGTTCATCCCCCGCCAGAAGCCGCGCTACTATTCGATCTCGTCCAGTGCCAAAATGTACCCCAACACGATCCACGCCACTGCTGTCGTGCTCGAGTACCAGGCTCCGACTTCGGTTGTTCACCGCAACGAGGCGCGCTCCATGTACGGTCTGGCTAGCAACTACATTCTGAACGGAAAGGCCGCCAAGGAAGCCGGCACCCTCGACAACCATGCCGCATGCTACGATGGCATCCCAGCAACCAACCCCACGTACCGGGTTGGCGGCCCGCGCGACGCCCACACCCGCGGAAACATCCTGCGCTTCCCCATCCACACGCGCCGCAGTACCTTCCGCCTCCCTACCCGCACTTCCATCCCCGTCATCATGGTGGGACCGGGTACGGGTGTTGCTCCCTTCCGCGGCTTTGTGCAGGAGCGTGTTGCACTCGCACGCACCACGCGTCAGCGCAAGGGTCCCGACGCTCTCAAGGACTGGGCGCCAATGTACCTCTTCTACGGGTGCCGCCGTGAGGAAGAAGACTTCCTCTACCGCGACGAGTGGGCAGAATACGCAAAGGAGCTCGATGGCAAGCTCGAAATGCACACGGCCGTCTCGCGCGGGCCGAACCGCAAGCCAGACGGGTCAAAGATTTACGTCCAGGACCTCATGTGGCAGCAGCGCGCGGCCCTCGGCCCCGCCATCGCCAACGGCGCATATGTCTACATCTGCGGCGACGGAAAGCACATGGTCAAGGACGTCGAGGCATGCCTTACCAACATTATCGAGGACTACCGCGGATGCTCGCTCAAGGATGCCAGCGATGAGGTCAAGCTCATGAAGGACCGCAAGCGTTTCCTCACCGACACTTGGTCGTAGGCGAAAAGGTACATTGTGCATGGATGTGAAGCAGGCAGTAGAAGATGTACATGACACGCGGTTTATGCAATTCATTGGTCTCGAAGACACACAGCTGTAGCTCTGGGAACCATCTGAGCATTAGACGTGCTGGGGTCCCTACATGCAGTTCGAGAAGGCCGTGGATCAGCAGATTAGTTCTCAGAGTGGGGACGAGGGTCGTCCCACATGATCATTCGCTTGTCATACTCCCATATCCCGCAGATCCTGAAGCTGGGTCATGACGCTGCGCGTGATCTGCAAAGCCGTCATCATACGTCTCAAGGCTGGGTTTGGCCAATATCTGGGGAGGCACCGTAGATCGGGCATTTACCTGCAGGCACCGAAGGCACACGTCTCGGTCGCTGCCCACTTCCTCACCGAGCTCCCACTATATGGCTGGGATCGGTGTCGACGGAAGAGCCGTGTGGCTGTTCTTCGTTCTTCTCGCCAAATCACCATGGGCGTGATGGCCTCCGGCATCACCGCCATCACTACTCCAGCAGCGTCGACGACGGCCCAGTGGACTTCAACGCTACCATTGGAGACGCTGTGCCGCTCCGTACCGCGCTCAACCGGCACCCTGTTTCCAGGGCGTGACTGTGGGCATATACGCTGAGCCGGTCCCCTACCGCGAACTAACCTATCGAAGCAGATGATGCCTAACGTCTGTGAGACGTACCAGCTGAAAAGTGTCATATGTTGTTTGGCGTGGCTGAGCGAGCGTTGACGAGCTTGCTGTTCAAAGTGGCGTCAAACTGACCAATTGCCGTGTCCGTGCTGAGCCAAGAGTGTCGTGTGCCCGGAGTGTGATTCGATGGACGCCAAGGACATATTCTGACATGTGGGCCCGCGTGCCAGTCGTCCCTCGGCGGGTGTCGAATGAGTGATGGGGGTGGCGTTCGGGGTCGTCCCAGTTTCTACGATCCGTGCACAGTCGGCAGTCCGTTCATCCTATCTCGGTGCTTTGCAGGGGTCCACTGTTGCAGCTTCGGCCTCTACCGCGCCAAGTTTGTCCACGAGCACACAGTAGTGGAGCAGCGTGCTTGGCCAAGACTAGGGTTTGCCACCGACAAACCCTCCAAGAGCCCCGGCTGTGTCGGACTTCATCGTTCCCCTACACCATAAATCCAGGTTTTGCGGAGCATACGACCAACTGAGTGCCATCTTCGAATGGGCCCCAGACCCCGCCCGGTGTTCCAGGCGAGGTCTCCATCGTTTAGCAAGAGTCGAGCACGCCATGGCACAACACCGGTCACGATGAGCTCGCAAAGTGCTCATCGGAATATCTGTGTAGCTTTCCACAGCGACGCCGCAAACTTTGCTTGCCATAAGAGGATGGGATGCCGCTGGGAGCTCTGACATTTTCTGGTCACCACACAACCGTTGACCCCATCACACTCACTCACTGCTACCTTGCTCGTTGCGCATACACACCCTCCTTATGTCGGACCTCGTCGAGTCTAACGCGCACAGTGCGGACGACAAGGCACCTCGCCGCTTCTTTGGCCTGTCCCCTGGTAAGCGTTTACTCCTACCATGGTGGCACCAGTGACGAGAAGTACATTCATCTCTGACCACAGAACGTATCCTCGTGCTCAAGCTCGATGCGTCGTTGCTCATCTTCTCTGTTCTCGGTCTTATTTGCCGATATATTGACCAGACCAACTTGTCCACCGCATGTGAGTGTCCAGGGAGAGAATTGTGAATGCTCAACATGGGCTTGCATGCTGACGACCAGTCGTGAGCGGAATGAAGTACGTCTGCAGCGACCGGCAGGGGAGCTCGAAGACTTACCGGTAACAGGGAGGACCTCAATATGTACGGCCTCCAGTTCAACTACGCGAACACATGCTGGGTAGTGTAAGTGCACGGCAGTGGAACAGGGCTGATAGACAGTGGATATGTCGTCGGGCAGATTCCCGGAACCATCTTGTTGAATCGCTTCTCGCCCCACTAGTGAGTATTACCCCCAGGCAGACCCACGTGTTTCGCCGCAGTGCTGCACCTCTCACGGTACCAATGCTGACTGCAGTATCGTATTCATTCTCGAGATGGGCTGGTCTATCATGACACTTTGCACGACCTGGGTGAAGAATTATCAGCAGCTCGTGAGCTACCTTGTGCCCGTTTGCGGTTCTCTTGTTCACCCCCTCCCCAGTACTTTATCCGCTTCATGGTTGGCCTATTCGAATCAGCCTACTACCCTGGTCTTCGTATGTATTCTGGACGTAAAGCGGGGGAATTGACCCAACAACAGACTTTTTGATTGCGTCGTGGTACACCAAGCGCGAACACGGCAAGGTGAGCAGATACAGTTCAACGGAGATTGTTCCCCCGCCTTCTCCCTCTATGGTTCACACTGACAACAGCGCGCCTCTCTCTTCCAAGCGGCCTGCGCAATGGGTACCCTCGTGTCCCAAGTGCTCCAGGGTGGTGTTCACACGAACCTTAACGGACACGGAATGCCTGGCTGGCGGTGGATCTTTACGATCGATGCGGTCATTTCCATCCCCATCGCGATTGGCGCGTTCTTCATGATTCCTGATCTGCCATGGAGCATCAAGCCAAACTGGATGTTCACCGAAGGCGACATCGCCATCGCACACGCACGACTCGATTGTGAGGGGCGCCAAGGAACAGCCAAGGGTGGTTTGGGGTTGCAAGCTTTCAAGAAGATGGTCAGCACTTGGCACATTTGGATGTTCACCTTTGTGTACATATTGTTCATCTTCTCGCAGAGTATGTAAGAGGAGACAAACGATCAAGCCCCGACTGACGCAACTCTCAGACGCCCAGACTGCAATGCCCTTCTGGTTCAAAATGTCTGTCGACCCAAAGTACACTGTGGAGCAGATCAACTAGTGCGTATCCTGGTGTTACGTGGCGCGTGCCATCCAGTCGACATCGGCAGCCATCTGCACATACTGACACTCAGCTACCCGGCTGGCCTAATGGCCATCCAGATCGTCACGACCTTTGGATTCGGATGGATCAGCGACCGATTCCTTAAAGGCAGTCGATGGCAGATCCTCGTATTCGTCAATCTCTTCCACTGTGTCGTTGTGGCATGTCTTGCCGGTGTACCAGTGTACCAGGACGACCGCACGCAGAGATGGGTAAGTTCACGGCAATAGGTGGCGCATCAACTGTCCTACTCGACGTCTCATCCAACTGTTATCACCCGACATCTACGATCCCGCTAACGCCAGGTTCTGTACTATCTCTGCGGCATCGTTTACTGTGGTGCTGGTCTCTATTACGCCTGTGAGTGTGGCAGGTCTCCAACATACCACCAGAGGTCTGAAAAGCTGACCACCAGGGTGTAGCGAGATCATTTCCGAGTCGTCTGAAAAGCGTGGCGTTGTCATGGGAACGTTTAACTCTGTTGCCTGTGAGTGAACTGCATGGGACCTCGCTGACCGCCAGTTGCTTTCAATGCCTGGCTCCCCCGTAAGTTCAATCAGTGGCCACGAGCCATCTCCTCGGCTTGGGCCGGTGGCATACACGCGCGCCCCAGTGCTGACCATCCCAGTCATCTTCTTCAAGCAAACCGACATGCCCGCCGTGTTCAAGGGCAATGTCGCTGTCTCGGTCGCGTCAGGCCTTCAAGTTGTTGGTACCCTGGGTATCCTTTACCTCTGGAACCGGGATAAGCGCCGGGCCGCAGCTGAGAAGGGGGTTGTTGAGGGGGATTTGGAATCAGAGGTCGATGCGGTCAAGCAAGACCAATGGGCCAAGGGGGAGTAGGTGTTGCAGAGAGGGCTTTCACGTTTCTCGGGGTTTGTTTTCCGTGCTCGTATAGACATGCAATAATTTCATCAAGGCACATGGCAAGCGGCTCGCTGGCGGCTCTATGAGCGATACTGGGAGACGCGTCAACACAAGTCACTCGACAAGATCATACTTGGCGCCCACCGTAGTGGATGACGCTTTAGCCATGCAAACATTTCTGTTTCACCTGGTACAATGAGCTTGCTTGCCCAGGGTAAGGACGATACGCCATGGGTGGGTTCCCATTTGGACCAACTCCTTTCCGGGTCCCTTTACAATATGAGAACAACGGGGGGGGTCTATGATGGATATACGTGCTACCCGGTCTATAGGAGAGAGGAGTGGCAAGAGGCCGTCTCTCTGCTGCTTTGGTTGGAAGCGACTCTGCTCGCTTTTGTTCCAGTCGCCCGCCCACCGGTCTGGCTGTGCCAGTTGAGCCGTAGCCCGTCGCGCCAAGTACTAGCCGTTTTCCTCACCCTTCAGGCTGGTGAGAGACAGCACACCAGACGCACAATGCACAGAGGTTCGAAGCATGTGCGGATCATTTGGTTGCGCAGCAGCTTCCTCGTTGGCTTTGTCCCTGCCTCAGCCCCGGCGCCGACTCCCTCCCCCCGGTCACGGGCTGGGGGTGAAGCGTCCAGAGGACCCAGCTTATCCAGGGTAAGACACTTATATCGATCAAAAGACATCCTGACAGCTTTCAGACACATTTTGCGAGCTCGCGTTCATAATGACCTCTATTGCGCTCACCATGAAATTCTTCACCATTGCCATTCGCACCACCATGCCCACGAGCCCTTAGGAACTCTTCCCGATGCTCCAGCCCAGCCTTTGAAACAAAAAGGAAGGCGGCGGCGAGCCCGGTGAGGACGGCAGCGATGGTGAGCATGCTGATGGTACGGAGAGCGGTGGGAGGACCGTGTTGGAAGTGGAGAGAGAGGTGACTTGATGTTTGACAGAAGGGAATCGAAAGAAAGCAGCTGGGGTGTTTTATGTACAAGTTTCCAGAAGTCTGCCGATCGATCATGCCAAGGATTCCATCCATATTCCATTCCCCGTCCCGTTGGCATGCTAAATCTAAATCCAGCCGAGCGAGCGGAGCGAAAGGAGCGAAGGGAGCGGAGCGAGCGAGCGAGCGAGCGGGGATGCATCCCAGATCGGTCCACTGTACCACTTTACCACTTTACCACTGTACTTGTACCACCATGCCACTGTCCTCGTCACGGCGCTTCTGTCACGGAAGGCGAAACATTCTGGAAGCGAGCTACCGTAGTGAGAAAACGATAACAATCATCTGACATTGACATTGCAATGACGTCACCGGCCTAACGTGCGGCCGCTACGCACCACCCATTTTTGTTGCCCTACCTGCTACACTGCTGTACGCACTGCCCTGCCCTCTTTGTTGCACATTCGTGTACGCTCAGCTGACGTGGTGCGAGCAACCCGAGATGCGGAAGCGGGCAAGTTGGGCCGAGAGGGGGACGAAACCATCTCTCCTAGCCAGGTCCATTTTGGCTCTTCGGCATCATATCGAGCGGCCGTAGCAACGACAAGCAAACTAGCAGCTGCAACCAGCAGGTTTTTCCTAGGACCACTTTGGCATGTCTTGCTACAACGCTCCTGGTACTGATACGCGTAGCCTGTCCATCCTATTTATGTACAATAGTGAATGTTGTCGTTATTGTCTGCTGGAGCTTCGATTTCCTAACTGATCGAGTGTCCATATCAAAAGTGTCCGAACCTGCTCTTCGCGCCCGACCGCGCTGTTCAAAGCCTTGGTGCGATTCAACAGCCGCTCGCAGAACGAGTTTCCACTGAGCACAGGGCACGCTGTACGCTGGTCCGCTGGGCTACCACGACCACAGCTGGTTGGGGTTGCATGGGTTTGCGTCAACGAGCTGGAGCTGGTTGCCGTTATACAGGCCGCCGTCGTTCACATCGAGCGCGGATCCTGTGCGTCAGCTGGGCTTTGACTGGCTGGTGGGGCGTTTTAGGCCCGTACTTTCCATAGTTTTCGATCATGTGGTGGGTCGTGTTCAGAACCCAACTGTTCAGATATGCCGTCCCGTTGCAGTCCATGATGCCCATCTTGATGTTTCGGACCTACCCACCCATGTATACCATGTACGGACCCAAAGAATGTGGAAGAGTAGCAGAAATCAAGCTTTCGTTCCGCACATTTAACGCCAAGTTGCTAGCGCTCCGAACGATCCGCAGCGCCAAGACAGAACGTACACCCCAGTGGCCGAGGCGTGAGTGGAGCGCACACGTACACCGATTAGCATTTGTCACCGCGGATGCAAAGGAAGATAGCACACGTTCTCGACATGCTTCCTACAGCAAGGGGGTGAGACTTCTAGTTCAACCGTGACGATCAAGACAGTTCGGAGCGCTTTTGAGGACATGCACAATGGTTGTATGACGTGAGCACCAGTTTCCTGCCACAGCATGCCGACCACTGACACCAACAGTTCTCACCCACCCTCAAAGTTGTAGAATAACAGCCGATAAGGTCAGGGAATGAGCTGGCCGGCGTACTGTACGGCTGCTGCCATCTCTCGATCAACTGGACGAAGACAATCGAAGATAGCTGTCTCCACGTATAAATATTCGTGGAGTTATAGCTGCTCGGGTCCAGGGCCAGTGGCAACACTACCCATTTCGACTTTGTCTGACTAGGATTAACCAGCCCTATGTGTGAGCAAAGCATTTGTTCCTTAGTCCTTACACATTCAAAGCCGTGCGCAAAGCGATCAGCGACCCAGCGTACGAGGAAGGTGGTGGTCTGGTCGGCGTCAATGTTCGTGTCGGTGAATGGACCGACTTGCCCGATCTCAACCGGAAAGATCTTGATGCTATCTCCTACAAGCCTATTGTCCTTATCTTCAACAACTACCACTCGGGGGTGCTAAACAGTGCCGCTCTTGCAATGAACGGCCTTTCCCTTGAGCAGCACCCCACTGGAGTGCTCGAGGAGGAGCCCGCGTTCGCCATGTGGGGCAAGCTGCAGGAGACTGCACCCACCAACGTCGTCGACCGCTGGGTAGCTGATGAGGCTGCCCGAGCTGCCAGTCTCGGCGTGGCAGAAATCGTTGACCTCGAGATGGACCACAACATATCCGTCTGGCAGCGTCGCGTCGGCAGCTCGTTCGACAAGCTCTGCGTCCACGTTGGATTTTACCAGCGCCACCTTCATGAGGCCGTCAACGCTGGTCTCAAGACGGATGATGCTGTCCCACACACTCGAGAGCTCATTCGTGCCGGCCCCGTCAAGCTCATCGCCGATGGCTCACTGGGTAGCCAAACGGCTGTTGGCAGGTTGTTGCTAGGGCGCTAGGAATGCATTTACACCTGCATGACTCTGCATTCCCTCCACATGTCTTGGCTGCCACCGTCTCGCACTCACAAGCATTCTTCAGCGCTCAGCTCAACACCGCCATCGCCAAAACAGCCGGGGAAGTCGGTCTCGTTGATGATCAGTGGACCAACACACTCGCCGACAGGATACGGTCTTGGCTTGGATCACCCGCCAAGGCTTCCTACTGAGTTGCTCCTTGACCGCTTATCTAGGCGCCAGCCACCATCCAGCACAGCAACGGCCACGAAAAACGCTCGAGCTGTGAGCGACAGGACGTAGAGGGCCCGTCACAATTCGCCTTCGTGAAAGACACTGGGGTCGACAAGTCCACCCGCCTGCTGGACGGCACTCTCACATGGCGTGGATGAAGGGCAGTTACACCCAAATGAAGCTGTGCATCCACAGTTACAATCGTGACACGACCTTGACACTCGCAATACTGTCCGTCAGCGCAAGCCCAGGGCAGCATCCACTCACTCTTCATCCGTAGCATAGTCAAAGACCACCTCCTGCGCGCCTTCCCACAACACCTTCTCGCCAAGTTTGCGCAGGTTCTCCATACCGGCGACGACGGTGAGAAAGTGGTTGGCCGTCAGCATGCCCATCTTGGAGGCGAATGCAACGCCGCCGTAAGCGAAGAGAAACTCGGTCTCCGAGATGCCTCCGGGATACAATCCCAGCTGTCCAGGTGCAGGGTGTGCTGTGTGGTTCTCGTTTGGGAGGCTGTCGGCCCATCCGGTCTCGCCAAGGGGAATCCACATGCCCTCCCCGCTCCAGCGGACGTGAATGAGCTTCTGTTTGTAGGGCAGGAGGGAGCGAAAGAACGCCACCGTCTTGGGAGCGTTGGCGGTTTCGAGCGCGCCAATGAAGCGGTAGCCGCCTGCGGTGATGAGGATGAGGTCGTCGTGCTTGGCCATGGTGTGTGTACTGGGTGGTTGTGAACCTCTTGGCCCGACGTGGCCAGTGATCGGTGATCTTGGCTGTCTCAACGTCGCTGAACGCCGGTCGGACGAAGCCGATGCCGAGGTCGACTGCCGATGATGTCATGACACCCGCGGGTTGGTTGGTGTCCTAGGCGTTGGCTCGCTGAAGCCGAGGCGGCAAGGTTGGTCTCGTTGCTTCTGATCAGCATCGCTTAACCTGCAACTATCCTCCGCTTGCACTCTCACCTCCTGAGCCCCAACAGGTCCCCCTGCCAACCAAAGTACCATTCTCGAAAGCTTCTCCTCAGGACGGTCCATACAGTAGCTACATTGAATGTCCTTAGAGCAAACTACCAGTTGCCTACATCGACTTGCGACGACGCGCCTTGACTGGGACCTTGTCTTTGCTTAGGTCCTTGAAAAACTCCTCCCTCCGATTACCCGAGAGGTTGAGATGCTCTGCAACTTCGAGCTGTGGCGTTTGTGCCAGCCACTGCTCGACAGAAAAGTCTTCAAACGTCGGAGCGCGGAACATTTCGAGGAATTCGAGGTCGCCCTTGCCAATGTTCTCGACGTAGTGCGCACAGTTCTTGGGAAAGATGCCGACATCACCGGCCATGTAGTTGAACGTGCGTGCATTGCCGCTGGCGGCAAAGATTGTGACGCGGCTCCAGCCGCGCAGGACGAAGAACCACTCATCGGCGTTGGGATGCCAGTGCATCTCGCGCAGTCCGCCCTCGTGCACGAGGACATGGGCTGCCGCAGTCGTCTTGGAGATCGGAAAGTTACGCGTGTCGGCAATACGCACCTCGCCACCAGGCATCTTGAGTGGCTTTTGCTCTAGCATGCGGTGTGTGAATCTGTGCTTGGATGGTCTGACGGCTTTGCGCGCGTCTGACAAGCTGCCAGGGTCGGATCCTTGAAAGATGTACTTCTCGCGCTGGGACAAAGTCGAGAAGACCTTTTCGGAGACCCGAAAGTTGTGGGCAAGGATGTGTGACGGCGTGTGCGCAAAGTAGTCCGTGAGCAGGAAAGTGTCGTCCTCTGAAAAGTTGCCGTCGTCGAAGATGAGGAGGAACTCCACACCCTGCTCGCCGAGTCCTGAGAGTCAGAAGTCACTAAAGCGACATGACCTCACCTTGGATGCCATGCGGGAAGCCCGAGGGGAAGTACCACAGGTCACCCTTCTTGAGGTCATCGATAAAGCAACCTCCTTCGGTATCGAGAATGGTGATTCGACACTCGCCCTGGCGATAGGTCAGTGCCAACCTACCCGACTATTGCTCACCTCGATGATGTACGCCCACTCGTTCTCATTGTGCCAGTGTAGCTCGCGGTACACACCGGGCCCAAGACGCATGTTGACGCCTGCAAGCTCCTTGGACGTAGGGAGCTCACGAACAGTGGTCTCGCGCGCCCACCCTCCCTCCTCGAGGCGCATGTGCGAGTCCGCAAACGACCACTTCATGTTCGGCATCTTGCCAGCATCAGTCGATGGTGGACAGATTGTATCCGGCTCCTGTTTCTGGCGGTCGGGGTTCTGGGGACCGAGAATGTCGTTGCCATACTTGCCGCGCCGAGGGATGGGTCTGTCAATCAGCTCAGTCACGAAACAGGCAGCTCGAAACCAACCCCTTGCCAGTCCCAGTGTGGCCAGTCTCGTTGACAGCGGTGGAGCTGACATTGCAAGGGGTTGCCGCCTCTGTCACAGAACGGCGATCGTCGAGAACGGATCTCTGGGAGTCGATGGCGGGTAAGCGCATTGTATTGGTACACTGAAAGAGTAGTATACAACAGTTTGTGAATCGCAGCCTTCAGTTCACATGGTCAGAGCAATCAGTAGTCTATGTTGGTGGGGAGCAACGTATGCTTGAGAAGACGATTGAGTGATGACGTCAGTCGGCTATTTCCGATCGCAACACCCCACAGTCACTCAGTCTTCTTTTCTTCTCATTCACTCCCAGTCCGTCGGCCACCTGCACGCTGCAAACAGCTGTTGTGGGCATAGATTGGTGTGCAGTGCTGCATCTGTTGATTATGAAGTGGTAAACGCCGGTGGGGGAGGCGGACCGACTGACTCGGAGCTCGACGCACTGACCGCCGGATACGCCGCCGTGTCTTGCCCCATGGGCGCCACCATTGCCCAGGTGATCCTAGCTGGGGCCCACGGTCAACAAGATGTTCTACCAACTGCATTGCATTGTTCTCCAACACTCAATACATCATGTACGACAAATCCGACATGCCCAACGGCGTCCTCGACCGAACCACCGCGACGACTACGGACGCTGTCGTCTTGGAAACGTCTGACAGCGAACACGTCCAGTCCTCACGAAAGTCTCTTTCAGACGCATCAGGCTTTTTCGCCGACCTTTTCACCCTCCCCACCTCCTCAAGCAGCACACCCTCAATACCGCTTGATGTCTCGGCCGCGGCGCTCCGCCTCATCCTGGACATCAACACGTCGACACACATCCTGATTGATAGCGAAATGGACGTATTCGAAGAAGCCATACGCGCGGCCGACGCATACGACTTTCACGACTTTGTGCGCCTCTTGGTGGATGCGCTCGTGCGTGCCAAGTGGTCTGCGAGTGTCATCTTCACCGTGTGTGTCATTTCCGGCATGCCCAAGTCGGATGAGCGACGGGTCTTGTCGTCCTACAAGGCGATTCTTGATAAAGCCAACGACCAGCGTTCTACAAGTCCGCACGCCAGGGTCCTACCGTGGATTACTGGAAGGGATCACTCGGATGCAAGCAGCCTTTGGCCACTTTGCCACCGCTGTGAGGTCAAGACCTCATTGCAAGTGCGGAGACCATGGGCTCAGTGACTGTGAGAACATCCTTGTCAACGGGCGGTGGACCACGACATCCAAGAAGGATTACAACTCCCATCGGGTTGCTGTTTGACGCGTGGAAGGGATGTGCTGCCCCTTCCAACGTCTTCCAATTCAGTCCTTCTTCAGACACCCGCGCAGAGGGTGGCTTGGTTCAGCTGCGGCAGTATGTAGCCGAGGAGTTTCACCCCGAAGTCAAACCACGTGTTTTTCACTATATCAACCAAATCATCCGCTGCCCAACTGCAGCAGCCTCGATCCACAATGTGTTCAACTTTGTGTGGGCCAGACACCCGTTTATCTACCCCAATTGGGCCATGTTGCTTTGAAGCATGTAGGTTGTCTTGACATTGATATGAAGTAGTCATGCTTACTCCCTAGGCACACAGCCGACTGTACAAGCTCCTCGACTTCTCGTCGCGACAAGGGCTCACACAAGGGGTCTGGCAAGGAGTCACGCAACGTGCCACGCCACTTCACCCGATCTTTCCGACGTTACAACACGCGCAACACGACCTAGAGTGAGTGAACATGACTGCATAGTCATCCCCAACCTCGTGGCAAGTTGTTGACCTCTACAGTAACTCGTACCTTAATCCCCTCGCCATCTGGGGGCGTGCCCTCCTTTACTGAATCCGAATTCTACGTATGTACCCATAGCAATAGGTGCCGGGGACGTGTGACAGTGACTACCTTGGCGATGCGACACGGGACATGATTCTGATTTCGATATTTCGAACTGCAGTCCCAGTGCAAGTGGTTGATACCCAGGCACCAACGGGGCCGGCGAGCCGGCGCGCCGGCAGTTCGGTTGCGAGAACGGTTCGCTATCTCTGGACACCTGGTTCGGCTTGTGTATTGATACCATCTCCGTGATGCTTGCCAATCAGGCGGCCGCGGCACAATGCAGGGCCTCCCCTTCGATGCTCCACACGGCCTTGGACAGAACCCGCCGATGGTACTCTCGCGAAAATCCGAAAGAAGGAAGCACGGATTTCACGGGGATATCAAATCCGAGGTTGCCTTTGGAGCGTGGGTGTGATCAGGAGATATAGTCAAGTGGCCAACGCCTCGAGATAATGCAAACCCTCCACACAATGACCAACGACAAGAGGCAATACGGTTCTGACACCAAGGAGATGGACGAGAAGTATCTCGACAACAGCGTGAACGTTGTGTCGGTCGCCGACGAGGAGGCTGGGGTGGAGCACGACGCAGTCTTTGGTGACCTGTCCAGCAAGGGACCCAACTATCGCAATGTGAGCACAGCACGTGACTGAAAGGTACATGTAGAGCTGACAAGCACTTTACAGGTTGGCTGGATTGGCAGTGTGGCGCTCATGATGAAGACTCAAATCGGTCTCGGCGTGCTCTCTATCCCAGCGGTCTTTGACGCACTCGGCATGATCCCAGGGGTCATCTGCCTCTTGATCATCGCCGCCATTACCACGTGGTCCGACTATATGGTTGGCGCTTTCAAGCTCCGGCATCGCGAAATGTACGGCCTTGATGACGCTGGCTTCATCATGTTTGGCCGTGCTGGGCGGGAAGTTTTAGCCATTGGCTTCCTCCTCTGTAGGTAGAAGTTGGGCCTTCACTCTCGTTACTCTAACACCCTACACAGTCCAGACTACCTGTGCCGGATCGGGTATGCTCAGTATCTCTATCGCATTCAACGCCCTCTCAGTCCACGGAGCTTGCACCGCGATATTTGTCGCTGTGGCGACGATTATCACCATCTGCGTGTCGAGCGTCCGTACCCTGGGCAAGATTAGCTGGCTGGCGTGGATCGGCCTGATCTGCATTGTGGCTGCAAGTAAGTCAACAACAACATTGTACGGCGGCAATTAACAACACAGTCTTTACCCTCACCATTGCAGTTGGAGTGCAGGACCGTCCTGCTGCGGCACCACAGACCGGACCTTGGCTCCGCGAGGTTCACATTGCTCGCAACCCGCCCTTCACGAAAGCGATCTCTTCTGTCAGCAGTTTGGTAAGTGCCAGGGTAAAGTCTTATCTAACCACATGCTAGCTCTTTGCCTATGCAGGAACTCCGTCATTCTTCCCTATCGCGTCTGAGATGCGGGACCCACGTCAATTCACCAAAGCCCTGTTAATCTGCCAGAGTGGTGTGACGGCGATCTACATCGTAAGTGTCACTCAGATGGGTGTGGTTGTAGGTGAGTTTTTGACGAACACATTTTAACACGCAGACCATTGGCGTTGTTGTCTACTATTATTGCGGGGCCTACGTCTCGTCACCTGCACTTGGATCCGCGGGCATCCTGATGAAGAAGGTCTGCTACGGCATGGCACTGCCAGGGCTTATCATGAGCTCCACCCTCCTGACGCATGTAAGTACAGATTATCCCTCACGTCGTTGGCCGAAGGGCTAACGTGTCCCTACCAGTTGGCATCCAAGTATGTCTTTGTGCGCATCCTTCGAGGGTCCAAGCACCTAGCATCAAACTCATTCGTTCACTGGGCCTCGTGGCTCGGCTGCGTCTGTGGGTGTGCCACCTTCTCATACATTATTTCCAGCGCCATTCCCGTTTTCGGCGGACTGGTATCGCTCATCGGCGCACTCCTCGGTCCCGTTGTTGCCATGATCCCAATGGGTTGCATGTGGCTCTACGACAACTATTCGAGCGGAAAGTCGAACCAGACCCTCAAGTGGCGGCTCCTCGTCGGATGGAATGTGTTTATCATTCTCGCCGGCGCTTTCATGATGATCGCAGGGACATACGGCTCCGTTACCGACATTATCAACAGTCTGAAGGTTGAGGGAGCGACAGCACCATGGAGCTGCGCCGACAACTCGGGGTCTGTGTAAAAATGCGAAAAAGCAAGCATTTCAGATTGTACCACATACGTAGGCGAGACCTATCTCGAAAACGAGACCGTGCTGGTTGCTGGTACTCGAAGATTGTAGCGGGAATAAGACATGCACTTGTGTTGATTTTAGTACCAGCAGAGTCTTGTGGCAAGGCGCGAAATAGGATATAATTTGACGTGTTCACTGCCGGAACTTACAGGAGATTACCCCCTGCCATACCTTGACAATGGCAGGTGTATCAAGTACTCTTTGGCAACCGATGCGTAGCAGGGCTGGCCGTAAAGCAGCGAGAGATGGAGAGAGCAGGTCGCTCGTGGTAAACAATAATCCATGCATAAATCAGAACTCTCGAGTCCACGTTGCCTATCGCAAGGGCTACAAGCGCGCCGGGAGACCGCGCATCTCGTCCTCAGTAACCAGGTCCTTGAGCTCCAGCGGCCTCCTCTTCATGCCTGTCCGCGCAGGGTCCTCGGACATGGGTGTGCGCGTTACACGCCACCTCTTTGCCAGGTGCGGCTCTAACGTCCCCTCCATTCGTGCCCGGATAAGGTCACCAATAATTGGGAGGAACTGGAATGGTGAGTATGAACAAATGCCAGATGGGGAGAGCTGACCTTGAATGCGTGACCTGCGCCACCTGTTGCAAACATCAGAGACGGATAGTCTGGCGAGTAGTCGAATACCCAGTCGCCATCGACGACGTCAGAGTACCAGCACATGCGGGTCAACACTACGGGCACTGTGACCGTTCAGTGGATATTCTCGAGAACCGTGCTGTACCCACTCTTGGCGAGCTCTGGATAAACAATGCCAAGCTGTTTACGTAGGTCTTTGAACGAGTCCTTCGGGATCCAACCTAGCGGCGTGAGAACAAGCCCAAGGGCTGGAGATCCATCCTGTTTACTCACCTACACGATTGGATGCCGTGTATGTAGAGGCTTGGGGATCGGCAGCTGTCCGTGGCACCCCATCTGACGACGTGTAACCAGAGCGATGCAGCGCAAACTTGATGATTCCCTGGTCGTTGGGCTGCCGGTCAGTCACGGTAAGTGCTGGGAGCCAAAATAATGACTGACTGGGAACATGTAAAACCCAGACCCGTCGTGGTGCATGCTGATCGGAATCTTCGCGTAGCGTTTCGCGTCCTCTGGCGAGAGCTGGATCGCAGCAATTGTCTGGCCAGTGGCTGTAATAAGCCCCTCAGGTATCATGCCCTTGAGTGCCGGGTGGCTAGGTGTCCACGATCCCAGAGCGATAACCACTTTTGTAGCAGTGAACTCTCGTCCATCCTTGCACCGCACGCCACGGACGTCCTTGCCGTCCGAGGTGTACAGGAGCTCGGCCATCTCTGCCCCAGGCACAATCTTGCCCCCGAGTTCTCGAATGCGTTGATAGAGCTTCTCGACAGCTGCCGAGGCGTGCGCCCATCCCCCTGTCGGGTTGTGGTAGCCCCGTACATGTGCAGCTGGAGAGTTGACTGGGATATCAGGCGATGGGGCTAGAAGGGCGGTGAAATCTTCAGGCGAGTTCAGGAGTTTGATGCGTGGCTCAAGTTTGACAACATTGTCAATGGCGTTGCGGACACGCTGACCGATCTGTCCCGGTCCCTCCAGCCCTCGCACTACGACACCTGTCCTGGCAGTAGTTAGTAACGTGGTAGGATATGCTGATGTGATCCTCTACGTACTGGTGATAGATACCGTCCCACTCGGGCTTTTGCCACTCCTTGATCGCACGGAAACCGAGGGTCGAGTAGACATCGTCGGCATAGTCGAACCGGATGGTCTTGTTAATGTCGCACGATGCCGCATCCAGGGCTGGGAGGACCCGCGCGCGGTCGATCACTGTGACCGCCCCATAGTTTCCACTTTGGAGGAGGGACACGGCAGTAGCTGCTCCCAGCTCACCGGCCCCGACGATCAGAACGGATGGTTTGACTGGACTCATGCTGGTGATGAATGGGGTTGAACAAGAGGTCTTTGCTGGCAATGACGGTGAAGGAGGCCGATACGACCCAGCCTGCGCTATCTAAAGCGGCAAAGCACTCCACACCATCCCACAGCTGAGCACCGCAGTCGGATATCCTTCTGCACCAAAAACCCGACTCTTCACGGATTTCTGATCGCACATAGTGGCGGATTTCTGTTCCCACATCTCCGACCTGCGTGCGGTCTGCCGCAGATATGGTATCTGTGACCTCCACTCGGTGGCCGACAGACGGCGGCTACCACCCACGTTGCCATTGCCAAAAAAACTTGACCGATTGGACTAAACCCCGACCGATTGGACTAAACCTGGACAGATTGGACTAAATGTTGACAGATTGGACCAAATGCCGGAGATTGGACCAAACCTCAACATATTGGACCAAGGCAACCTTCGGCATCACCTCGGCGAAGTCCGTCTCGGCCCTGTTGTGTTTGGTTCGAAACGACATCGTGTCCCGTCTGCGGTCATTATGCTGAGCTGTTGTGGGGCCGCCAATGCGTCAATTGATGTGTGAAGTCAACCCCAGTTGCATCGCCGCCACCCCATCGCCCAGACTGAACTGCAGTCTTGCTCGCAGCTCGATTCCATAATGCATGCTGTATCGAATCCTAATACCACAATCAAAGTACTTCCCAGCCGAAATTGCTTCGTTCTACGGCCCACATTGCTTCATTCTACGACAATTACGTTGCTCACTTCTCAAAGGAGTCCGAAAGAAAGCCTGCGGCGAAGCTCCTTGGCGACACGGCGCCGCTCGAGCGCTGCTCCGCTGTCCCCGCTCATGATCGACTTGTTCTCAATAGCCCTGCGCGACAAGAATGGCATGGTCTGGTGAAAGTCGGGTCAGAAACAGTCGGGCATTCAGTGATGACGTCACTTACCTCGCGCAAGCTTCCGTACGCCACAAAAATGACCGACACGGGCGACTTGCTAGGTTCGAACGAGTCTCGAATCATGTCGGAGAGGTCGTCCCGCATGCCTCACAACGTCAGTCACTACTAGCTGCCGGCTGCTAGGAGTACGACTTACCATAGAGCTGTGCAATGCAGACCTTGCCCTTAGCGTTGTCTTTCATGGCGAGCTTGCCCGACGCATTTCGCGTGGCGAGACCTTCACCCTCGAGACAGTTGATAATCTTGCGCGCCGAGTCACTGTTGTGTGTGCCAAAGATGACGCTAAGCGCCTTCTGTGGCCCACCGTGGTCCAATTGGTCCTTGAGTGCGGACAAAATTGTCTCAATGGACTTGTTGTAGCAATCGTCGGTAAGCTGCTTCCTGGGCATGTCAGTGCCAATCTTCGTGTAGACTGGCAGGGAACAGGCCACTCACTCTGCCCAGACAGATCCGGGTCCGGTCCTGTCCTCCCAATAGGCACGTTCCTTGACAATGTAGCCGCCTCGAACCAGCTTCAGACCGAGG
Organism: Pascua sp. PH4015B; assembly: GCA_025502685.1. NCBI lineage: Eukaryota > Fungi > Basidiomycota > Tremellomycetes > Trichosporonales > Trichosporonaceae > Pascua > Pascua sp. PH4015B. The sequence goes on from JAMFRD010000004.1 coordinate 55,081, forward strand.
ACATAGCCATTCGCGGAGGCGTCAGCGAGTGCGGCTGCCAGATACTCGGGCTGGCGGGCGAGGTACGCCTGGTACGATCCACTTGAAGTGTCAGCCTAGAGCATAGGTAGGATAAGGTCCGGCGTACTAGATGACAGGGCCTGTCCAAGGAAGAGAATCCTTATCCTGTTTCGATGGGGGACGGTTGTATTTGCGGCTAAGAAGACGAACGTAGCCGTCGATGACAGGGTTGTAGTAGGTCTCTTCGCCATCGAGGATCAACCGAACACTGGGTACAGTGTCAGCGCAATGGTATGATCTCACTCATGGGGGCACGTACCCGTTTCGCCTGGCACGGTCGGCCAGCGAGTCCAACCTTTCCCACAGAACCCGAAGCTTGTCGAGGTCTCCCGGTGCTAGACCAGGATCCGTCTCGATAACCCCCATTTCCGCAACGACACCAGGACTAGTACCCAACTTCGTCAGTTCGCCCATATCCGACGAGCCAGGAGTAAGGACTTTGACGTCGATATCCATGGGTCGACCAGGATACGGGACATCGCTACCGCCTTCAAGCGCGCGAAGCCGGTGGAGTGTGTTTGTGGCTCGCACCAGAATCCGAGGATCAATGAGGCACGTCTGTGGAGGTCAGAGTGGGGCAACAGGGGCGGGGCGAGATATCAACTTACAACCTTGAGAGCAAACGCCGAGCTCCCTCGAGTCCAACCCTCGTCATACATCTTGCGCTCAAACTCGCCCTGCACGTCGAGGGCGGTCTCGACCTCCTTGAATCGCAGCTTGATGATCCTCTCAAGTGCCTCCTCTTCCTCGGTGTCGGCTTCCGCCGTATAGTTCAGAGCGTGGCCTAGGTTCTGGCGTCGGAGGCGGACCATGGCCGGCACGCATTCCTCTGCAGTCTCGCCGGGGATGAACTGAGCGAAGAATGTCGACCTCACGAAAGCTTCGGTGATTGTCTGCACCCCTGGGATCGACGAGTGGAGAAGAGAATCCAGCAGGGTAGGAGCAGCGTCGACCATGACTGGAACGCCCAGGAGCGTCCATACGATGAAAGACCGAATAAGCCTTGACGTCGCTGCGCGAGACACTGCAGACGACCCACTGTGGTCGACTCCATGGTCATCGTCAGTCGCCACCTTGTCGCCCTCCTTCAGGGCTGTAGCGCCCGCGGCCCCGATGGAGACGACTCCAAGGGCAGCATACGTCCTGGCATTGCGGTACTGGTGGTACTGGGAAGATTGGCCTGCCTTTGTGGTAACGGAACGGGATGCAGCTCTCGCTGTCGAGGTTGCTGAAGTCTTGAACTTGGCAGCACTGGTTGTGAACAGCACCGTCCGGGAGGCGCTACCGACCAGGCGCGCGAATGCGGTCGCTGAGACCATAGCGGGGATGGTGTGAGTCTGAGGGGGGCACAATCGATCAACATCGTGCTTCTTCATACACTTTCAACAGAGCGAAAGTTGACTCGGGCGGGATTGTGGAGATAGGACCTCGTGACTTCATTGTCTGGGCCTTCGGTCTTGGCCGCAGGCTTTGGTGACGACGCTCACATTGGTAGCCGCCACGGTAACCGCCAGTGCGATCATGTGAAGCTGTGAACACTCTCACCCACAGTGCAGGATGCAGTGGCGCGGGTTCGGAAATGGACAAATCCGAAGTTCAGGCGCAATCAACACTTGCTGGGAAGCCTAAATGCGTGAGACATCCCCCAGCCACAGATCCGGTGAATAGATAGAGATCGAGCCTTGTCCCAGATTGCACAAACTCCTCCACCCCCGTTCCACATGACATCGGATCTCGAGCCACCACCAATGCACCTCGTCCTCACGGGCGCGGCGGGTGCGGTCGGGAGCCACACACTCAAATATCTCTTGGCCAAGAACTACACCGTAACGGCCATCGACATTGTTCCTCTCCCCAAGCCGTTGCTGCAGAGTCTGGATGAGGCATCCGCCGCTCGGCTATCGACACATGTCGCCGACCTGACCGATCTGAACGCCTTCGAATCGATCCTCCAGAGTGCAAAGAAACCCATCGGCGGCGTGATCCACCTCGGCGGCATCCCTCATCCCATTGGCAACGATCCGCGGGTCGTCTACAACACAAACGTCGTTAGCAACTACAACATCCTCCAGACATGTGTCAAGCTAGGGATCCATCGCGTCGTCCAAGCCAGCTCGGTCAACGCGTATGGCCTGAGCTTTACACCACCAGGACACAAGATCTTTGAAGAGCTGCCAATGACCGAGGAATCGCCCGTGGTTCCAGTGAGTGCGACAATAACAGCATATACACACAGCAACTGCTGACTGTTACTCCAGGAGGATCCGTATGCAACCTCCAAAATGTGCGAATCTCTGCTTGTGCCTACGCTTGCTGCAGCCCCTTCCGCAGTATCGCTGACGGGCAACAGCTGTTGCGAGATTCAGGCATCGGCCATGTGTCGGTACTACCCCGACCTGCGCGTCGCGTCACTTCGATTCCACATGTGTCGCGATACCTACAAGTCGGCGTCCGCTGATGCACGGGCACCGAGCCTGTGGGGATGGGTCTCCCTCGATGCCTGCGCCAGTGCTGCGCTGTTGGGCGTGACGAGTGAGGGATGGTCGGGACACGAGATCTTCAACCTGGCATCCAATGACATCTGCTGGGAAGGTGGCACCGACCCAGAGTCGAGGTTTAATGGCGAGCATCTTGACAGCCTGACGCTGCTAGAAGCGGCTTGGAAGGGGCGATATCTCAAGCTGGATCGGGCATGGTGGAACGGGCGGCCGCGGAGGGGGTTTTGGGACTGCTCCAAGGCTGAGAAGCTGCTTGGGTGGGAGCATGATGATAACGTCTGAGACGGCCATTTGGTACTGGACTGTAGAGCTGGTCGAGCATGAGAGCCCTTGTCCCTGAATATGGTGTAGTAGTCACGACTAATGCCATATCACTCAGCGTGCGAGAAGACATCCGAAACAGAAGCCCACGTCCGAACGTTTTGCATGCTTTTGTCCCCATTGACTGTTGAGTTGAATATTGGGCCCAATGCCCAGTGAACAGTTACAGTCTGAGGTTTTGCACAGATCACAGGCTAAAGTGGCGTCGGGGAACGAGAACACAGCGAGCAGTGCCTGGAGGTAGCCCAGTGAGAGACCCATGCCGGCGTATTGTACCGCAGACAGTGGATGAGTATGAGTGTCTGCTGGGCCGGGCCACAGTGAGCGAGCAGAGCGCCACTTCTTGCGCTCTTGCCACAGAGCTATCGAGATATTACCGACCGAGGCGAGTCAGACCAGCCTCCAAACCTCCTGCAGGCGACCGGCAATCCGTACGGAGAGCTCACGCACGGAGCTGTTCTCGGCAGACTCGGTACAGTCGCGAACGGGGGCTCCGAGTGGCTGGCGAGTGGCGCCTTGGCGGTTCTGATATCAGTGCGTACGATGCACAATATCTGTTAGCCTTGGCAAAGGCGATCAGTGCGGAGGTCTGCGGTGTTCCGGTATTGGCCGTCAACCACCCGCAGCGCATGGAGCTCGATACATAATGGATGGGCTGCGCGTATGCATGCATAGCACCATCCACAGCAACACCCTACAACAACAGCTACGACAGAGCGTACAGAGCGGCATCGCAGCAATACCGCCGCGACACACTCCCCCACACACACCCACACCCAAACGCAGCCCAAGCTGAATCCGCCGCCATGCCCTCCAACCCCACTCCCTCCCTCATGTCCGACTCCACCAAGGTCGGGCACAACCCCGGTCCCTCCCTCGTGTCCGACTCGCACAAGGTCGCACATAGGTACAAGATGAACCCCGGTCCGCCATACTATGGCGAGAGGCCCTCGCACGCGTTGCCGCCCCCGGCGGAGCCTGTGCGCCAGCCTGACGAGGTCGTTATCACCGCCAAGGGGGCCAAGGGCTTCTTCCAGCGCCTGTGCGACCGGTCGGCATGGGCGATGGGTACGGCCTGCCTCGCTACTCCGCACTAGACTCACGGCACACGAGCGCTTTATGTTAACATGGCAACATGACTTGGCGGAGGACCTTCTCCTCGCCACCCATAGCCGTGGCGAACGGAGCCGGATGGAGCGGCTCCAGCATCGCTCAGATTGCAAGGTGCGGTTCAAGGTGAGCCGAGCGGTATTCGCTGTCGTACTAACGCAAAGTGGGGAAGCAGCCCGACAGCCTGCATCAGTCGTGGTGCCGGTTGAGGTGGTTTATAATTGGTAATCGTGTCACGACGAGATGATGGGTATGTACATATGTTCAAGTGAGGTGCTGCATCCAATGATCTCTGTTCTTTCACTCCACGGGGACTGTCGGGATATACATCGGGAAAATCATGGACAATCAAACAGCACGTGACGTCGGGTTTCGGGTAAAGCCGATCTTCCGAACCAGTCGTACTTGGTGGAGCTTGGCTTGCAGCACTGCAGCACTGGGGTATGGGTACTGTGGAGCTGTTGTGCATCCGCCCCCGCGGAGATGTTGCAACTACAGAATGCCGGACCCAGAATGCGGCATCATTCACAGCGTCTCTCCATCGCCATCACCATATGAGTTCCCACTCTTCCGACCTCAACCGAGATAGTCCCTCGGATCAAGATGGTCCCTCGGCCCCAAAGCGCGCCCGGCGAAACGTTAAACACGTTTCCCGAGCATGTGACAGTTGTAAATCGAAGTCAGTCACCACACACGCACCACTGATGTGTGGTCGGCATAGACACTGATGCGAATTCAGGAAAACAAAGTGTGACGGTGTCCACCCAACCTGTGGTCCTTGCTCGACCAAGAGCTGGACATGCACTTACACCAAGGCGGACGGCAGAAAGTGGGTCCACCATGTTGTTGGGCCATGATATCTAAGACGTGCAGAAGCAAGGGCGGGAGCTCTGGCCAGCTGCGAGATCGTATCGGCTCCCTAATCGACTTGCTAAGCTCCAAGACCGATCTGCTTGTATCTAGGACACAGTCGCCGACAGCTGCGCGTCCGCAGTCACCATCGGTATCCCAATCGCCATCTCAGCCACAACCACCACCACGTCAGTTATCTGTGGAAGTCGGCTTTCGTAGTGACTGACTTCCTCCTCAGCCCAGCCCCCTGCCGTGGAGGACGACGACGCGGGCGCGTACGATTACCTTGAACCCGGGTTCGACGACGGTCACATAACGTCGACATCGCTACCCAACGAATCGCTTACACTGGCCAACTTGACATCGTCACTCGATGCATCAGCCCCACCTGCCCCAATGGTCGATTCCTCACCCAACAATGCATCAGATTCGCACAGCCCATTGATACCCGCTTCTCTTGGGTCGCAAGGCCACCACGTTACACCCCTCGGCGACCGTCTCAAGGTAGACATTCACCTTCAGCTGCCGTATGCTCACTGCTAACATGATTCCAGAGGTCCGACGCAGGCACGCTCATGCAATTCGGCCCAACCTCGCTGTGGTCGTACATTGGCGAGTCGAGTGGCGTCCAGTTCCCTCCGACCCAGAGCGCACCCGACCTTCGCCCGGGCGACTGGATCGACTGGGCTCGGCCTCTTCCGTCAGAGCTCAACATTTCCAAGTCGGTGCACGACGCTGCCCTGGCTTGCTTTGCGGCGTACTATGCGCCATGGTTCATGATCGTCGACATACCCGCCTTTTTACGTGACCTCGAAGTCTGCAACCTCGTTACAAGAATACCTCGTCCAACCCCATCGCCGTCTCGTACACCCGCATACTCGCCACTGTTGCACAACTGCGCGCTCTACATGGGTCTCCATATCGGCCGGGGAGAGTGGTGGGAGACCATCGAGTCGTTTGACGCCGCCATGGATAAGCACTGTGCCGGGCTGATCATGAACGAAACCGAGGATCCGGGCATGAGTACTCCTCAGGCCCTTGCGCTCTACGCCTCGTGAGTGTTTCGACGGCACAGTGTGGCTAACGGGGTATTCAGATGCCTGAATGTTCGCAAGGATAAGTCGGCGAGAAACACCGGCTACATCTACTTCGGGATGGCGTTCGCAGCAGTGCAGGCTGTAAGTGGAAAATCAAAGACCTCGCTAACAAGTGTGCAGCTAGGCGTCAATTTAAATGTTCGTGCCCGCAACATTATGGAGCTGACATTGCTAGTGCGACGACCTCGTGGACAGCGGGCAGATGACTGGAGAGGAGCGAGATCTGCGTAATGCGTGTTTCTGGACCATCTTTCAGCAAGACGTGGTGAGTGGTACTCCGCATAACTTGATGTCTGGACTAACGCGTTCCAGCTTAGAGCAATTGCAGCAGGTCGCCCGCCGATGCTAGGTCAGAATATCGACGTCGCGTTTCCACGAATCGACCCTGCCGTGGACGAAATCTCATGGTACTCTGCCAACCGACAGAAAATGTCTTCGGTTAGCGGAAGGAAGAGTATGAGGTCAACCGTCTTCCACTGGTCGACAAGACTACACTGCCTCCTACGTAAAGTCATTGAAACTACCCTGTGAGTTCTTATGCCGCCAAACATTGCTAATAGCAGGTTCTCGCCCAATGGCGATGTTGCAAACCGCGATGCGCGCGTTATTACGATTGCGGCCGAGCTCGAGACTTGGCATCGGGAGCAACCATTCCCACACCCATCGAGGTACCCGCTGCCACACCTGCTGGTCATGCACATGATGTACCATCTTACCCAGATCTACCTCTTCCGGCCTTTCTACCGCGCCGAGCTGGACATCAATCCGCCTCCAGCTCAGCGCTGTGACCAGGCCGCGGCGATGTGCGCCGACCTTCTCAAAGTAGGTGCAGACATAGCTATTGTGTCAAGTGGAAATTGACTCGGCTACAGGTTTACGCTGCCGAGCATGGGCTGCGCAACGGCCCTGCGACATTGAGTACGTCGTGCATCTCCCATGGACGGGTCTCCGCTAAACCCTCAGTTCCCATTGTATTCGCAAGCGCAACTGTTCACCTCCTTGCACTGCTCTCGCAATCTGGACCAACAGAGTCCCAGCCTCAGCTTGACAGCTTTAACGAATCGGTAAGCAGTGGCTGGTGTTGGCCATGTGAAGCTGACCCGTCAGGTTCAGTTCATGGGCGAACTCGGTATGTGCAGGAGGACACACCACAGATAGCACTTTTGCTGACAATCACCAGCGCAAACCTGGATCGAGGCTCGTCGAGGGCTACAGGTGCTCAACACGCTACAGGCTGAGTGGCCGCCCTACCGAGAGACCACGACGGCCACCAACGAGCAGAATAACGCCAGCGCAGAGCTAGACTTTTCCGCCGAACTGCCACGTGAACTGCACGAATGGCTGCTCGGGACGACGTACTACGATATTCTGCACGCGAGTAATGTTCTCGGTCCAAACATCACATTGTAGAAAGGGTCATTTAGCTATTTTGCGATGAAATGTTGTACAAAATCTCAGATGTACAGGATATTACAGTTGTAGTGGTGCCACCCAGATGTGACCGCGATATGAAGGATGCGGACGCAAAACATAGGATCTGGGAATTGCTCATTACAGCGCTGCGCATCATTTTTGAGCCAGAAGTATGTTCTTGCAATCTATTGTGGCGACGCGGGCTGGGTCGCCGAATCGGGTTTGTTGACTTCCGAAAACCCGATGCCATTCCTCTCCATCCCCAACGCATCAACAACCCCAGTACGTGACGCGGATTTCCTGAGCCGGTTACCATCTTAACGATACCTGCGGCATGCTTACTTCGGAGGTGACATGCTTGCAGGTTCCCGCATGGGAATCCCGCCCTTTGCCGCTGTTCACCGTGGTCGTTGCTACTTGTGCTCTAATATTAAGCACCTGCCACAACGATTCCTCCGTCATCATTGCAACTCCCAGCTTCCTTTGCTTGCCTTCCCAGTTTATCCCGCCATGCCTGTTGCAACGCACCCTGTCGACAAGGTCAAGATATGTATCGACCGCGGTGGAACGTTCTGTGTAAGTGTCTCTTGGCCGTGGGTGGGGGCGCGTCTCTGACTGCCACAGGATGTCATCGCAAGGAGCGAGACGAAGGGCGATTACCTCGTCAAGCTACTCTCGGTAGATCCTAACAAGTGAGCTTAACCCGCTGCCAGCGAAGGGAGCGTTGACTGACATGGTTTCAGCTACCCCGATGCCCCAAGAGAAGGTGTACGTAGGGTTCTGGAGTGGTTCACTGGGGAGTCAATTCCCAGGGACCAGCCATTGGATACCGCCAGCATCGAGTACCTTCGCATGGGCACGACCGTGGCGTACGTCTCTTGACCCAGACCCAAAAAAGCCGCTGATAGCGAATAGTACGAACGCCCTCCTGGAGCGCAAGGGCGAACAGGTGGCCTTGGTGACGACCAAAGGGTTCAAAGACGCGCTGGAGATTGGTACCCAGACGCGGCCCCATCTGTTCCAGCTCGCCATCAAGAAGGTGTGTATTGGAACCGACCCCTTGTGGCAACCTAACACACTAGCCCGACGTCCTGTACACCAAGGTCATTGAGGTATCGGAGCGCGTGGCGCCCGAGTGGGAGGATTTCGGCGAGGGCGAGAGTGCACCAGAAGAGTACCTCAACGTTGGGGAAGAAGTCACGGGCGTGAACGGCGCCAAAATGAGGCTACTGGAACGTCTCGGTTAGTCCAAGCAGTCTCCAGTACTGTTTGTCGGGACGCTCACCATGCTTGCAGACGAAGACGATGCCGAGCGCAGCTTGCAGAAGCTGTACGACGATGGCTACCGCTCCATTGCCATTGTTCTGGTCCATTCGTATCTCTACCCGGCGCACGAGCAGAAACTCGAGGCAATTGCGCGCAAGATTGGCTTCCCTCACATTTCCACTTCGTCCAGCCTCCAGGCTATGATCAACCTCGTGTCACGCGGGGGCTCAGCGACGGCCGACGCCTACCTTACTCCTGAGGTCCGCCGATACCTTGACGGCTTTGCCAAGGGATTTGTCGATGGCCTCAACGACCAGTCCTGTCGTGTGTCCTTCATGCAGAGTGATGGGGCACTTTGCGACCACCGTGCGTTCACGGGCCTGAAGGCGATTCTGTGTAAGTGAAGTCAGGTATTCACAGGAGATAGGAGACCTACCTGACACATCCTAGCTGGGCCTGCTGGCGGCGTGGTCGGGTTTGCAAAGACCTCGTACGATCCACAGGACGGTTCTCCGGTTGTCGGTTTCGACATGGGTGGGACGGTGAGTGGTTTTGGGCTCGGTGGCGATGCTGACAGTTTCAAGTCCACGGATGTGTCCCGTTTCGGAGGTGCTTATGAACATGTTTTCGAGACAACTACAGCGGGCGTCACTATCCAGACTCCCCAGCTCGACATCAACACTGTGGCCGCTGGTGGCGGTTCCATCCTTTTCTACCGCAACGGTCTTCTCGCCGTTGGCCCGGAGTCTGCTGGTGCCCACCCAGGACCGGCCTGCTACCGGTAAGATCCCATCTACTCGCCAGCCCACTGACATTGTGTAGCAAGGGAGGCCCTCTGACAGTCACCGATGCCAACGTCTTCTTGGGCCGCATCCACATTGACTCGTTCCCGCACAGTGAGTCGAACCATGGCTAGCTGTGCTGATATCCAGTCTTCGGTCCTACGGAGGACATGCCCCTCGACTACGCCATTGTCAAGCAGAAGTTCACCGAGCTTGCAGACAGGATCAACCAGGAGAATGGTAGTGTCCTTACTCCCGCCCAGGTTGCATCTGGCTTCATCGACGTCGCCAACACGTCAATGGCCCGTCCCATCCGCGCCCTTACGGAGCAGCGGGGCTATCGCACAGGCGACCACATCCTTGCCTGCTTTGGTGGTGCTGGAGGCCAGCACGCTACAGCCCTCGCCCGTGTAATGGGCATGCACACTGTCATTGTACACAAGTGAGTTTCCTGCCGAAACGACCACTAACGTCCAGGTACTCGTCTCTCCTGTCGGCGTTTGGTATGGCCCTCGCCGACCTCGCCACGGACATCTCGGAGCCCTTCCACGCCGTTTACGACTCCGAGATGAAGGTCGCTCTCAACAAGCGCTTCGAGTCTCTGCGCGAGGCTGGCCGTGAGCAGCTCCTTGCCCAGGGCGTAGCAGAATCGTCCATCCGGTACGAGCACTACCTCAACCTTCGGTACCGCGGTTCCGACACACGCATCATGGTCCCAGAGCCAAAGTCGGGCGACTACGGGGCAGCATTTGAGGCGATGCACAAGCGCGAGTTTGCCTTCAACCTCGATGCGCCGATCGACATTGAGAATGTCCGTGTCCGCAGTATTGGACTGGGCGAGCAGCAGGAGGATACTTCGCCTTTCGTCACCGACCTCAAGACTCTTCCAAAGGTCCCTGTCGCCAAGGATGCTCACTTCTCTACAAACGAAATCTTCTTTGATGAGGAGGACAAGTTTGTCACTGCCCCACTTTACCGCCTCGACGCTCTGGCTCCCGGGACAGTGATTAAGGGGCCTGGTGTCCTGCTGGACAACACGCAGACAATCCTCTTGCACCCTCAGAATGTGGCGACGATTCTCACCAACTGCGTCCAGTGAGCACCTGGGTATCCCCTTGGGATAAACAACGCTAACCTTCTCAGCATTGATGTGGGCCTCGGCGCACGCACCGAACTCGACCCGTCTGTGGTTGACCCTGTCCAACTGTCCATCTTTTCGCATCGATTCATGGGCATTGCCGAGCAGATGGGCCGCGCTCTCCAAAAGACCGCCATGTCGGTTATGATCAAGGAGCGCCTCGACTTTAGTTGTGCCATCTTTGGCCCCGATGGCCGCCTTGTCGCCAACGCTCCCAACGTGCCTGTCCACCTTGGCAGTATGCAGTATGCTGTCGAGTTCCAGGCTGAGCGTCGTAAGGGCCAGCTCCGCCCTGGTGATATTCTGGTTTCAAACCGCCCCGCGGCTGGTGGCACCCACCTCCCTGACATCACTGTGAGTACAACGCGCGTGGCCGTGCTTCAGGAGCTGACACGTTCTAGGTCATTCAGCCCGTCTTTGAGAGCGGTTCTGACACGGATATTGTCTTCTGGGTCGCTTCTCGTGGCCATCATGGAGATATCGGTGGCTTGCAGGGCCAGTCGATGCACCCCGAAGCTGTCGAGTCGTGGCAGGAGGGTGCCTCCATCGAGTCAACCTACCTAGTGCGGGATGGCGAGTTTGATCTGCAAACCATCACCGACATCTTCAAGGCCGCTGGAAACTACGAGGACTGCCTTGCGTCTCGCCAGCTGGACGTCAACATCTCCGACCTCAAGGCACAGTGTTCGGCATGTGCAGTCGGTTCAGCTCAGATCCAGGACCTTTTCAAAGAGTGGGTTTGCAACTGATGCGTGGAGATACACCAGCTAATCCACCAGGTACGGCAAGGACGTCGTTCAGCTCTACATGGGCGCTATCCGGTACAATGCCGAGGTTGCGGTGCGCAGTTTCCTAAAGGAACTGCCTCGCACCACGCTCATTGCGGAGGATTACCTCGGTGAGTGAACGTTTGATGTGGTCCCGGAGGCGATTCTAACTCTCCCAGACGACGGCTCCATCCTCCGTCTTCGCATCGACGTTGACAAGGAGGACGGTTCTGCCTCGTTTGACTTCACGGGCACCACCATCGAGTCGTACTCCAACCTCAACGCCCCGCCGGCCATCACTCGCTCGGCCATCATCTACTGTCTGCGCACGCTGATCGGCACCGACATGCCTCTGAACGCTGGTGTCCTCGCGCCCATCGAGCTCACGATCCCGGAGAACTCGATCCTCTCGCCCAGCGAGTATGCGGCCGTATGCTCGGGGAATACCGAGACGTCGCAGCGCATTGTCGATGTCATCTTCAAGGCGTTTGAGGCGACTGCGGCTGGGCAGGGAGGGATGAACATGACTGGCTTCGACTACAAAAACTACTACTACGGCGAGACCATCTGTGGTGGTGCTGGTGCCGGACCCACCTGGGCGGGACAGTCGGCCGTGCACGTCAACGTGAGTCCATCCGTGGCCAGTGTCCCTCTCTAACCATACCAGATGACAAACACGCGCATTGGCGACGTCGAGATTGTCGAAAAGCGCTTCCCCGTTCTGCTCAAAGAGTTCTCCATCCGCCGCGGCTCCGGTGGCAAGGGAAGGAACAATGGCGGCGACGGTGTTCATCGCCAATACCAAGCTCGCGTCGATATGAGGGTGAGTGGTTCATGCCGCGGCTGATCCGTTCACTAACACTCTTCCAGGCATCGCTAAACGGCGAGCGCCGCATCACCCAGCCGTATGGGATGCACGGGGGCCAGCCGGGCGAGCGCGGGTGCAACTACTGGCTTCGCAAATCGGCTGTGCCCGGCACACCCGACCGCAAGGTCAAACTCAAGCCTGCGGCGGCATTCAAGTGAGTTGGAATGAGATGAAAGGCGGGAACGTGACTAACACTGTACAGCATGAAGGCCGGAGACTCGGTCATCATCCACACGCCTGCAGGTGGTGGCTATGGCTCCAAGAGCGAGAATGGGGTGGCCAACGGGCATGTCAGCTCTCGCAAGATTCCCAACGGGCACGTGCCTGCGCATCAGCCGCACCAGCGCGCAAATGGCAGCATTGCAGAGTTCCAGTCGATGCAGGAGACGGGTAACTGATCAAGAACGGACACTTGGGAGTAGACAGTATCACGTAGAATGCGCAAGTGGAATGCAGTACATGTTTCTGGACTTCGTTTTCGGGGACACAGATGGAGTGGCGGTGAATTATCGCTTGTGCCTCTAGATTGTCACCATCCCCTTCACTTCTATTCACATCCCCCGTGCGCAGGAGAGACCACCGTCGCTATTCTAAACTAGCTGCTTCGTCGTCGAGGGGATATCCCCCATTGCCTCCCGAAATCTGTCTGGTCGCCGATGCGGGTCCCTCAGTTGCTGGACTCCTCTGTGAACTTCTGTTCCCCCAGCCATTGTTTCTGACATGCGCTGACCGCACCTCACAACACTCCGCGCTCACCACGCCTTGCACTCGTCGAGGTGAGTATCCGGATTTCGATCGGATTTCAAGAACCCGCAAGGAGATGGCGGACATAGCCGTCCTCCTCCCACAATTCCGACATGCCTCCACCGCAGAAGCAGCAGTACGTCAGCTGGCTCTTTCGGGCGGCTAGCTGTTGTGATCAGGTCGGCGAGTTGCAATCTTGCCGCCCAGACGACGAAGACGCTGCCAGACGGCTGTGTGGTGTTGGCCGCAGTCCCCACTCTGTCACCCGTTCAGCCTGATCAGGCGGCCAGTCTACGGGCCTACGGGTTTGCTCGTCCCACCGCGTCGAGCTTGATAATGGGACGTTGCTGTGCTCCCATACAAGACTAACGTTGACACTGATCTCTCTCCCACCAACGTAGCAGCTGACTATCGGCACCATGACCTCGAACGGAACAGCCACACACGCCCCCGCGCCCCCTCCGGGCGTCTACTCGCCGATCGTGACCTTCTTCAACGCTGATGACACGGTCGACCTCAAATCCACCACCGCGCACGCGCTGCGCATGGCCGAGAGCGGATGCTCTGGCGTCGTGATCCAAGGCAGCAACGGCGAGGCGATGCACCTTGACGACTCGGAGCGCGTTGAGATCATCCGCACAGTGCGCGAGGCCCTCGACGCTGCCGGTTTCGAGCGCGTCATCATCATCGCCGGCATCGGGAGCCAGAGCAAGCGCCACAGCATCCGCCTCGCCAAAGAAGCCCACGCCGCGGGCGCAGTCTACTCGCTCATGCTCCCGGCCTCGTACTGGGTCAACGCCATGACAAAGCCCGTCGTCGAGGCATACTTCCGCGCAGTCGCAGACGAGAGCCCGCTTCCGATCGTCCTGTACAACTTTCCCGCGGTCGCAAACGGCATCACGCTCGATTCGGACACCATGATCTCTCTCGCTAAGCACCCCAACATTGTTGGGTGCAAGCTGACCTGTGGAGTGAGTAACCTAGCGCATAGTGGTCAAGGGCAGCCAAGCGGTTCAAACTCACACATACAGAGCATGGGAACTCTCAACCGCGTCTGTGCCCATGTCAAGCCGACGGAGTTTGCCTGTTGGGCTGGCAAGGCCGAGTTTGCCCTCCAGGGCTACGTCGGCGGCTCGCCAGGCCTGATTGCTGCCCTCGCCAACCTGTGAGTAACCGTAGAACACAGATCTCTCCCAGCGACGTCGTTACCCCTCCCCTTGGCGCCCAGTGCCCAGTCCCTCCTCATACGTGGGCTGTAGACCCATTCCACCGTCCCAAGATCCGAAGGATAATCATCAAACTAACTCCAGCTCCCCCAAGGTCCTCGTCGAGCAGTTCAAGGCCTACAAGGCAGGCGACCTCAAGCGCGCGCAGGAGCTCCAGCGCCTCCTGGCCGACTCGGACCTCGCCCAGATGAAGCTCGGCGTTCCGGGACTCAAGCAGGCCGTGTCCCACTACTTTGGCTACGGGAACGGGCAGACGCGCTCCCCGCTCCCCGACGGCGAGCAGGCAAAGGTCGACGCCCACACGGGCATCCTCGACAAGCTGGTGGAGCTGGAAAAGAGCCTGTAAAAGGCGTTTGTACTTGGGTTGGGAAGTGAGGGATTGTATGACAGATGCACTAGATGCTCTACCTTGGGTCGGTCTGGGAAGGGCGTGGGACAAGTGTCGCGCAGGCGACGTTGCTGTGGGTAGGCGAGGACGTGGGTGGCATGGATGCTGTTCAGTCAAAGATGGGGGACGCGAAATGAGGGGTGGGTGCATCGGCGATGGCCGCGACTTGGACTGCGGGGACGGAGGTTATTTGTCCGGTGCCTGGCTTCGTGCCGAGGCCTCCACTCTGCTGGCAGCCTGCAGCCAGCTGCAGCCAGGCAACTCGTCGTCATGCCCACGGCCCAGCACGTCATGATAACAACCCGTGGCCTCAACACCCATCGCCCAAACTGCTTGCCTTCTCATAAAGACACATTTGTCACCCAACATCATCAACATGGCCGACTTCGGTATTACTTCTCGGTAGGTGACATCGAAAGCAGACTGATGCCCCAACGGAATATGCTAACAGCTGCAGTCTCGACGGCAAGACTGGTTCGTCTGCTCTCAACCTCCACCACTGCATCCCCATTGACTTGCTCAGCCCTCATTACCGGCGCGTCGAGTGGCATAGGTGCGGCCACGGCGATCCTCTACTCCAAATGCGGCGCCAACGTTGTCCTCGTCGCGAGGCGCGCGGACCGCCTTGCCGAGGTCAAGACCAAGTGCGAGGCTGCCAACGGCGGTAAGCGCAAGGTGTTGGTCATCGAGGGCGACATGAGCAAGAAGGAGGACATTGAGGGCGTGGTCCCCAAGCTTAACGGGCTGCAGGTCGACATGTGAGTGGGAAGTGCAGGTGTGGGGTTTGAGATGCCAAGGATGTGAGCTAACACGACAGCCTTGTCAACAACGCCGGAATGGTCAAGGGCCGTGAAGAGGTTGGAGGTAGGTCGTCGCCCTGCGCGCCCCCGGGCGTTGTGTGGCGCTCACGTTCGCAGATATTGCCGACCAGGACCTTGTCGACATCTTCGAGATCAACGGTATGTGCCATGCATTGAGGGACGTCCAGGGCTGATATCAGTGATTGGTCTCTTCCGCCTGACGCAGATCTTTGTCCGCGAGATGAAGAAGCAGGGCTCTGGCGTGAGTGCTTCTCAGGACGATGTTTCCGCGTGTCTGTATACTGATGAAGCCACAGATCATTGTAAACCTTGGATCCGTTGCAGGTCGCGAGCCCTACGTCGGTGGTGCCGTTTACTGTGCGACCAAGCACGCCGTCGCCTCGTTTTCGTCCACGCTCATGAAGGAGCTCGTCAACACGCCCATCCGCGTCATCGAGATCCAGCCTGGCATGGTTGAGACCGAGTTCTCCGTCGTGCGTTTCCGCGGCGACAAGGACGCCGCCGCCAGCGTGTACAAGGGACTGGACCCCCGTGAGTCCTGGCACCCGCGATCGTTCGCGATTTGCTAACGCTACAGTCACTGGCGACGACATTGCCGAGGAGATTATCTGGTGCACCTCGCGCCCACCGCACGTTCAGATTGCCCAGATGCGTGAGTACTGCGAGACGCTTGGTGGTCTTTGCTTACAGTTCGCAGTCATCTTCCCGACTGCTCAGGCGTCGGCGACGATCAACTACCGCCGCCCAGAATAGAGCAGAAAGGCATGGAGCTGTGTACCTGTGCGTGATGCAGCGAGGTGAAGAAGGCGGCGCACCCCTTGGGAACTCACACGGCGTGACCATGTGTTAGCGGCAGAGCTGCTCTGCCGGAAGGCTAACCCAGCTCATCACCTCGTGACTTCAGCCTGTCCAAGTTTCGACTGGCTTCGACCCGTCTTGAACGATGCAAGATTGCCTGATGGTCGGCCTGCGCCCTCGCACCTGTGCGTGTGAGTGTCAAGAGGTCGGTATGTGGCCGGCGGGGGACGGTCTTGCCAGGCTCCGTGGCCTGCTCCCACCAATTCATCCCCCCCCCCCCCCCCCCCCCCGGTCACGTCAGCGGTACACACAACGCCCTCGACAACCGCTACCCCTGACTCGACACCAGGGGCCAACACCATGCCCTCACTTCATCCTCAACTCACATCCTCTCTTCTCTTCACCGTTCACCACCCACTCTTCTTCCCTCCGTCCTTTGTCATCACACTACCCTCAATACGACCACAGTTCTCCTCACCACCTTTCCCCTCCCGCCCAACAGCTACGACATCATGTCTGGCACTCCGCTCATCGATGCGAGTGCGTTCCCCGAAATCATCGCGATGGTGGTTTCCCAAGCCCCCGTGGAGGGACTCCCCCCCCCACTCCGAGCTACCTGTCACACTATCCGCCGCCTGGTTGACCGCCGACTCGCCCGGCACATCATCCTCAAAGGCAACGAAGCGTTCAAAACCGCATATGGGCCACTGCCCCCGCTCTGGAACTGGAACGAAGTAATCTCCTCGGTCAGGGTGGTCGATGCCGTACATGTCATAGACCAAAACGACAACTACGACAACGAGTATGAAAACAGGCAGGAGGCCCTGGACGTTTGCGGCTCGCTTCGCAACGTTGAATATGCCCGGGAGCATGGGGACGCTAGATCCGAAGGGGGCCTTGTTCACACCCGAAACTCGATCCATTTCCTCCCGATGCCCCAATGCGATACTATTACGATGACTGATCCTCCCGCGATAGGCGCGCGCAGGTTGGTGGTAAACCTCTGTAACTGTGAGGCAAGGACGAAATCGGAGACTTGGCACCGTCTTTTCAACGTCGACGAAGAGTGCGACATTGTCATCGTCTTCAGCATGCTCGATTGCCCAGACGCGTACCAAACCGCTCTGGAGTACTTTTCCTTTGTTGTCTTCAGGTGGACGACCTGTCATACCGGGACGGTTATGATTGTCGACAAGGACGGCATCCGTCCACCTGGCCATCTGCGGGCCGACTTCCTCGACTATTTTCCAACTCACCCCCACACTACCTGGCCTGAACGCGGGCCATACGAAGAGCCGACTATCGAGTGGGTAGCCGAGAACGTCACCTTCCTCACGTTCGACGAGTACCGCGCGCGCGTCGGGGACGAAGCTGCCGCGCTCGAGACGGACGAGAACGCCATTGCGTAGGCTCACCCAATCGTTCCCAACGGCTACCGAGTCCTGCGACCTGTCGTGCCGTTGATCGGAATGTACCATAGATAGGATTCTCATCTGTGCACAGGTTCGTACTGCAAGCATCGGTTGATGGGTTACTGACCCCCGCCTTTGCCACCCCGAGGCCCACGAGAGTGTGTCTGATCACCTCGGTTCTCGTGAGTAGAAAAGCCTGAAATGGCCGACTTACGTCCAACAGACCCTATGCTTCTCTCCGAACCACCTTACTGCGATTCGATTTGCGACTCAAGAAACTATGATGCCAAAGTACACGAGTGTCATGTCAGTGGCCAGCGGAATGTGTACATGTGCCCTTTGCATGAATGTTGTTAAACCTGAACACAATGTCATGTGTGCATGCGGACTAGGTGTGACCTGTGACGCATGCGACGTTCTGGAGAGGCCTCACCTCCGGCCATGATCGCCCAGCTCGTGAGTGATGTGATGAGATTGAGCTACGTGGGTGCACTTTGGACGCAGTTGGGCAGCGCGCCCTATGACCATGATGCGCCCGAACCATCGTCAGATTCACGACAGGCAGGATGCGCCGTGCGTTGCTTCTCTTTCTCTCCATCCGCCATCACCAAGTCACCATCCTCCCTTCCCCCCCACCCCTTTCCATTGTCTCTGCACCACGCAAACCCACTTGCTCCATCCAAACATCCATCAGCACCCTCACCACCATCATAACCACCATCCCAATTACCATCATCGCCACCATTGCCTCAACCGTCATCACTACTATCACCCACAATGGCCCCCGATACTCCTATTACCATCGATGCGAGCACGTATCCTCACGTCATTGAGAGCATCGTCTCCTACGCACCACCCGAGGCTCTACTGGCCCTCCGAGCGACATCTCACACGATTCGCCGTCTGGTCGACCGCCGCCTCGCGCGCCATATCGTGTTCGAGCGCCACACTCTGCGGACGGTGTATGGGCCGCTCCCTCCTCGCTGAGACTGGGAAGAAGTTTCGTCGGCTGTAAGAGCCGTCGATACGACAGACCTTATCCACCCTATGGCAAACAGCCACTATTCATTGCAAGAGGAATTCGACTTTGAGACCAGTCTCGACATTTGCAAGGGATTCCCCAACCTCCAGTTTGTGAGGCGGTGCGGGACGACAGAGGTTGACGGAGCCATCATTCCCGCACCCACCTCCGTGAACTTCCTCTCCGTTCCGCCAAGCGACTCGGTCGTTATGGACGCCTTTCCTCATGCTTTAGGTGCCAGCAAGGTAGTGATCAATCTGGACGACCGTGATGAAACTCGCATGGACCCTGGCCCTCTCCTGTTTGAAGTCGACGACGATTGCGAGGTCGTCATCGTCTTCAGCATTCTCCGTACCCCGAACATTTACAAGGTGCTGCTGGAGTACCTTTGCCGTACCGCCTACCGATGGAAAATGTGGCACACGGCGGCGGTAACTGTCGTCGACGTTGATGGCATTCAGCCACAAGGCCGTCTGCGGGACGATTTCCTCCGCGATTTCGACGACTTTCAAGACGACTCGCACGCCGCGACCACCCCTTACGCCCCGTACTCCCCGCCAACACGAGGTTGGGTCGAAGAGAACGTTTCCTTCATCACCTGGGACGAGTATCGTGCCCCCGTGGGGGACGACGTGGCAGCCCTCGAGACCGACGAGAACGCCATTGCCTAGGGCGATTCGAAAGCACACGATCATACAAGCGTCCCACCGTTTCGGCTTGCAAGGCGAAGTAGGCTTACCTCCGTGTGTCCCAGGTGTGTTTTATTCATATCTGTCGTAGATTGATGACTGACCCATCAGCCGACACACAATGTATCTCCCGACCTCCGTCTCTGTGTCACCTCACGGAGTGCTACCAAACTGAATAGATTGCGACCGACATGTTGGAGCGAGTGTGAGGTGGCTGACGCGCCGCTCCCGATATACAATGATTCAGCGTCCCAATTATGTTTATTTTCCATCATATCATCCATGAGATTGTCCCTATCACTCCTGTGCTTCTGTTCTTGAACCGGCCCAGTTCTCATCTCATCAGACGGCTATGTACATGTGTTCTCGCCGTGCCGCTCGTCTTCGTCCATCTTCAATCTACACAATGTCTACTGACGTCCACCATCAAAGCCCTGCCTCTGCAAAGTGAAGAGCTCGTGGTACTTTCCACCGAGCTCCATGAGTTCGTCGTGGGTCCCGTACTCGATAATCGTCTGAAGGATTGTGAGCAGACATACACACATTCACAGGACACCAACTCAAACTCACCCCTTTGGAGAGGAACGCAATCTTGTCGGCGCGGCGGACGTTGGAAAAGCCGTGTGAAATGAAAATGGTCGTGCAGCGATGGTCTTTGCGGCGCGAGAGCGAGTAGAGCGTGTTGAACAGGTCGGCTTCGGCCAGGGGATCGAGTGCCGATGTGGGCTCGTCAAATACGACGAGGTCGGCCGTGTCGGCGCGCATAAACGCACGGGCGAGGGCGATGCGCTGCCACTCGCCGCCCGAGAGGTATGTGAGGCTGGCGTCCCATCTCTCGTTCTTTTCCTTGTCGTCGTCGTCGTCGTCCTCTTCTTTCCCTTCCTTGCCGACCTCCTTGTCCAGTTTGTTGCCTGAGTCCAGCCACCATCGTTCTTCCCTGGCTAGCAGCGCCTCGAGCCCGACACGATCAGCGACCGCGGTACCCCCTCCGCGGTTCATGGCTGTGTGAATCGCGTCGTCCTCAAACGACTCGGAAAGCTTTCCCAAGCCCACCTCTTGCCGAAGGGTGAAACCGTATTTTGCAAAGCTCTGCAGAATGCAACTGACCCTCGAGTAGATCGTTGCCGGCTTGTAGTCGTTCAGGGGGATATTGTTGATCAGCACTTGGCCCCCGGATGGGGCGACGAGGCCGAGGAGCGCCTTGATGAGCGTCGTCTTGCCGCTTCCATTGAACCCGACAATGGCCAGCGTCTCGCCGGGCCCGATGGACAGATTCACGTTTGAGAGCGCGGGGGACGTATTGTCTTTGCCGTAGTTTACTGTCAGGTTACGAAGCTCGATGCGCATGCCGTTTCCTTCACGGCGTTTCGCATAGTCAAAGGTACCGTCCGCTGACTCGAGTTTGGAGTGGGCATCGAGGGCTGCGCAGAATGTACCAAAGAAGATGGCGTGGCCCATCATGTACTTGGCATTCTCGGCCGCCAAACGGATTCGGGACCCGAGATTGGTGATGACGGCTTGTATGAGGGTGAGGGTCGCAAGGGAGGTAGAGGTGCGGATAACGCCAGTCGCCAAGAGTACCTTTGTCTCTGTCAGTGGTGTTGCCAACGTGGGAGCAAATACTCACCCAGACCAAATTGTGGACAGCGGCCATGATGGTGGACAGGCTCTGGTGGTTGACGCTGTCGGCCATTTCAAGGTCGATCGTATCCCTGCTGGTTGTAGTTGCTTCCCACTGGTCGATAATCCAGTCCTTGAGCCCGAAAATGGCTACCTCCTCGGGTTTCATAGCAGCCTGTCTCAGGGTGTGAGCTTTACCCTCGAGCTCCTGCCATTTTCTCCTGCTGCGTTGTGGCTTCGTGGCGGCGGGTACCCAAAATTCGAGCAGCGTGGGAAGTGCAAACAGCGCAACGAAGGCCATGTGGTTTAGCCACGAACCCTCAGTCTGGAGGGCATGTATAGTAACGACCAGTTGCGACACGATGGCAATGATGGACGAGATTAGGGCGGTAAAGTGGAATACTCTTTGGTGCATGTCCGTGTAGACCGTTTCCGCGAGGCCACCGTTCCAGGTCCCGGTGACGCCACCGAAAACTTCAGCTTCTGCGATGAGGTCATTGTGGATTTGATCCTCGGGGTGACGGAGGCTCTTGGAGAGCTTCAGGCGTAGCAGTGTCTTCTGGGTGTGTTTACCCAGGTATGTCTGGCATGTCAACAAAACTGGATTTGGAGCCCGACATTGGGGTCCATGTGGGTGTCACTTACGACGAGTCGTCGTTCAATGCGATACAGCTTGCGCCTGTCTCGCTCGACGTAGGCCCTGACGCCGACAATGAAGACGACAAGAGGAAGGGCTAGCCGCCAGCTCGCAGCACGTCCACTTTGGAGAGTACGCTGAGTGAGATCCAGCAGGTGACCACACGCCCACAACCTGCAAAGTTAGGTGCTGTGTCTGCGTATAGTGTGGAGGAGGGAGAGGGTATGACTCACTGGATTGCGGGTGCTACACCTTGTACAACGAGGTGGCCAATGTACGCAACCAGCAAGGCCTGAAGCTCCCTGTGCTCGCCCATAAAGCCCGACCAGCAACGTGGCGCAAGAAGCCATGCAAAGTCGAGGGCAATGGCGATGTTGGAGAGCGTGACCGGTCGCGACTCGCAGATCCTGAGGAACTTGTTGCCGCTCGCCCTGGGGTCTCGAAGGCGCGACTGAAGCCATAGACGGGTGAGGAGAGGAAGGTCGTCGTACTCGCTCGATAGCGTGATGGTGGACAGCATCGTTTGGATGAGGATGATGTGTGAGTGACAATGTGGGTATGGGGCTTCAAGCAATATATGGTTGTTGGTGGTGAAGAGAGAATGAGAGAAAGAGAGAAAGCCGGGTCCACCATTCCAGTCAAGTCAAGAAGCCTGGGCGGTCCACCATTCCAGTCAAGTCAAGAGGCCTAGGCAAGGCCTTTGGGGTGCGTCTTGAGAAGCAGTGGGGTCTGTCTTGAGAAGCAAACAAGCAAGTGCGCACGAGCCGTGCACCAGTGCAGTGACCAACCAATACGACTGGCTGCCAAGGTGCAAACGCGGTGAGGCAAACCAAGCCACGCTCGGCCACAGCCATGTGCGTGTTCGCCGCATGGTGCATGGTGCATGAGTATAGTGGTGTGGAGGGTGGTGGGGGCGTGTGTTTAATCAGCAGCAGTATGAGTTTGGGCTTGCCTACCATGCTGCCAAAACAGTAGCTGCGTAGTGGTTCGAAAGCCATTGCATCACTTTGAAACAGAGGCGGTGGCGTGCCCCATTGGTTAGTCGTCGGTAACATGCGACGCGTGTCTGTGACGCGTTGTGGGTAATGGCCCTGCAGTGATCAGCCTGGGATCTATTTTCGACGTACCACCGATGGACTTTCGGGACCTTGGGGCACATGAGTAACCAACGATGGTGCCATCATCGTGTATGCACACTTGGCACTGGTGTCTGTCACCCAAAGTCCTCTAACTACAAGAACAACACCATGTCAATGAGCCCTCAGCGCTTCAACTGGGGATACATCGAAGACACGGCCGTGATCGAGAATCGTACCCTGTACCAGACCGATGGGTGCTGGGGACGTGCACGCCCGAAGCTGCCGAGGCGGACAACATCGAGTCAGAGCTCGTGTATGAGTGTGATGCCGCTGCTGCATTGGCCATCACCGCGTTCCAGTCGCGACCCTGATTGACGCCGCGGGAGGGTTCTTCCTCAAGGCGCCCCATTCCACGACCGAAGTGACCAACCTTGTAACGTGTCGCGGGACCCCCAACATCGTCTAGCTCACCGGTCGCTCCTCCGACTCAAAGCCCGTCCTCGCCGACGCAGGACAGAACCTCGCAACGTGGATGGTCGATCGTACGCTTCACATACCCGGGTGTGGAAGCATCAGTGAATGCTCGACTTTGCTACTGTCCTCGAGTACCTGCACGCCAGGGGTATCCTGAACCGCGACACCTTCAAACATGTGCTGTACGCCAGCGACCGTGCGACGCTGTGCCACACTCGAGTCGGGCCCCACAACGCTTGGATCCAAGGTGCCCGAGCTCTTTTTCGACCCTGAGCGCGTCAATGATGCAAGGGGCAACGTGTTTGGTTTTGGCATTCTGATGCGGTCCATTGAGAACCGAATAAGTTTCTCACCCGCAGTTCTGACATGTCTTCTCAGTGTTCGCGGACCCTTGTTGCGCACATACTGTAACATCACAAGGGTGACATCTTCAAAGGTACGAGCTCACACATCGACCAACCCCTGCTCCGCCATTCCAGACGTCCAATGCACATCAGTCAAGCGTACACTCAAACACCATCAGATTACCATCAGACAAGGGCAGTTTGGATTCATCACACGATTAGCAGACCGCCCTCAAGTGCGTACCGATGGAACTCCCGACGAAACAACATTGTCGGATGCACACCGTCCAGCGTCCTACAGCGATTGCGCCATCAGCACTCCCGCCTCTCGACTGCGTACCATTGATAACATACACTCCTTCTCTGAGGCCATCCCACACCGCCCCTGCTTTACACCTTCTCTGAGGGAACACTGGCCTCCTCGCCATTGGTCTGGGCCTCGTCTGCCGGGAACTCGATCATGTCCGCAGGGCCGAAGTAGTGGCGCTTGGCGTAGACGAGGAACCATAATCCGCCAAGGAGCATGACGCCAATGGTGATGGGTCCAGCGTAGCTGTGGGCGTTAGCCAAGGAGGATCAGGTGGGTTGTTGTGATCGGACCCACTTCATATTCTGGGCGGTAACAGGGTAAACGGCCGGGAATGAGAGGATGATACATTCAAAGAGAATGTAAATGACCGCGACCCAGTTGACGACTTTGCTGAGCAGCCCGTCACCGAGGGTGAACCTAAAAGGTCAGCTGAGTCACCCGGGTAGAGATCAAGGTGGTCGCCAGCGTAAACTTACGGTCCAGGAGCCCACTCGACGCCAGGCTGGCCAGCAAAGATCAGCCGGAAGAAGATTGGCAGACCATACGACAGGTCGAGAGAGACGGCAGCAAGGGAGAACACCGCCTGTGCCGCGATGGGAGACGCAAAGTCGAGCTACCAGGTTAGCGCCGCCCATCACGGTGACGCATACTCACACATCCGAGCGCGATCGAAATGACCACCACACACCACACGCCGTTGATGGGCGTTTTGGTGTAGTTGTTGATCCGACCAAAGAACTTTGCGTCCGGCAGGCCATGGTCGCGGCTGAATGCAAAGACAGCACGTGCGTTGGCTGGGACTGTCAATTGCACGCAGCGACTTCGGATGCGTACCTTGCAGACCTGTTTGGAGAGTGAAAAAGCTGATGAGGATGGTGAATGCCCATACTGTGAGTGCACCTCCCAGTCCAAGACGGTTCACAAGGATGGTGAGGTATGCGTTGCCGGTTGGGCCCGGGAGGTCCTCAAGGGGCCCAGATACGAGCACAATGACGATACTGTAGTTAGGAGTCTGGGTGCGGCTGTTAGGACATACTTGAGAACCCAACCTAGGATGCCAGTGCTGATTACTGCCCTGTGAGAGTTAGAATTGGATCGCAACTGTTGTCCACCACGTACTGGAAAATGGCAGCCGGGGCAGCAATAGCAGCCCTCTTTACTTCTTCCGAAATGTGCGCCGTCGCGTCGTACCCTACACCAGTCAGTCACAGCCACTGTACCACTACGCCACCCACCAGTCATCGTCCACTGGACAGACAGCAAGCCGAGAAGGAACGACAGACCCCTACTTGACCAACCACTCTGGTTGTCAAGGTGCGTGAAGGTGTACTTTGCAGAGTGGATCTCCCCACGTGGGGTCTTGGCGAGGACAGCAATGATGGTGCACAGCGCGACACCCATGTTGACTGCGAGTCAGCCACGACACAACGTCGGAGAGCTCACTGAAGGCAAAGAACTGGGTGAAGAAGGCGAGCTGCTTGGTCTTGAGCGAGTTGAAGAGGCCATGGATACACAGGAGGCCGATGAAGAGACCAACCACCTGGCCAGAAGTGGCCTCGTGGCCTTCTTCGCCCTTGGATGCGCCGTACGCCGCCCAGATCATCTCACTCAGGCCAAACTCGGTCGATGCCGCCCCCGCAATGTTGCCAAGCACGTTCATCCAGCCGATAATGTAGCCGACCCAGATACGATGGTGTGGAGACACAAGGCGCGCTGAAGCAGTGTACCTGGAGCGATGTCAGAAAAGTGGCCAAATCCTACCGCAGTTGCCATCCTGTCTACTTACAGTGCACCGGACGTCGGGTACGCGGAGACGAGCTCTGCGACCGCGGTTCCAATAAAGGTGGAAAAGATGGAACCAATCATCCAGCACCAGACGACACTAGCGGGCCCGCCCGTGAGCATCGGCGTCCCGAAGGTGACGGCGACGGACGACGAGAGGCCCATAACCGAAAAGGCGAATGAAAAGGTCGCAATGTTGCCGAACTCGCGGAGGAACTCTTGCTGTGCACGGCATCGTAGTGCATTGTAGTTGGACAATGATGAAATTTGATGTAGTCGAGTCCCAGGTCGTTGTGGTGAGCGTGGGCGAACGGGTATAGCACGAGGGAATGATAATGACACCACTATCTAATCTTGGTATGGTATCCGGGTATTTGTATGGGGACCGAGATCCTGGCCACTCGTGAGGCGCAGTTATCTGTGCTGTCTTGGAACTGTCCCTGCACCCTCCCCCATGGGGGTTAGGTGGGCAGAATGTAGCAGAGGTAGCTCAGACGACCCGGCCCCCGCGTCTACTCCTCAACACAGCCCCAACAGCGCCGACGACGCAAATCACGGTGGGCACTAACGCACCTTGTACCCCTGTTTTTCCAGCGCCAGGCGGTCATCGTCGTCGCTGTCGATCGTCGACGGCGCCGACATTGACAGCGAGCGCTTGCGTGGCGGGTGGTCGGGCATGGTCGTGTTTGGACGTGCAAACGGAAGGCAGTAGGAGAAGAAAGGTGGGGAAGCTCCTCCCTATCGCCGTTGGCTGTCCACTTAAGAGCGTAGTAGCTAAAAGGGCGGAAGTAGCGGTTGCCGAGGTTGTCAGCAGAGCTGGAAGGTCAAAGAGCGGGAGACGTAAGGCGGAGGCCTGCTCCTGCGCATGTGCTGTCACAGGAGGTTGGGTTTGACCCGCGGCTTTGGCACAGGGCCCCGAGGAGCCACTGGCATGCACGAGTGAGGTCGAGGCATCAGACAGGCGTCAGAGAGGCATCAGACAGGCGTCAGAGAGGCATCAGACAGGTATCGACAAAGGGGTTAGTTGGCATCAGTGACATTTTGGGCACAATCATTCTATTTCGGGCCCACAGTGCAGACGTCATGCAAAACATCCTCACTGGCCTCACTCACCATGCGTACTCGGCCGCACGTGACCGCCCTGCTGCGGTCGATCATCCCAAAGGCACACCCATTCTAAAGCCATCGGCATCGTGCTCTAGCACATGTAGCGTTCCCGTCATGTTATCCTGGCGTTCGTCTTGGCCGCGTTGCGCGTCGCCGCACTCGCACATCCTCCGTGTGGCGGAAAGCCACCGCAGCGCCAGGAACAATCGGCTGTTTTATCTATCGGCAACACGCGATCTCGGCTAGCTCGGCTGTTCTGGGGTTGCGCTTGGTGCGCACTGCTGGGACGGCCAACAGGGTAGCCCAGAGGTTGTTTTGCTTTTGTGATGGATCAGTCTCTTGAGCCGTGAGTGGTTGTGTGTTCATCTTGTGTTAGGTTGTGGATGTCGTTGTGCGTTGTTGAAGTGATGGGCATGATGCGCGGAGGCGGAAGCAACAAGTGGTGACGTCACCAAAGTGCATCAACAACCACCTCTCCGAGCCGAGCTAGCCGAGTCCAATCGCCCCCTTGCTGTCACGAGTTGCTTGTCCTCTTGTCCTCTTGGCCTCTTTGTCCTCGAAACCACCTAACTACACCGACTTGAGCTCTGACCACTTCCCCGCCATGTCCGCCGTGCGACCGCCCCCTGTCATTGACCACCACTTCTTTCCCCACATTGTCGAATCCATCATCGCATATGCGTCTCCCAACGTCCTGTGTGCCTTTGGGGACACCTGCCGCAAGTACCGCGCCTTTGTGGTACCGTTCCAATGTCGACACATCGGTGTCTACATTAACAAGAAGTCACCCTTGGAAGAAGACTACGTTATCTTCCTTACTCCCGACGGCAGGCGGCGCCTGCATGGTGTCGTGTGGCGTGTATCACCTTGTCGCCAGCTCCTCAAGCACACGCGCATCGTCGAATATCTCGGCCCTCGTGAGGTCATGGTCTCCCAGAACTGGGTTCTCGAGGCCGCATTTGATAACCTTGAAGTACTGCGCCTACCTGCGGATGCAGCGAGGCATTGGACGAACGTGGTTGCTTACAAGGCTTGGCGTGCCGTCCATTTTGTGGATACTACCAGCGATATTCAGCTGCAACACATGTTCCGAATGCCACCAAACGTGCCCACATTGATCTTTAGCGTCATTTTCAACCCAGGCGAGGCTGGCCTAGGAAGAACTCGTCTTGTGCTCCCACAACAAGGATGTGAAAAATATGTGCGAGAGTTCATCATCATCTTTTCGCCCCACAAACGCCACTTTCCGTCCAGCCCGTCTCCCTTTGTGGAGGAACCGCTGGGCGTCTTGACCAGCTTGTGCGTGTGCATGGCAATGCTGGAACCCGACTTATCGTACACGTTTGTCGGACTCGAGACCCTCCCCCACTCGGCGTTTGCACTCCCGCCCGAAGATCTCAGACCACACCCATTTGAAGCTGCCACCAAGGCGGAGATGGCGATTCTCGCCCACAACGTTCGCACCTCGGAGCGCCCCATCCATCTCGACCATGAACCGTGCGTTTGCCTTCCATCGTCAATCACATTCATGTCACGGGACGAGTATCGTGCCAGCGTCGGCGAGACCCGATGGCGATTGGACACTTGCCCTCCAACTATACCTCGCCGAGGACAGAAGGCGGCCTCATGAGCGAGTTTGTTCTGTGGTGAGCTGTTATGACCGCACGGAGTCATTGGCCGCTGGCGCTGACCAAGACAGGTTCAACATGCACCGCGGCGGTAGAGCGTACACTTTGACAAGGGACCAGGTGACCTCACGTAGGAGGCGAATATGTTTCCGTCGTCAGGGACGCGGAGCAACATGGGCGGGCGACGGCCATTGGTGCCCGTCATCCAGTAAATTGACACTCAACGCCGAGCACCGCATCTCCATCGGGCGCGACGCGCCGACTCGACACTCAACCGGACTCGGATGCGGGGAGCGACCCCGACGTGACACTCGGAGCCGAAGCGTACCATCCATAAAGGCCTTAATGCTATCGATGCTTCGGTTCACATTTGCCTCTCCGCCTCAGTCAAACTGTAACTCATACCATGAAGGACCCACCCTTCTCCGCCGTCGCGACGGCCGCCCAGCGCCCCAGACGGGGCCGCGTAACAGCACGGACATGTCTGCTCGGTCTCTGCGGGCTACTGTCGCTTGCGTTTTCGGCAGCAATCGCCTTTACGTTCTATCAAACTGTCATCGCACCCTTCGTCCTACATCTCTGTGACCCACATGGGCTACGGTTTGGGGACAGGGAGGCCGCCAGCCACGGAATGTTGCCAGCACTCGTCCGGAACGATGCGTACCCAAACTTTGTCCAGCCTCTCGTCGACGACGAAACGAGGTTTGATATCGTGTTCACCGTCTTTGCACGCAAGCCGCGGCCCGACAACTCGCCACAGGGGAGGCAGGTGCTCTACGACGAGGACTGGGAGCTCACGCCCGACAAGGGTCCGACATACTGGGACATGATCGTCGGCGAGGCAGATCCGGGGACAAAAGAAGTATATGTCCCTGAGGAGGAGATCATCTTCTCGGAGACGGTGTTGAAGAAGCTGAGAATGAAGGATCTGGATAATGAGGTTGAGCTGCAATTTGAACTACCACTAGACCGCATGTGAGTTGATGGCTTGTGCTTATCATGGTGTTGCAAGGTAACTGAGGGCCTGCTCGGAGGCGAATGTAGGCGAGAAACGCCGGGCAGGCTCTGCATCCGAGACGGGGCACGCAGGTATCTTGAACTGGCGCGCATGTCATGTTCTGACACTTCCAGCTATGAACACACTGGCGATGTTCGTGGAGCCATCGTACTCAACCCCTACCACCCCTCGCGCCTCGACCGCGTAACCAGGGCCTCTGACGTTCGCCCCTTCTCAGCCCCGCGGCTTCCCCGGCTCGCAGGAAAGTGAGTGTGTTGCAGTGGTATTGCAGTCAGAGTCGCCGGCCATGGGATGAAGACCGATTGGGTAATCGGGAACTGCCATGTGTGCTGACGTCCAGACTCAGGAGCCAGAGTCTCGCCGGATTTGAGCTCAATAGGGACCTTTCTCGCATGGAACAGCACTGGCTTGGACTGATGGGGACGTCGTTCCCACTCATTACCATGGTGGAGAACAAGACCATCATTGAGAACAGGACGAGGTTGTTTTCTGATCCCATTGCAGGTCGTCCTAAGCATTACGACCCATTCGTGCTCACTCGGTGAGTTGCCGCTCCCTTCCATACTATGTAATGGATAAAGCTAGCTGTCTTCAGCTTCAAGCTATTTCAGGGGCCAAAGTCACTTACGCTCTTGGTATAAAACTGACGCGCAGAGCCCACGCGTTCGTGATCCACGAGACGCGCCCGTTTGAGCGACAAGTGTTCAAGCAGCTACATGCAGACCTGAAGACGCGGAGGGTGAGTAACGTATTGATTGCTACACCAAGATTCCAGGATCGGCCACTGCACGGTCTCAATTCTTGCAGTGTTTGACACTATGACTAATTCCGCAGGCTGCACGCTGCGCATATCGGGCTACTAGCAAGCGAGCTGCGGACCTCTGTACCCGCACCTACATGACCATGGGTCATTGGGAGTTCGAGTACGAACTCGGCAAGGTGCCCATTGGTGCCACAGGGAAGCGCGCACTCGCATACCCACCGTATGTTGGGCACGTTCCCTGGGTGACAGAAAACAAGGTGGGTTCTGGCGCAATCCTCATCGCGCGCTGATAATCTCCAGCATCGTATACGGCTGCCTCTTTCGGGCAATACTACTGAAAACCTCAAAGTTCCCTTTACGCTTCAGTTTTCAACGTTCAAGCCGCGCCACGCCGTGCTCATGGAGACTCTATTTCACGGGGATAACACTGGATTGGACGTTCCGCTAGACGACGTTTGGAAACAGGAAATGTTCGAGCTGATATGTGAGCCCACCCATAATGTCAGCACACAAGCTGACGTGCAGACGGACTGGCTCATCGCCCCGTCAATGGAACGCAGCCGGTGCGTCGCCTGGTCCTTGGCAGCATCGAGTAAGCACCTAAGAGCTCTCACGATAGGTACTGACCGTCATCCAACACAGGGCGCTAGCCCGCTTTTCCAACGAATGGCTATTCCCTCCCGTCTACTGGTGGACGCGTCAAACAACGTCTGGCATCAGCCATACCGCCGTGTGGCTCTCGATTGCATCTACGTTGGTCTGGTATGGGTGGATCTCCTGCAACGCGCGTGTGTGTATGTGTACCTGTTCCCCAGTATCGTAGGCCGATACAGCCTCGGCGAGGGACTCGACCTGATGGACGTCGTAAGTATGGGTGTGCTGGTGTATCGCCTGTTCCAGGCGGTTACTCTGCCCAGCGTGCCGCAGGATGAGCTGGATGAGGATGAGGAGTAACCAGGCCGATTGACGCCGGCTATAAATGTTGCTTCTTTGGACAATGCCGCCGCACATGCTCGAACAACATTCTTCACTCGTACCCCGCCATGCGTTCAATTCGCCATACGTGCAATTCAAACCCAATGCGGCAGTGATGGCAAGTAGTGGCATGTGGGGCGGGGACGGTGACACATGAGACGTGAGATGTCTGTCTACAGTGAAACATGATAGGGCTAGTGTACTATTGTTGCATTGTTGCAATAATGTTTCATCTTGCACTACACGCTACGCCACTCGAGAAGCTCTGCGTACAGGTTGGGGGATGCAGGCGGCGTTATCACTGCACGTGTCGTACACGTGCGAACTCAATGACGTAGCAATGTATCATGCCTCTGGCCCATGTCGCCGCGTGGCCCTCTGTTGGTTTTTTTGCCAAGCCTTGGCCCGTGGCCCGAACGTAGGATGACGTTGAGGATGCATGTGTGTGCACCATGCACCGGTGGCTGTGCAGCCAATCTCCAATCACACCCCCAATGCTTCGCACGCACGCACTCCACAAAACTCACTTGCAACATGCACAAACACCCATATCATTACATTCAAACAAACTCGATCCTCGATCTGATCACCAACTCTTCATCTTACGACTACCCCCAACGACGCCGCCACCATGCAGAAGCGGTCGACATGGACGTACGTACTGCCCTTTGCCGTGTTTCATTGCTCCGTTTCGGCGCCGTGGCAGGCTTGCCTCCTCGCTGGTCTTGCCACCCAGGACGCACGTCGCACCAAGCCCGACTTGGCCTTCCACGTCGCGCCATGTGTTGCTCGGTGTTAGCTAACATGCAGGATTATCAATGCCGTCCTGGCGTTCATCGCGACCATCTGGGCCGCGTATATCGGTGGCTTGGCGCTTCAGCGCCATGGCCGGCCATACAGTGCGTTTTCGAGCTGTTCTCCTCTGCGGTTGATAGAGACGAGACAATGGTGTCTCTTGAGCTCTTCAACGTTGTTGGATGAGAACCCACTCCCCACCATGAGCACAGTATCAGTGTTCGCTAACGGCAGCCGGCGACAAGTCAAAGGTGTTTGACCTCATCATCGGCATCATGTGCTTGATCATTGCGGGCTGCGCCTTGTACAGCTTTGCGGGGTTCTTCTCTGTGAGTGTGCGAATTGGTTCTAGCAAATGTCGTTGCGAGGACGACCGAGGGACGGAGTGGCTGGGAGCAGGAGCTTAGTGCGGGGCCTGGCCACTCGGGCTGCGACAATTACGGTTTCAACCGTAGCGTAGACCGGAGTATTCTTTTTCATGGTCGCGGGCGGGAGGAGGATGCTGCAACCCCGAGAGTCGATGAGTCGATGTCCAGGCGAATGTCGATGTCCGTCGTCCCCGCATGGGGTAATTGTTGGAGCGGCGTCCTCAGGTGTACTCTCCAGGAATCCTCTCCAAGAATCCACGAGTGCCCACGAATAGATCACTTCTCTGCGCCCTGTGAATGGGTCACTCGGTCTTGCTCTTGGCACCAAACTCAAATCTAAACTCTCAACGCTAACCGGCAGGACAAGCTCCCCGGCATGTCGTTTGTGGCACCGGCCATCCTGGTCATCAGCTTTACCACGTCGATCGTGTACATTATCAGCCGCTTTGTGCCCAAGGTATGTGAATTCGGGCGCCCTCAAGACTCGACAAAAACGCGGAACCACTGCTCACCCAACAGGCCGAGATCATCCACCGCTGCGAGGTCAACTTTAGAAACGGCACCGAACTCTCGTGGGGTGGCTGGGGTGTGAGTATCCTTTGGCGTTGCGCTTGTCAGACGAAACTGATGACAGTGGTATGGATCGACGACCTCCCGCGTGCAGCCGTCCGAAATTCCTGGCAGTGAGTACACCATGCCGCATGGGGACTTTCCTGACCAACCAGTCTGCCACGACCGCTGGCGCCGAGACACGATCATCGCCTTTGTGGCCTGTGCTTTCATCATCTGCTTTGCAGTGAGTAGCGTCGCGTTGTTCAGAGAGTGGCACGGGCCCTTGGGGACAGCCATCTGCGTGGCAGACAATATGAAGGCCTTCGCTTCTGTCTCGCATGCATTGGCCCCACGTGGTATCCCACTACTCACTTCGCCGCATTCCCCGCTAACCTCAGCTCTACTACCTGTGGGCGACGCGCAGGCAGAAGATGATGGAGAACCGCCAGCGCCTGCAGCAAAACTTCCCCATGGGCAACTACAACTTCAACACGCCCGCGCCCCAGCAGCAGGCACCCCCGCCGCCCGACTATGCGCGCTACGATGAGCCGTCGTTACCAAAGTACGAGCGCCACGAGCCGTACGGGAGCACCCCAGCGTACTCGAACCCATACGGCGGAGAACCCGCGACTCCCGGGTACAAGCTCAACGACGACGACAATGCGTGGCGGGCCACCGAGCGTGCCGCGCCGCCCGCGCCCTCGACCGACTCGCACGATATCCGTGGACCCGACCATGTACGCCCCGCGCGCCTCAGCGACGAGAGCCAGCGGGAAGGACTCATCCACGACTCGCCATTCGCGGGGCGCCGCGGCGAGGGAAGGGTGTGAGCGGTGAATTGTCGGCTCCCGACTCCCCTGTTGACGCGCGCTGGTGATGGCCGCCGGCGAAGCACCTGTGCTGGTCGAAAACGTTTTCACTCTCGAAACAGATCCCGATCGTTTCGGAAGAGCTGGACACACGAAATCCCCGGATAATGTATGGAAGCGCTGTAACCTTACATGTACGCTGTGATGCTGAGATTCACATTTACTTGTGGACTCGAGAGAGCGATCCTTGTGAATCACTTCTAGGGTATAGAGATGTTGGCAGACAAATCGTTGAGACCTCTCCCATCGGATAATGGAGACAAAACCATGTGGCAGCGGCGCAGCCTCTACGCACACGCGCTTGCAAGCTGTTTTTTGGGACATTGGTAACCTGGCAGATTCTTACATATGGCCTCTTTTCCCATGTTGACATGAACTGCATGGCACAATCACTCTCACGCTGATCCCATTGTCTCTGTCGACTCGGCGGTCTCGATCCATGGTTTGAACAGACGCATGACCCCATCAAAGTAAGGTATCCGGGACCCGTCCTCAATTGCGCGCATCATTGTTGGATCCCGTGGCTTCGATAGCCGCGGGGTACCTGGGTCACCGGTCCGTTCGTACAGCTTGTACAACTGAGAGAACGGGTGGTCAGCGGGTGGGCAAGAAATGCAAGGTGATGGTGCCCCCGTGACAACTTACACCAAAGACGCCTCTTGGGGAACACCGTCCGCCGGGCTGCACGCCCTGGAACCGCAAGAGCGTTTGCGCTGATGGCGATTCGATAACAATGTCCCATCGTAATTGCGGTGGGTCATCGCGCGTGAGATACACAACGCCTGACAGGAATTTGGGTGGTGCCGTGGTTTCGGTGTTATCGCTACAGCCGTAGAAGTACAAGGGTGGGAGGACCGAATTTGGATCGAGGTGGGCACGTGGAAGGACCGCGTGATCCGACGTGATATCGTGAGCATACGTTGCTGAGTCAGATACTGGTGTATCCTTCCCAAACTTGGCATGGTACGCGGAGGCGAGTGCATTGTTGTCCGAGACGGGAACAAGCGCAAATCGCACGGGTTGGTCCTCTGTTGAGGGCGGGTGCGCCGGAAAGGTGCCAGATTTACGGCCGCACACCGCTTCAGTGGCGAGTATTGGGCGGGTGTGTAGCTCGTACCATGAGCCGCTCACGTCGGCCCAGTCCCAGACAGCAAAAGAGGGAAGATGGGCTGGACGATGTAGGTCGCGGATACCGATCCCACGTGCGAATGAGTGGTCGAGGTGGGATAGAGGGTCACCCAGCCGCGGTGCGGATAGCGGATTGCCCCTGTGTGATTGTGACTGGGGCCTGTTAGTGGAGTGTCATGTTATCCACCAACTCACCAGTGCTATTGCGGCAGCAATATCACCCCAATCCGTTAAATCGTTTGCCCATGGATCCCCTTCACGAGTCTTTCTCCTGATGACACCGAAAAAGTCAATCCAGCCTTGAAAGTAGTTGCGGCCCTGTTGGCTTGCGCGTTTGCGCCACAGCACGACCCGGAGATGAGGTGTGACGGGAACCTCAGAACCAAGGTTCATGTGTGATTGCATCGGCCCAAACTCTTTCCAGGTCGTGAGCCGTTTCATTATTGGCACGTTGAGCGACGGGGCACCAAGTGACGGGAGATCGTTGTACATGTCGACGAGAGTCGCATATACAAACGGCGACAGTTCATCCTTAGTGGGTCAGTCCGTCCCTAGCTAGGCCGGCACAACTCACCCGCTGCTCCAGACTCATCCGAGCAAACTCCGAGAACACGTCACCTTCAGTTGGCTGGTATTGTCGAACGACATCAAGGAGAAAGTGTCGACATATCACTCGTTGTCTCCAGTCATAGTCGACTCTTCCCGATGGAAAAGCGCATGCAAGACGGGGATCATCGTATTGCGCAAGGAATACAGCTCTCCACGGGCTTTGTTGGTCCTGGGCGAGATTGTCAGACGAGCAATCTAAGCATCCCACGGCACAGCTCACATAGACAAGGTGGTATAGAGGCTTGCAGACGAGTGCGAGGGTAGCCAGATCAGTGGTTTCTTCGAGTCCAACCAATGTAACGATATGCAGAAGGATCTGGAAAGGTCAGCGCACGGCCGCTTTGACTTGTGAGCAGACCAACATCATCAGGCAGCGACAGGAGGGACATGGTAGTGAGGGCAGCCAATGTATGCCGTTGAATGGCTTGGAGGTACCTGTAGTGGGGTAGCCTGAGAAGATTGGATGCCAGATGGCGTTGATTGATGGATGTGGGAGCGATGGAGAGGTTGACGAAGACAAGAGTCGTTGGAGGATGGGGGGAGAGGCCATCCATCAAGGCGGTGTGGGCGGTGTGGGCGGCACAAAGGGAAACCACGTGATTGATGTGAAAATCCAGACCAAGGGGATGAAACGATAAACCCACCTCGCTCGGCACGCGCGGCCCCTTCCCCCCCCCCCCCCTCTTTGCCCCTTGCGCCCATGACAACTCCTGTTTCACATTGGCGTGACGTGACAACAACCCCTTCTTGTGTGGGGTTTGACAGACACCAGTGCTGTGCTGTCATGACTACGAGCCCCTACCAACGTTTCACTAGGTACTAGCAGCATCCCGCGAACAGCATAGCCCCACTCAGGTATAGGGAGTTGTTGTTAGAAAGCATGTACCCCTTGAACTGCAGCTAACCCTCTAACTTGGAACCTACCACCCCATGTCGGGGAAGGGGCAGGACTCTAATGTACCAAGGGGCGGGTAGGAGTCATTTAGAAGCCAAGGGGGAGATGTATCATTCAGCACAGTGTTCGAGTAACGAGTCGAGCTTGTGCTCCATAAATCGAACTACATAATGAGAACACGGGCTACCCCCAGCGCGGTTCCCTCAATTTCTTCTCCTCCCATTCACCGCACCATGCCTTTCCAGAAGTCCCGCGCTACCAAGCAGCCTTTCGTCCTGCCCTTGGAAGTCATCCACGACCCCGACAACAACAGTCGCAAGGGCAGCGCCCATTCCAAGGGCTCCACTCTGGATCGACCCGGGCAAACGAAGTACGTGAAAACAATCTCCAGTGTCAACGTCGTCAGCTAATCGCTAGCATTGGCTTTCCCAGCTCATACCTCCTGACAGCCAAGATCACCATAGAGGGGCAGAGAAAGCCTTTCAATGTATTGGTGGACACTTGGTCACACGAGTTACTGCTCTTTCGAAAGGATTGCGTGTTCGCATCGACGGATCCAACCAGTGGCGGCAAGGAGATGACACTCCCTTGGAATAACGAAACCGAAGAATACGCGACCGCCTACCAAGTTAAGAGACCACGCAACAGCACATACGATCCAGCCAGGTCTGGCAACCGATACACGCGGAAAACCTCGAACTTAAAAATGCACGGCTTCTTGGACGGACAGCACAGCTGGGGCTACTACGCCACGGATACGGTTACAATGGCTGGCGAAGAGATTAAAGAACAGTGGCTCGGTAAGGGCGCCTTCGAATGTCGAGGCATATTTCTCTGACGGCACAGCGGAAGTTTCCGTTTCCCTGGACAAGTCTGGATCGAAGATCTCTGGCATCCTGGGGCTTGCCAGGAAGATGATCAAGGGTGAGCCCCACGACCCTCTATGGTACCGCATTGCCAGACCCGTTGGCCAACCCGTGTTTGCCTTGTATTTCAAGCACCATTCGACATGGGGAGACTTTGGACATGCGAAAGAGGACGGTGAGATGGTGATTGGGTATGTCAGACAGTTGGGTGCAGATAGCTCACCCAACCAGGGGCTATGATCTCGACAAGGTCATCAATCGCGACAGCGGGCAAATCTGCTGGTCACCTGACGACCCTGACCACCCCCATTGGGTTGTAGAGATGATGGGTATTACCTGCGTCAATGGCCACACCAGCACCCACCACCCCCTGCACTCATCGGCTTCTCTCGACACAGGATCCATTTGCACATTTGGCCCATCCGACCAGGTCGACCTAATTTTCGAGAGCATCCCTGGGGCCAAGTTGACAGCGACCGGCCGCTGGAACGTTCCACCGTCATCCCTTCCCACGGGGCGGTCGGTTGGGTTCTGTTTGGGTGGCTACACGTTCTTTATCAATGTCGACGACTGCCTGGAGGCCAATGGAGACAGTGTAATCTGTCCCATTGATCTCGACCATGATGGGGGTGAGGATGAGCAGGGAAGGAAACGCGATACGTAAGCGCACTTGTTTTTCCACGGCGGACAGTGTTTGGACTGACCAGTCAGTGGTCCATGGGAGTTTGGCCTGGCATTTCTCCGGCACTACTACTGCATCTTTGACGACTCAAACGCTCGGAAGATCGGACTCGCGGAGCCGCGCCATGCAGTGTCACCGGGCACTACTGTTACACCATTTTTGAGGCAGGCTACTGCACGTCCAAACGAGCACCCCGACAGAGCCAGGGGAACTGCACCGGCAGACCAGCGCAACGTCCCGTACCCTTCCGGTCCTTCAACCCAACGAAACGTGCCCACAGTCGCCCATTCACACCAGGCCCAACCGACCCACCGCGTAGGCCAGCCATTCGCCCCTTCTCCCCCGACACGTCATTTGCCGCGACAGGCGTACCCCCAATATTCGCAGTCGTCATCGTCGTCTCATACACCTACTGGTGGGCCGACTGCAGGCTCTCCCCCAGCCCCGAGCGGCCGCTACTACCAATCCAGCCACCCCAGTTCATCGCGGGGGCCCCGTCCGCCACCGTGGTAGCGAACGGACTACAGGCCATTTACATAGCCCCACCCGTTAGGTATGCAGCTGGATTCATATGTACATGCCAAATACTAGCTGCCAAAGTCCGCTTGGCGGCTGGTTTAGTTGTTGCAGTGGCAGAAATTGGCGGCGCCCGCGAGCAGGCAACGCCTTGCTAGTTGCCCACAGCGCCAAGTGCTTAAGTTGCTATTGCAGCTCTACAGATATTGCGGCACCCACATGGTTCATTGCAGCGACGCAGCAAGGAGTCGGTGGGGCCTTGGCTCGCCGGGCCACTACCCAGTGCAGCGCCGTATGCGGCGCCACAGTGCAGCTGGTGACCTTGGGCCCCAACTACATCTTTGGCCACTTTTCTGGCTTTTAGAGAAGACCGTTCCGTCCACTGGCGACTATTCGTGCGTTTAAACCTTCGTAAACGTATGTATATCTTAGTAGATGCAGAGGAGCGTGGGTTATTTTGCGAGCATTGTTTTGTCCGCGATTCTGAAGTTCATTTCATCACCATGGGGGGGTTTCTCCGAGGCCAGGTGACACGTTGCAATTGCCAAATACTTGCTCTTGGCAGTTGAAGGCACGTCTTTCGCGAATGCTGCAGCCCATAAGAGTAGCTCATGATAACCCTTGATGCATGATGACAACGAAACACTGATGTAACCACTACAAATCACCTAAACCCTGCAGACTTTACCAATAATGTCTCTATGTGTGTACGTGCTTCTTAACCCTGGTAACGGAACTCTGGGTGGTCCTCGAGAACCTTGCCGTGGCGGTCAGCCTTGCGGTTGGCAATGCGGAAGTAGACGCAGATACCGGCGCAGAAGATGATGGAGAGGGCGTTCATGGCGAGGGTGAGGTAGACACCGGTGGGGTATCCGCGCTTGGCCTCGTTCTCCTTGAACGCGACGCCGGCAATGATACCGGCGATACCACCGAAAGCGACGACGAGGGCCGAGGTGTAGCCGCGCTTGGACTGGCGACGGATCGAGCTCTGTGCCCAAGAGATGACAAGAGGAATGTTGGCGTTGGAGCCACCGACGGCGAGGAAGATGCCAGCGTAGCGGGCGGCGGTCTGGTTGGTGTGAAGCTGCGAGTACATGCAGGTGCCGACAATGACCTGGAGGCAGTTGATCGAGACGGCCAAGCCACGCTGGTGGTAGCGGTCCGAGAGCCACGCCGTGGCGAGGGCAGGAATCGGGATCCAGACGTAGGGTGGGGCCACGAGGAGCTGGGACATGAAGCCCGAAAAGCCCATCGAGAGGAGGATGCGGGGAAGGAAGAAGTTGAGCGAGTAGCCCGACATGCCGGCGGTGCAGAAGAGGTAGGCAAAGATCCAAAGCTTGATGTCGGCAAGGTATTGCAAAAACTTCTTCATGGTGATGGGGTCGTACTGCGAGTCGTTGCGGTCGCGCTCGATGCGGGTCTGGATGACGGCCTTTTGCTCCTCGGCAAGGAAAGTCGCCTTGTCTGGGAAGTCGACAATAAAGATCATCCCGATTATCGCAATCGCAATGGTGATGAGCCCGTTGATGATGAAGATCCAGCGCCAACCCGAGTATCCTCCATGGCCGTGAAGCATTGAGATGCCGTAGGCGAGGCACGCCGAGAGACCAGTGACGACGACGGACAGAATGTAGAAGAAGGTAAGGCGGGTGGCCATCTGGCGACGAGGGTACCAGCACGAGATGAGGACTAGATGGGGTCAGTTTACCTGCTAGTTTCTACATTGATCGCGGCAGGAGGACTTACAAGAGGCACCTGGGAACAGCGCACACTCAAAGACGCCGAGAACGGCGCGGAGAGCGACGAGACCTTGCCAGTTGTTGACGAAGCCCATGCACATCATGACGACGCCCCAGAGGAAGCAAGCCGTGCCGAGCCACCAGCGGGCGCCGAATGCGCGAAGACCAAGCTGCGACTGGTAATGTCAGCAATTTATTCTCGCAATCGCAGGTGAGGGGGTGTGCACCCTCGCTCATGACCCAAGTGTTCGAAGTGACGCTTACAGGAATCTCGAAAATAATGTATGGGACGAAGAAGATGAGGGTGGCGAGGCCGTAGCGGTTGTTGCCGCCGAGAAGGTCGAGCTCGGTGTTCATGGTCTGGTTGTTGGCGGCACGGGCGAGCGACAGGTTGGTGCGGTCGATAAACGAGATGCAGTAGAGGAGCGAGAGGACCGGGATGAGGTGGCGGTCGACCTTGCGCGTGATGGAGCGGATTTCGTGGGGGTCGAAACCCTCGTCAATGTCGCGAGGTCCCGTGGGCGCGACAACGGCCGAAGCCGACTCGATATCGTGCTCCTTGACATCCACGTTGTGGACATGGGAGAACTCCTTCTTCTCGTCAATGCTCCGCGTGTCGGCGTGAGACATTTTTGCTCGAGTGTTGGGGGGTGTAGTGTAATGGAGTTGAGACAAAATAAAAGAGGAGTAGGCGTCGCGGACGGTACTGGAGTGTGTTGAAAGTGTAGTGGCGGCGACAGTAGATACCAGTGGTGAGTGTCCTTTCGAACTGGAGCGAATGAGTTGCCACAAGAGCGCTCGACGCAGTAGTTTAAGTAGTCAGTTGTGGCACTCCATCCTCAGCGGTCCCGATCGCCCGGTGTCAGTACCCAACCAATGCCAGGACGCTCAAACCGCGCGGGACGCAGAGATGTGAATCGATTCGGTGTTTCCTCTCCGTGTTCCTCTCGCGCCCACATGGCCAGCGTTGAACCATGGGTACGCGTCCCGTTTGGCGTCTACAAATTGCGGTACCTCGGCCCCGTACTCGTCGCCTAGGGAGAAACCAAAAGCGTGTTGCTGGCAAGGCATGGAGGAGAAACCAACGTGGGATGCTGGGAAGGGAGTGGCGTGCAGCGTGCGAGGCGTTGGCGGGAACGAGAGGAGAGCAGAGTGGGGTAGGCCCTAACCACAACAAGGCGTCCAGGTTCAAGGCACCGGGTCGTTCGACAACCATTGGGCCCCGCTTGATCAGGAAACGCTTTGGAAAAGCCGTTGTCACCTGTCTCACGTCTCTCGGTCGACCTCGGTGCCAGAGCACGAGCAGGAGCAGGATCTGCTTTCCCCCTCGATGTGTGCCTGAGAGCAGTGCCAAGCGAGTGGTCCCGGTAAAAACACAACTCGTTATCAAGCTGGCACAATTGGCTCCACATCAATTTGGGGCGGAGGCGCTCGAGGGGTGCTATGCGGGGTAAGAGCATCCGGATTCGTGGAGACGCGTGGGGGCGAAGGACACATGTGGGGCCGGATGCCATGGACGTTCACGACTGGTCAACTGTCCACCACTCACCCTTCACATCCGATCCCACCACCGATT
Organism: Pascua sp. PH4015B; assembly: GCA_025502685.1. Lineage (NCBI taxonomy): Eukaryota > Fungi > Basidiomycota > Tremellomycetes > Trichosporonales > Trichosporonaceae > Pascua > Pascua sp. PH4015B. The sequence continues at coordinate 96,684 of JAMFRD010000004.1, forward strand.
GCGCGGCACTGGGTCTGGACATCATGCGGTGGCATTCCTCGGATGCTGGACTCGCAGGCCGTAAATACGTCGCCTGACCCTGTATCCTTTGCTTGGCACACGTCAAGTCATTGACCAAGCAGGTCGTCGTAAGCAATTAAACTCTGTGATGGACACTCTGAAAGGGGACAAGGCCTGGGCATGCTGGGCAGGTTTGGGGCATGGAGGCGCCACATGGGGTCGCAGGTGATATGAGATCGTGTGATTCAGGGGTGGATGGAAACCCCGGAGGATCCGGGGTCAAGGGACCTTTTCTCCGAACCGCCGGCCCCGCATTTTGGTTACTCCGGGGCGACTGCGACCACCACCCAGCCCAAATGTCAATGGGGCATGCACAGGTTGGCGGCGAAGAGGTGGCGGAAGGTAGTGTCCGCCCTTCTATGGTTAACCCCACTCCAAGTGGGGTGTCAGTGCGATGATTGGTTGGCATGAGGAAGGCATACCCACATTTCCGTTATCCCCCACATACCCCGCACCGCACTAGTTGGTGATCCCGGGGTCGGCGAGCAGGAACCACCGACCCTTTGTCGGCCATCAATCATCGGATGGTCTTCTGACATGACTAGCACACTCCCGATACGCCCGATATGGAGCTGCTCTGCGTGTCACAAACACGATAATGTGGCCGTGCACGTGAGGGCACATCGGGAACGTAGGCGGCTCTCGAACGTCCTACATGATGCGTGCTCAGTCAGGTTGATACATCGGTTTTCCCATAGGTCGGCCCAACAAAGGAGGCTACACACCTCTGATACCCACATACAACAGCTTCCACGATATCCTAGAACAAGAAATTTGAAAACTTTTGCGCACGACTGCGGGTGCGTGTCAACCGTCGCTCCTCGGATGCGACAGTGAGCGCCTCGATTTCCTTGATGTCCGAGTCAAAGTCCATTTCCGATGCGGGCGTGAAGAACGTGTGGTGCTTCTTGACCACGTAGTCGTACGTCTTGGCGCCTACCCAGATGGCGAGAAAGATGAAGAGGGATCCGTATGTGAACACAAACTTTTCGGGCGCCCAGCCGCCGGGGAGGAAGATTGAATATCCGCTGCAGAAGAAGACGACGACGGACCAGAAGAAGAGCCAGTATTGCGACCACGGCTGCCATTTGCCCTTGACCGGGACAAACCCCGTGCCAAACAGTCCCTGCGCCTTGAGACCTGCACGGTAGCGGAGGCTCATTCTGTTCGTCAGCCATCTTTACTTCACCCGACCTGCCACGCCCGACTTACACAGCAATACAGGCCCAGGTCACCAGCGACGTGGACGATACGAGGTTGATCCACCAGTTGAGCACCTTGACTGCACTGTTCGAGAGCGACATGTACGACAGACATCCGACGACGCTGCTCGTCGCGACAGCAATATATGGCACGCCATGGCGGTTGGTAATCGAGAAGAACTTTGGCGCAAGTCCACGTGCCGAGAGGCCCACGACTGAGCGGCTCGACGTGTAGATGAAGCTGTTGGTGGTCGAGATGAGGCTCACCAACACAGCCCCATTGACAATGTGTGGAAGGATGGGAATGCCCAGGCGGTTCATCGCTGGCGGTGAGCGCGGGCCACGATATCATCCTCCTGCCAGCAGCACTTACAGATAATGTAGGGACTCTGGGCCGCACCGGGCGCTCCGTCTGCAATGGCACCGAGGAGGTGCGGGTCGTTGGAGGAGGTGACGATGCCGACACACAGGGCGCCAACGACATAAAAGATCTGCAATCAGCGCCAAGACTTCAACAGGTAGGCGAATAACAGCTCCACTACAGTGTGACCGTGTACGTACCATGATGCGGTAGATGGTGGCATTGTACGCCCTGGGCATGATGCGGCGGGGGTTCTTCACTTCGCCACTAACGAGGGAGAGGTAGTCTGGCCCGACAACGCTGACAAGTTAGGATGTGTATGCGCGGGGGCTACAACTCACGCAAAGACACCCCACAGTGCCGAGTCAAAGATGGAGCGTACAACCTGCTTGGCGCTCGTCTCGCCACCGAACGGACCGGGGCTCTTCCAGAATCGGAACCCGTACACGTCGTGAAGGGGATTTCTGCTCGTCAGTCGCTGGTCTTGTGCGCTTCCACACATGGCAACTCACCCGCCAACCATGGTGACGAATGTGTACAGTGTGAGACCAATGATCAAGATGACCTTGCTGATCGAGATCCAGAACTCGGCCTCGCCAAAGTACGACACCTTCCAGATATTCATGGCCGTGGTGAGCGCGAGGGTCACCGAGATCATGACGGCTGGGCTCAGTGTGGTCGTCCAGTAGCCGACAACGACGTTGACGGCGGTCAGTTCAAAGTTCTGCCGTCAGGACAAGATGAGCAACACGTAAAACACTGAAGCTACTCACGACGAGCGCAAGCTGGGTGATGTAGTACTGGGAAATCAGCGCACGCTCTCCTTGCCAGTTTCACCGCACTCACATTCCACCCCACAGCCATGCCAAACGAGCGGTCCACGAACCGGGACGACAGCTGGATAAAGCCTCCGTCTATGGGGAGCAGCGTCGTCGGCTCGATGAGGCTGTTGGCCGCGCACCACACCACCGAGCACCAGGCGCTCAGACCCAGTAAGAGCCCCAGTGGGCCAGCATTCGTCAACGGCCCACCGATGGATACGAACAGCGCCGATCCGATACTCCCCGAGATGGCGATGAGCTGGACATTGCGCATCTTGAGCCCTCTGCCTGTCAGCTGCGATCGAAGTGGTGGACATACCGGTGCGGACCACCGAGGTAGGGCGCGGGCTCGCTGTCGAGCACGGGCGCGACAGTGGCGTCCACAGCGTCGGGGACGACATCCGATTCTGGCTTCTCCTTGAACGACATTGTGGGTGATGAACAAACGGGGAAGCTGGGAACGGTCCTTCACACCCATCCATCTTTAAACGAGAGAGGGGCCTGTACCTAGGCAAGCGGTATGCTGCAGAAACGGCAGTGGCGGCGCTGTTGTGGATCCCGTCCGCATCGGCCAACGCCGCCGCAGGAATAGAACGCCGAGATAGGCACTTGCCTGGTCGCCATTGGGAGCATCCACGTCCAGGCACCGCTAAGGCAGTTGGCCGCCGGCTCCACAGCTCGCTTGGGTGGTGACTGCCGAGGTTAAGCTGTTAAGGCTGATTGCTCGGTATGTGTTTGTGGGATCTCGCATGCGTTCCGGCTCATCGCCGTTGATCCTTGGTGACTGTCCCCATTAACGGAGAGGGATCTTGGCTGTATTGCTTGCAGCAGCGGCGTTTTGAGGCCATCAAGTCGATGTGTGTCGGGTGAAGGCGGCCCGCATGCAACGCCATGCCAGTGTCAGCAAACAGATCCTCCCACATGGCCGTGAAAGCGACACGATATGGCCGTTGACGCTTCCGCATGAGGACGAAATAACAACAGACTCTTCCGTCCTCGTTGGCCGTCCTTGCTGCTGGGGCAGAGCGGGCAGGCACGGGCAAAGCCACGCCGCCACGTATGCAGTTTCGTGCTCTTGATAAGCCGGATAACAGAATCGACGGAGGCGACGTTATCTACAGCGCCACGACGCATTCGACGTGTCGTACAGCCGAATGCGACGTGTCAATTGCATGCACGTCATGATCGTGCCTGGCAGTCCTCATGTGCGCCGTTTCGAGGATCTTGGGGAGCATGGGCAGGCGGGTGCGGACGTGTAGAGCAAGTGTTCAGTAGACTCATCTTGGCTCTCGACTCGTCTGTGCACTGTCTCTACAGGCTGTGCTTGGTACGGGGTGCCTCTATCCCACGAGCGCTTGGCCCGTAAGTGAAGCTGATACGGGTCCAGACACGACCACTTGCTTTAGGGTTGGCAGAGCCCATGTCAGGCGGAGCCATTCGCCCAGCTATACCCGCACTTCAATCGAACTAAACAATTCGCGTCGTCCACGCAGACGGCACTGCTCACCGGTACACCCCAGTGGCAATCAAGACATATATCAGGTGCGGCCAACTTGGCCCGCTCCCCGCCAGTCGCCCAACCCCAACGACGTGTACCGCCGTCACTTTGCTTGCAGTAGCTACTTCCACATGTCGTGGCGGCATCCACCGACACGTCGGCACACGGCTTCCATGTCAGCGTCGCCACCCGCCAGCACAACATTGATCTGTTCCACGTTCCACCCCGCAGCTGGGCTGGCTTGTGTTGGGCTTGTGTTGGGCGACGTCATGGACTTCATTTACATCGTTAACAAGATAAAACCAAGCTGATCATGGTGTGATGCATGACGCACACAGCATCCTCCCCACGGCAGAATCACTCGCGGCTGACCATGCGTTCACTCCTCCTCTTCGCCTGTGCCGCGGTCCAACTCGCCGTCGGAGCAGCAGCAACGCTCACAAACCACTCGACGTGGTTCTTCTTCACCTCCCCGGGCGTGACTTATGCACCTGTTGGCGAGTGGACGACGAACAACATGGTCGCGTCTTCGAAGACGGCCGGAAGCATCAGCATCTCCGCGCTCACGACTGGGATCAGATTTACCCTTTTTTGCGACAATATTCATCTGCTTGTCAACGGCACGCGGGTCGAGGATATGGATGTCACGGTCGACATCACCAACCAGACAGCCCGGGTTAGTGGGCTCCCGTATAGATGGTACAACTTTACGGCCGTCACGGAGGGACGTGCGACGTTTCACGAGGCCGCTCTGCCTCCGGCACCTGTCCTTGAGCAGTGAGTCGCGGGTGTTGGCACTGGCGAAGAGCAGTGGTGGCCTCAGCTGTGTTGTGCGCACTCTGTCGCCTTGTCGTGTCGTATCACGTGCCATTCTCATTTCCAGGAGGACCTACAACGTCGGCCGCATCGTCGGCATGGACCGATCCGACGACAATGCCATCCTCCCCGTCGACTTGCACGGCAACTGGTGTAAGTCGTCTCCCGGCCGCCCCTGTACCTGACATGCCAGCAACGGACTTCCGCCTCCTCACCTCCACGCCCGGCTCACGGCTCAACATGGCCGTACCCGCAAACACAACGACGCTCGAACTCCTCGGCAATGCCAACTTCTGGACGGGCGGGTTCGCCCCGTTTCGCGTTACCGTCCTGCCCCCGCCGCCACATGCGCCCGCCACCCAAACGTTCGAGCCCACGCTTCCGGTTGGCGACTCGATGCTGTGTATAGGTTGGGACTTGGGGCTGCTCTACCCCGTCCAGCTGTTGCCGACGACGCAGTACAGCATCCAAATCGAAGTGCTGGGGAATGAGACGGCGTGGGGCCTACCAGTAGAGTTCTGTTTTGACGAGGTGCGCGCCTACCAAGCGTGAGTACCTGGGAAGGGGGAGGCCGTTGCCTGGTCACTGACGTCTCCTCAGGCCCATCGTCAACTCGACGGTTGAGATGTCTTGATGGTTGGACGTCGTACGACGATTTCCCCACGGGAACAGACATGAGATGCGACAGGATGGTTACGTAGCTACATTGTAATGGAAAGCGTCTTGGTGAGCTCTTTTCTTGGCCCACACGTGTAAGCTGAACACATTTGGTGTGTTGAATGTACATCATAGCGTGCGTCCCGCCTTGTCGTAGCTCCCATCTAGCCACGTGTCGTGCACGAGATGTGGAAGAAGAAGAAAACCATGTGGAGGCCAGACTGCAAGGGTTGACGCTACCTGGAAATACAGCGGAGGCACGTCGATAGGCAAGAGGTCGATAGGTCGGCAGCGAGCCCAGGCGAATGAGATGGACAGAGAAAGAAAGCGCATTCGGTTAAGTAAATAATTATGCATTCCCTGACAATTGATACTCTGTACAGTCGTGCATGGCCGCGGTTCCATTAAAGCTAGGGAATGTACATTTTGTTAAACCCGACCACCTTCCACTCATTCGTGTTCGTGTTGAGCGTCAGATTGGTGTGCTTGACGTCCCCGCCGCGAAGCGCACCGCTCTCGACCTTCCCGCCCGCAATCGGGCGGGTGAGGTGGCTGTCCCCGGCCTTGACTGTAAAGTTGGCCAGGGGGAGATCCCACCCATTGCGCGTGGAGACCGTCGGCGAGCCTACCATGTTAGCCATCAGACAGCCCCTAAGTGTCTTTACTTACCATAAAACTCTGCCTTTGCCTCTTCGGGGCCGACCTTGAGGAAAAAGTATCCACGGTAGTAGCCCTCCTTCCACTGGAGTTCTTGGTTGAGCTTGATAAACCTGCGCGAGTTGTCGCCGGCGACTGGCTCAATCGTGCCCTTGATGCCCGACGACGAGACGGCGGTCCCCGCAAACTCGACGCCAACGGCACCGGCGCCAGTCTTGCTGTTGTAGTCCTTAACGCCCGACCACGCCAGGTCGGCGACCCAGTTCTGGTGGCTGTCCCCGGCCAAGAAGATATTGTTGGTGAGCTTGTTGTCATACATGTGCTGCAGGGTGCGGTTGCGGTTGGCCAGGTATCCCATCCACGTGTCGCGGCTCATGGCGCCCGCCTCGTTGGACTGGATGTGTGAAAAGACAATCTGGTTGCCGACGATGCGCCATTTGGCGCCCCGTTCCTGCGACTCGGACAGGGAGCGGTAGAACCACTTTTCTTGCCGCGAACCCATGAGCGTGCGTGATGGGTCGTCCCGGATCAGGTCGATGTACTTGTCATTCCAGCCTGGCGTGTATCAGTGACCAATCTTCATTTGGACACCCTGAGTACGTACCAAGCGAAGTAATGCTACGGTCATAGTTTCGGGTGTCGATCATGATGAGGTCGAGAAGCTTGCCCATCTTGAACGAGCGCCAGACACGCAGACCGTCGTCCATGTCCGTTACGCTGATGTGTCAGGAGGATTGGACATGTCTGTGACCGAAGTGGCTTCCCGCTTACCGAATGGGGATCCACTCAAAGTAGGCGCGGACGGCGTTGGCCTTGCGCGCGTCCACTGTCGCCTTGCCCCCCTTTGCCTTGAACGACTGCTCGGTGTTGTTCAGGTTGCTGAAGCCGTCGCGGTAGCCGTTGTTGGCAAACTCTGTTTGTTAGCAACTGTAGCAAGCGCGTGTGGCATCATGGAACCGTGGCACCGTGGCACCGTGGTACTAGCACCCGGATCAGGTACGAGGAAAGCTTTATGGTACCAGCACGCCTGCACGTACCATGGTCATCCCAAACGGTGATCCACGGGCTGCGCTCAGTGAGGAGCTGCAGGTCAGGGTCGGAGCGGTACTGTCTGTCAGCACGACCCAGGCAATGCAAGGGGGGTAGTTAGGTCACTCACCTGGCCATGCCGAGTCCGGTAATCGTGCAGAGTGAAGATTTCGCCCTGGGGCGCGCTGTCGCGCTTGCCGTTGCGGTCCTTGTCCTTCTGGCCAGCCTCGTAGATGTAGTCACCGAGGTGGAGGTTGTAGTCCTGGATATTCTTACGAGCGGCATTGCCCTATGCGTTAAAGTAGCCATTGGCTTTTGGAATTAGTACGGAACCCCAAGCGTGCGTGCAGTGACAAGGGCTCACGGTAGTTGCTGCACGAGAAGACAGCAAAGGAGATGTTTGACACGTCGTCGTCGGGGCCGGGTGCTGTCTTTGTGTGGCCCACGGTGGACTTTACGTTCGAGTCGCACACTGTGAACTGGTAGTCATACGCTGTAAATGGCTGGAGGCCAGTCGCCTCGACCTTGACCGTAAAGTCGATGTCCGAGGTCGTGTACGCCTTGCCGCTCGCGACCGCAGCGCCTGTCGTAGCATTCGCAGTCGGCCCAGCGGTCGCGTACACGCTCCACTCGACACAGATCGGGTTGGCGTCCGCCTTGATGTACTTTTCGTCGTCGTGGTCGTAGATCGGTGCCGTGCCCGACACTGGCTTGTTGCTCTTGCTCGACGCGTTGCTGGGCGCCACACGCGTCCACAGAATCACGCTGTTGGGCCAGGGGTCGCCCGATGCCACGCCGTGCGTAAACTTGAGGTCGGCCGGCTTGTACTGCACATTTTGGCGTTTCCACGACCGGCGCTGGATGTGGCCCACGTCAAGGCCCAGCCAGTCGTGGCGGCGCGAGGGGCTCGCGTAGTTGATATTTCCCTCAAAGCTGGCACTGGCCGTGGTGGCCACGAGACTAGCTACTAATGTGAGATGGTTCAGAATCATTGTCGCTTGTGTTGGGTGCGCCCAAGGCCCTCACTTGCCGCGTCGTCGTTTATATGTACCCCCATGGTCACCTCTCCCAAGTGGCAAGTAGCAGAATTAGCCACAATCCAACTGGTGCTCACCCAAGTGTCCAAGCCCACGGCGACCAGTAAGAACGCGTCAGATTGACAACACAGACGCGACCACATGGCGGGCACCCGTGGCCGTGACCCCGCTCACGCATTGAGCATATGGAGAAACGAACGTGTTGTTCATAGATTGCCTTTAGCGTGAAACAGGTACCAAAATTACGCGTGCCAAGAGTTTGAGTAACGCCTTGCATGCATAGCGGGCGTCTTCTTTTCGGGATAGCGTGATGGCAGGGCGCTTGCTGAGAGTCTCCAAGGGCGCCATCTGTCAGTGCCATCGCTGCTCAGAGTAGTACTTTGCCCATGAGGTTCATCGATGGCGTCGGCGTTCGTGACGATCATGAAGGTTGTCGTTAGCGAAGGCTGGTCATGCTGGCCAGCAAACGTGGGCAAAGTCGACAACGAAAAGAACAAACGTGGGCAATGGAAGACGTAGAAAGAACGCTAGTCGAAAGTGTTAGGCTAGGGAGTGAGCCAAAAAGGGGACTAACTCTTCAGACAATGTGGTTTGCCTCGAGCGTGAATGGACGGAACACGTTGAAACGTGCCATGGATCGAGCGTGAAACGAGCGATGGCAGCGATGTTCTTCAGGATGCATCAGCTACGTCATACCCGCCCTGCCCAACGAAGCGGCGCAGTGGCATTGGTGGATGAGGGACGGTGAGGGCTGCGGATACTTGCCGGAGATGCAGTGGATGTGGGGGTTGCGGGGTATTTTGACAGTGTTGTAACGTCTTAACGTCTTGGACACTCGAGGTTGTCACCAGCATGAGTTGGCCCCTCCCATCCCCTCTGTGCCCGTCAACGCCGCCATATTCAACTCTGAACCTTGGCACGTCGAAACCGATCGCGTGTTGCAACCCTCAACCCTCCACCGACGTGTAGCGCGACCAGGGATCACTCCTTTACCGTCTTACTCTCAATCGTGTCGTCCGTCGCGTCATCGCGTTGTTGACGCGTTGCTCGCGTTGCTACATTTGCCCCTGGCAAGAAGAGTTAGGCTCCAAAGGCATCAGATGACCGTGCCCTGAGACCAACCAGAGCCCACCCCTCGCCCTCAACTTGATGCTGGACTGGTGTCGGCTTGAACTTGCACAACGGCCTCGAACCCCCGTTCGACAGGTCACCGATCGCTCATGGTTAGGTCGGCGTCGCGTCTGTGTGGTCACAGGTTGAGATAAGTGGGCAACTGTCATGGGTCGGATGTTGGTGTTCATGAGACCGGGCATGGCCAGCCAGGCGCGACCACAGGGAATCAGTGCGGAACCAAATTCAGCTGGGCTCGGCTCCCTTTGACCACCCCGAGTCGTCAACACCTTGCCATCCTTCTCTTCTCTTCTTATCTCCATGTCGAGCGACCGAGCACAAACCGCATGAACGAGAATCAAAGCTACAGTCGCCCATCAGTCGTTACTCAGAAACAGCACAAGACGCCCAAGTTCCGTGTGGATCGCTCCAGATCCACAGAGTCGGAGAACGCTTTCACCCGATGCTTCTTACGACGTCACAGCACACACCACCATCCCAGCAGTCAGCGGGCCAGCAACAAGCTAGCGACATGCTAGCGACAGCCAGGGGACTGGAACCTACAGTGCGAGATGTGCGACTCGAAACACTGATTATCTGCTACAGCCCGAGGACGCGTAACGGCGTTGACGACAACCCAACGAGCCACCGACCCGTCATTTCTGTGTGTGTGGGAGCCAACGGTAAGCACACGGTACCGATACTGACAGTCACCGACGTCTCGAAGGTGGCTGTTGGGGATGCCCAAAGTTTCCGCACTGGCGAGACTTCGCTAGGAAGCGGGATCACGCAGAGCACTGCCTTGGTTGCTTGGCTCTGCCCCTCCTTTGACCACCAGTACCACCACGACCGGGCGCATCGAGCAAGCATCAAGCACCAACCTGCCTGTGTGGCAGACATCGGACGACACACCCCGGCCTCGGGTCTCAGGACTGAATGATCAGCGGCAGTCTGGTGACTGTGCGCTGCGCACTGCGCACAGCGCACTACGCCCCGTCCTTTGTGTGCAAGTGTCCGGTGCGCAACGGCCAATGCTAGGCTGGGCGCTGTGTATTGGCGCGCCCCAATGCCTCGAGCGCTCGGGTAGTCGTGGTCAATGTGGAATGGCGAATGGTTACGGTTGGAGTGTGCTCGGCGGTGCTTCAACGGACCTAGGCGTGTCAATGCGCGCCTCGCCGCTCGGATGCGCTCGCGGTCTATATATGGCAGATTGGCCTCCGCACCGCTGCGCGTCGCAGCACTCGGATGGCTGACGTGACACGGAATATCTTCAGGCGGCATCGAGGCCTAGACGCCAGAGGGCCAGAGGACCAGAACGCATGTCATGTGCAGGGGCGTGCGCATTCCTTATGCGCTGATACCGACGCCGATCCAGTCGATGGGGACCTTATCGGGTAGCGACGGCTCTTTGGGCTTATGATCCTCACCCGCTGTTGCCCGCCGGCCGCCAACCATCGGCGTGCGCAGTTCCAAGGCCTCCATGCTAGCATGGTTACTTGTTGGGCGCAGCCAAGAACCACGCGAACAGCTCTGGATACGGGCCATGGGCAGACGCTATACCGAGGGCGCGGCTGGACGAGTGCGCGAACAGACCCGCGGCGCCCGCTGTCCTGCGCGTCCTGACTGTCAGTCTTGGCCCTTCCGTCTGCACAACACATTCCTTGGCCTCCTTTGCTCCGCGCTGACTCTTCTGCGTCTGCCTCGGTCACTGACACCCCCCAACACTCACTGTCTCCTTACTACTTCACTCAGTCGGTTTGTTCGCCCACTCGACATCTCCCTGTCGCCAACTCTCTCTCTCTCAAGGTCTTGACAACAGTCACCACGAGGACGAAGAAGAATGGACGCAGTCAACACCACGCTCACCCAGCTCTCCCTTGAGGAGACGATGGCCCGCGAGCACCTCGTCTCGATGGGATTTGTGCGTCCACCCCTGCCCCGCTGGCCACGCTCACCCAACAGAACTTTGCGCTGGCGTGTATCTTTGCTGGACTCCTAGGCGATGTCCTTCTGTGGTGCGTTGCACCGCGCCGCTCTACACCACACCTCACTTGCAAGCGAGCACTAACGGCAGTGGCATCTTTACGATGATGCTCTGGCAATACTATAGTAGCCAGACGGACCGCACGGACCCGCTGTGGATGCGTGTGCTGGTCGGCTGGGTGAGCTTTCTGTCCTACTTGTTCACTGGTATGTCGCAATAACAGTCTTTAGATGAGACACTACGGGAAGAGACCGGCGCGTGCGGCGCTTCTGACGTGCACAGGCTTTCTAATTTCCTACGGTGCATTCCACGTGAGCGTTTCCTCCCTGTTGATTGTGATGGCCCCCCCGTGATCATTCGCTGTCTCGATACATACGCCACTGCACCAACTCACCACCCAGTTTGTCGAGACATTTGGTCTCTACGTCCACTTCTTTGAGACGGAGCGGCGGTGAGTCAACGCCGGGTCGAGCAACAGCTGATTGCCAGTGCGTTGCTGGTCCTTTCTGACGGTACGTCACTGCCAACGCGCGCCCTCTACGGCACTGACTTCTTCAGGCATCATGGCTGTGTCGGTGCAGTCATTCTTCGCATACCGCTCGTTCCGCTTGCTGGACCGCAACTACCTTGCACTCATCTCAATCTTGGTGCGTGTCTTGAACTTGGGAACCATGCTGACAATGCACAGGTTGCGGCTGTGATTGCGTACGTATCTCACCTTCAAGTTTTGTTAGTTGCGCTGACAACCAGGTTGAGCGGGTCCATTGGTGTCGTGGTCGCCTTCAGCGCAAGCGGCTCCTCGAATGAAGGAGCGCCGCTCGTGGGCACCTGTGAGTAACTGCATACCTCGTAGCCAAGCTGACAACAGACGTTTTTCTGTGCGTTCACACGCGTTTCGGTGTGGTCACATGCAACTGACAGGCTTTAGGTGGGAGGTACCGACCATCATCGCCGACGGGATTATCACCTTTACCATTCTCTATGGTCTCTACAGCCGCCGCACCGGGTGGGACCATACCAACAGGGTAGGTCGACTGCCATCTGCCCCACCTAACACACCCCAGCTCATCTCCCGCCTCATTTTCATGACGTTCGAATGCCAGGTCCCGCCTCTCGCCATCGCCCTCACCTTGTTGATCCAATATGTCATTTCGCCTACTTCATACCTCACCATCTTCCTCGCCAGTCTCGCACCAAAGGTGTACGCCATTGGCCTGCTCTTTTCCCTCAACAAGCGCATCTCCCTTTTCCCGACCTCGACCGTCGTCATGATGGATGGCACAGCCAAGGTGGGTGACGCCGCTCAGGCTGAGGCCTGAGAGTGCGCCTAAGGAATGACAGACGTCTAACACCAGAACGGGACGCTCAACTCGTGCCGGCCGGACGGAACGATTCAGGTCGACGTCCAGACTGAGGTGTATGAGATGGTGCGTAAACGGGCAGTTGACTCTGATACGTGTTTCTCATGGGCCACCTCATCAAAGCCTATCTGCCGATCATGAAGTCTTTCCATCCTTCACTTGTTGCCCTCCTCTCCCGTCCTCCCACCTTGCACTCTTCCAATGCTCGCCCCTGGACCCCTTGCATATGTCTAACCACAGCGCACCGCCCAAGCGCCCCCCGTCGGTGTCAACCGCCGCGAGAATGGCCTCGAAAAGATCGACGACACCGAGTCCGAGGGCAAGACGCACATCTACATGGGCCACACGGCCAACTCGAGCAACGACTCCAAGGTCCACCTCACCCCGCCGACACCCACCAGTGTCACCTCGGGGCGCGCGTCCCCGACCCTGCCGGTGGGTGGATCCCAGCACTCTGTGTGAGTGCCGAGGAACACGCGCGGCGTCTCCACCCCTTGAAGGGGACTGAAGCGTTGTCGATACCACACTTGGCTCACCTACTGCGGGCCGCTTATTCCTTCTTTCTACCATACGTAATTGGGCAGGCTGCGACTTCGTGGTCGCTCTGTTTGTTTCGCGCTACCTCTGTCGTTTCATACCTAACCGTAACCTCTTCATACTGTCGTCATCGGAGCGGTAAAGGTTTAGCCTCTCTTTATGCACACCCTTTGCCGTCTGCTTTACCTCTCCACCTACTGTTGTCATGTCCAATGGGTGCGACGCCATGCGCGGGAGATTGTCCTGGGAGTGCTGTGCCCACAGCTCCATTCACCTCATATGGCCACCAGGCATGGAGACATGGGCACGCGAATCGTTCAGGCAAGGCGGACCTCGGAACCCCCAAACTCCCGTAGACTTTCAAAATACGCTGCATCAACTACTTTGTAAGCACACCAAGCGTGTGCGGCGTCGTCGCGTACCACGGCTCGTCGACGGGCATTGCGAGGTCGACATTCGTCCATGGGCCGGCATTGCGCAGCGTGCGTTCCGTGTTGCGGCACATGTTGCATCCGCCCATGACGGTTGGCCAGACGAGGTTGAGTATCGCTGTGGTCGTCAGTGCTTGGTTGAGACTGGCTGGAGGGGGAGAGTTCAGAGAGAGGTGATGGGAGGGTCAGAACGAGGGGAGATGGAACACGGCGGAACAGAAGCCAGGACGCAGTCGGCAAGAACGTGCCAGGGTAGGAGGGGGAGAGGACGAGGTAGACCGTGTTGGGTGGCATAGAATATGCTTGGCTCGCCTCGGGACGCGCGCCGTTGGATAGAAACACGGGCCAAAGACGCTAGGCTAATCCGTACTCACACTGATACAGCCCCATCGCCCACCCCTGGGACGCATTGCACTTGACATGCTCGTAGACAAACCACCTGCCGCCAGGTTTGAGATAGGTGTAGAGCTCGCGAATGTTCTTTTCGGGCTCTGGGATGCTGCAGAGGCAGAGGATGGTGGCGATGCAGTCGACGCTCTCGCGCTCGATGCCGACTTTCGCGATATCCTCGATACCGACGGGGACGAGGGTGTACGTGCCCTCGAGGCCTGCTTCGCGAACACGGCGGCGGAGGGCGTCGTGGTGGTCTCCATTGGGCTCGATGCCGAGGACGCGCGTGATCCTCCCCGACCCGCCCCCTGTCCCCGTGCGCTGCCGGAGCCCGTCGGCGGCGACGCCCGCGTCATTCGTGTCGTTCGTCACCGCGCCGGCCCCGCTGAGGTACTTGTCCGTAAAGATACTGACCCACATGCCGCTCCCGGGCCCAATCTCGACGACCGTCCCGCGCACACCGTCCTGCCCCGGCCCGGGGGGCTCGATCCGCCCCGCACGCACCCGCCCCTGCAGAAGCGGCACAACGCGCGCCTCGGACGACGAGCGTACCTGCGGACCAGCCCACACCCAGAATGTCCCAAACCACGCGTCCTGGAATCGCGACCACGACGACAGCGTCGCCCACTCGGACCGAGACACGATGCGGTAGATGGTCACGGGCAGAAAGGTGAGAGCGTACCCCAGGAAGATCCAGGGTTCCAGAAGCCCGATGAGCACGTCGGTCGTGCTCGGCATGGCGGGGGTGTGGTCGTGGTGTGGTCTTGCGCGTGAGGATGGATCAAGGTTTGGAAGAAGAGGCGCGGGAGGGGGAGAGGATGTGGAAGCGGGGGTGGTCAGTGCCGCCTATAAAGGCTCGCGACGCTTGGCGGGACGGCGTTCGGGGTTAGCCGAGTCGGCCTCCACCCTCGGTTGATTACCGGATAAACGACGTCACACCTGGCAGGGGGGGGATCAACCTCGATGCCGACGCCGACGCCGCGAGTTCGGCGATGCAGGAGCATTTCCATGCACATGTACATCTTGGTCCATGACATGCACGACTACCCACCCACTCGCACATTCACTCACTCACTCCAATGCCCGCCAGCGCAGCTCACGTCCAGCTAAGGCCTGATTGGCCTCCTGTCGTATGTGAATGAGACAGTGTGGCGTGTGCCCGAGAGATCTGCAAAGGCGCCTAGCGTCTGAATGTGTGCTGGACTTGTGGGCGAACACGCATCGGGTCTGATAGTACAGTGGTTAGTACACAGGTTTTTGAGAACACATGATCTTAATACCTGGAACCTGGGTTCGAACCCCAGTCAGACCTTCAAATAACACTTCGTTTTTGCTTTATTTTGGCCCACCTCGAAGCGACCTGCGTTCGAGCCCTGATAGGAGCAATACTCTGCTTGCTAGGCATAGAAGTAGCAATAGCGATGGCCAGCTTGCGATCCAAGGCATTCCCAAGTTGAGAGCGGAGGTTAGGAGGGCGTTACCACCGGCGACTGGGATGTTTGGTTATGGAGCAGGAACACCGCCTGGCCGCGGGGCCTGGCCCAATAAATGCACGATGGCGTAATCAACTTGGCATTCTGGGACGTCCCATGACTCTCTCAACCCAAACGGAACTGTCTCCTCGAAGCTGTGCGATCAAGGTTGGAACGAAGCCAGAATGGACGCGACTTGGAGGTGTAAATAGCAGACGGGGCGGGCTGGCGGGCACACACCACCGCCGCCCGCTGCCGAAAACAACAACAGAAAACAAAGGCAGTGTCGCCAAGGTTGCACGTGATCCACCTGATGCGCACACTGGGGACGACGGCGATGCACGAGATGCACCATTGCGGTCACCCGAGGCCACTGATGAGGTGGCACAGCGCATCGGATGGTACCCAGTACGGCCAGTCGCCAACCTTGATCTTGATCAGATCTCTTGATCTCGCATGCGTTTGGAACTCAATCTCACAAGGAACAGGCCGTGAGCTTGACGCAGTTTCTGCGTCACGCATGACATCATCCTGCGCCACGTCGACGACACCCGCTGCACTGCCTGCACTGCTGTGAACGAATGGACCGCCCAACAGGTCGAGCAAGGTTCCGGCGGCGGCGAATGTTCTGCATCCATACATATCACCTATCCAATGCATCGCCCAGTCGGTCCAGTCTGCCCGTTATCGCATCAACAACCCGCTTTCGAACATTCGGCGACGGGCACACGGTGGACTGCTCCGACTTGCCCTGGAACACCCCTGACGCTAGACCCATCGGGCCATGCGACAATGGACGATCGCGTGGGTCATCAGTCGTGTGGTGCACCGTCCACCACCACGCTGGAGCCCGCGCGCGGCGCAGTCGGCAACGACGGCGACGCTAGCATTCCGTACCATCGCCTGGTCCTATTCAGAACTCACGTCATGAGTGGAGCAAGTCATGTGGCCACGGGCGGGCACACTGACCCTTGCCCGCTCAGACGTGGCTCGTAGCTTGGTCTCGCACACAACAGGACAACAGCGGATCAGAAACCTTGACAACACGTTCTAGCATGTTGTATGTTTCAGTAGCGTTGTTTTGGTCCCAAGTAGTGTCGACCGACGGGCGCGGGTGCATGTGGGAGGGGGCGTAGCGTGCGCCTACTCCTTCTGGACTCACATGTTTACATGTTGGGGTCTTCGCAAAGGACGCGCTAGGTCGGCGTCCGAGGCGGGGGACACTGACCTCTGACCGTAACTCTGACAACATGGTCGCGAAGCAGGCCCAGAGGGGGCGAGTGACGTGCACAGAAGGGCGGAGAGTCGAGCTCGAGCAGCGATCGACGCCACGTCCGCGGGCCGAGCTGGCAGGCGACACGAGGTTAGTTGCCGAGTGCGTTGGGACAGAATGCTCACCTCGACGCATATATAAGAGGGAGCGGACTTGCAGTCCAGGACCCCTCATCCGCCAACCAACACTCCTTCCCACCATGCGGTTTTCAATTCACATTCTCTTCTCCCTCCTAGCCTCGTCCGCACTGGCGTTACCCACGCCGGACGCCGATACCGACCTCACCGAGCGGTGGGATTACGACCCCGCCCATGGCGGGAGCCTCGCCGCACGTGTTCCCCACGATTGGCACGACGGCGAGCGTGACTATGCCGAGGTGCGGGACTTTGAGGCGCGTGACCTCGTCGACTTTGAGGACCGCGACTTCGACATTGAAGACCGCGACTTCGACATTGAAGACCGCGACTTCGACATTGAAGACCGCGACTTCGACATTGAGGACCGCGACTTCGACATTGAAGACCGCGACTTCGACATTGAGGACCGCGACCTCGATATTGAAGACCGCGACCTCGACATTGAGGACCGTGACCTCGACATTGAGGACCGTGACTTCGACATTGAGGACCGCGATCTCGATATCGAAGACCGTGACCTCGACATTGAGGACCGCGCCCTCGACATTGAGGACCGCGACTTCGACATTGAAGACCGTGACCTCGACATTGACGAGCGCGACGTCGACGAGCGCGACTTGCACGATGGCGAGCGCGACTACGCCGAGGTGCGCGAGTTTGAGGAGCGCGAGTTTGACAGCGAGGAGCGTGACGTGAGTCTGGACGACGCCCACCACTAGCCATCACCTAACGTTGCAGTTTGACGTCGAGGAGCGCGACGAGTTCATGCTCGACAAGCGCGCGCCGCTTAACGGGGCGCAGGTGACGGCCTCGTCCAACGCCAACCTCATCAAGGCGCTGCAGTACCTCCTCGGCGCGCGCAAGCACAAGGTCGACGTCGACGGCAAGTATGGCACCAAGACCAAGGATGCTGTGACCGCCTTCCAGAAGGGCGCCAAGCTTACCCCCGACGGCAAAGCTGGCCCCGCCACTCTCGGTGCGCTGGTCTCGGTCGTCAAGTCGGGTAGCAAGGGCGACGTTGTCAAGGCTGCGCAGTCTGCGCTGAACGCCAACGGCGCCAAGCTCGCTGTCGACGGCAACTTTGGCGCAGGTACCAAGGCGGCAGCCGTCGCGTTCCAGAAGAAGAAGGGGCTGGGGCCGGACGACACCGTCGGCCCAGCCACGTGGACGGCGCTCTTTGGCGGCAAGGGCAGCTCCACATCTCCACCCACCACCCCGGGCGGCAGCTGCGACAGCGTCAAGAAGGGTGTCCCCAAGTCGCAGACCGTCGTCGCCGCGTCCAACATCCGCGTCAACAAGTGTCTCGCGCCGCGCGTGGCCAAGATGGTCGCCGACGCCAAAAAGGCCGGCGTCTCGCTCACCGCCAACTCTTCGTGGCGCGACCCCGCACAGCAGATTGCCCTCCGCAAGCAAAACTGCGGCACGTCCCACTACGCCATTTACCAGAAGCCCTCGACCCAGTGCCGCCCCAACACGGCCATCCCCGGCACGTCCCGCCACGAGCGCGGCCTCGCCATCGACTTTGCAAACTGCAAGAAGGGCAGCAAGGTCTACAACTGGCTCGCCAAGAACGCCAGCAAGTACCACCTCAAGAACCTCGTCACGGGTACCGAGTCGTGGCACTGGAGCTGGGATGGCAACTAGGCTGCCTAGAGGCCCAGAGTGGATGCCGCTGGGCAGCAGCAGTGGCGACATCCTTAGTAGCAGTAGTAGTAGTGGTAGTAGGAGTACCAAGTAGTTTCCCAGTATTAGTCGAGGATAAGAAGCGGTGAGTTCAAGCAGAAATGAGCCAAATGAAGTTCCTATGCCTTTCTACCAATCGTCACTGCTGCCAACCAGGCCTGGGTGGGCAGGGTTGGAAGTTGGGCATGTGTGGCCAGCCTTGGGCCGATTGGTTCCGGTCGATCAATGGCTCTGCGTTGATCGACGCCCCCAACCTTTTACCCATAGCGCTGTCATCCTCTTGCATCCCTCAACAACATTGCACGTCGTTTCCACAATTCCTCTATCCATGCAAACACGTGAATACCCACTCTTGAACCTCAACGCGCACCGCGTCGGATCTTCGTGGCTGGTAGGGCCGAGCCATGGGTTCATCGTCGCCCTGCGGCCCTGCGCATTGGCCACAGTGCAAAGTGGTCCGTGTGCTGTGGCGTGGCGGCTGAGACTGTGTCCCGAACATGACCGCGAAGCAACAAGGTCGGGCGACCCTAGGAACAACGTTGCACGCACCCAATACAACTCATGGCTTTGCTCACCCACTGACCACGCGACAATGGCAACGACCTTGCCATACGCGGCGCACTCGGGGTATACCGACGCCCTCGCCGACTCTCTCGTCCACATCTGCGGCTGGGTTTCGATATCTGCGGCCGTCCGGTTGCTTGCGACAGTGGGCCTCGGCCTGGCCGTGCTCTATCTCTACCTCTTCCCCTACCGCCGCTCACGGTTCTGGGGGCGCAATCTCCCCAGCGCGCCAGCGGACAACTGGCTGTTCGGCAGCGCGCCCGGGTTCTTCACCGGCCCTCCAGGTGTGGCGCACCAAGCATGGATGGACAAGTACGGCAAGGTAAGTGATGCCTCGGTGCTTCGTCTTCAGTGACACTGAGCGTAGGTGGTGCGGTACCCGTGGGTGCTGGGCGACGAGCAGGTCCTCGTCGGCGACGTGGTTGCGATCGGGCACATGATGAACCGGACCGACCTCTTTGACAAGCCCAAGCTGAGCAAAGCATTCCTCGAGGACATGTTTGGGCGGACAATCCTGACCGCCGACGTCGAGCAGCACCGGCGCCAGCGGCGTGTCATTAGTCCGGCGTTTGCGGCGAGGCCGATTGCCGAGATGCTGCCGGCGATCTGGGACGAGGCGCTCGAGCTGCGGCGCGAGCTGGCCAAGGCCGTCGGAGGGACACACTCGAGTTCGGGCGACGGGACGAAGCGGGCCGAGGCCGAGGTCAACATGATGGCCCACTTTAGCCGGGCAGCGCTCAACATTATCGGTACATGCGGTCTCGGGCACGACGGCCTGGGACGAGCCGACAACGATCTCGGCACAGCATACACTGCGTTCATGACAGCACGCATGGATTTCAGCCCCCTCACCTTGTTCCAGCTCAACTTTCCTCTCATCCGCAACTTGCCGACCAAGCCGGTGCGCACCATCAGGGCCAGCTTTGCCACCATCACGCGCACCGCCAACCAGATCATTGCCAAGAGTCGCCAGCAGTGTCTACACGATCAGGACAGCGACTCGAGGACGGTGCTGTCGCACATCCACCGCGCCAACGCCGACCCCGAGCGGCCAGCAGCACAGCGCCTCGAGGACGCAGAGGTGCACAGCCTCGTCACGACGCTCATGTTCAACGGGCACGAGACGTCAGCGACGGCCATGTCCTGGGGTCTGTGGCGGCTCGCCGCTCGCCCCGACCTGCAGGTGCGCCTTCGTGACGAGCTCGCGACCCTCCCGGAGCGGCCGAGCATGGACGAACTCAATGCACTGCCGCTCCTGGAAAAAGTCGTGCGCGAGGTGCTCCGCCTCAACCCCCCCGTCTGCGGGACGTTCCGTGCGCCCCTCGAGGACACGGTCCTCCCGCTCGGCGAGCCCATTCAAGGCCTCGACGGGAGCACCATCGACGCCCTGCCCATACCAAAGGGCGCCTCGGTGTATATCCCCTACATCAACGTCAACTGCTCGACCGAGATCTGGGGCGAGGACGCAGGCGATTTCAACCCCGACCGTTTCGACCGCCCAGGTATCCCCTCCGCCCGCGTGCCGAGCCTCTGGGGCAACCTCCTCACGTTTGCGACCGGCCCCCACAACTGTGTCGGGTACCGCTTTGCCCTCGCCGAGGTCAAGGCCGTGTTTGCCGTCCTCCTCCGCGACATGGCGTTTGAGCTCGTCGACGGCGTAGAGATTGTGCCCCGCATGTTGATGACGTCGCGCCCCTATGTGGCAGACAAGATTGGGGAGGGCGCGCTGATGCCGCTCCGCGTCCGCGTCGTTGGGTGAGTATGTAGAGTAGGTAGCACGGCTTGGTGAGGGCTTCACGCCACAGTGCTTGAGTTGTATCGGCCCGTTGAGGGGGCTAAGAGATCAGTCGGAAGGGGGGAGCTGGCCATCGTCACTGCTTAGAATGTACAGTATAGTGGTCGCATGAACCAGTTGGCTCTGGGGCCTCCTAATTACTCAGTATGTGTGGGAAAGTAAACGTTCCAGTCGAAGTGGAAATGACACGGCCCGAGACGAGGTGTCCACGCCCAGCGGCTGCACTCGGTGGGCGATACCAAATCGACCCACTGTGGTGGGCCATAGGGCAACGGCGCTGCGGTGACTGAAGGCGTGCACAACGATGGCGTCATCAACGATGGCGTGCACAATGTCGGTCACGGCCAAGGTCTACTCGAGACGCTCCTCGTCTACTCGAGACGCTCCTCCACGATCCCACACTCCGCCAAGTCTGTAATCCCCTCTGACGTGTAGACAGCACTCGGCTTGCCCCCAAACACCGACAGGGGGTATACGCCACGGTACTCGAGCCCCAGACGCTCGCACACCCTGCGGCTATTGGCATTGTCCTTTGCCGCAAATCCAAAGACGCCCGGATACCCCAGTCCGCCCGCGTCACGGTCTGCGGTTGCGTACTCGATGATGCGCTCGCCCGCCTCCTTGGCGTACCCCTTGCCCGTGTATTCTGGGAGGAGCGCAAAGCCAATATCGGGCGCGGTGTAGTCGCCGCGCATGAGCGAGATGGTGCCGATGGGCGTCAACGAGGGGTCGCGCAGCGAGATGATGTATGAGCCGTGTCCCATACGCTCGAACGCCTTTGCAATGAACCCGTCCTTGATCGAAGCCTGGATGTCAGTAGTGGGGATGGTTGGTCGTCAGCTTACGAGCGCCTTGTCGACCGTGTTGATGCCCGTGTCGCCATTGCCCGAGATGAAGAGGGGCGAGTTATACAGCGCCACCAGGAAGGCGGCGTGCGCTTCAGTGGGCTCAAAGCGATGGATGACGAGCCGGGGGGACTCGAGAGACCATGGTGTGGCCATGGTGAGGTGTAAGTTGGATGTTAGAGTAGATGCTCGTAAACAACATGCTCGATGCTTGACTTTTGAGATGGATGTCAGTCGAGTCACTCAACAACTCGAAATAGATGGCCCATGTGGTGTGTCTCGGTAATCTCGGCCACCCCCAGCAGACAGACGCGTCATGGACGTCATCGACGCGTCGCATCGTGAAATCGAAGCAGGACGTGGATAAACGACCACGTGGCCAACAGAAGTTTAGCCGAATATCCTACTTCGCCACCAGCTCTCACCCGAAATCTCACCTAGGCATGTACTCGTTTGACACCAACGTCCCCTCTGCTCCGAACCCGTTGTCTATCGCCGGCTATTGATATCCAGCCCGAAACGCGAGACAATGAAATGGACTCAACCTGCAACAACCACCATGGTATCGTATCGGGCTGCTCCATGATTACGCCACAATGTCCAAAATGACGCGATGCCCACCATCAAAGCTGAGATAATACGGCCATTGTATGGGCGGAGATTATCTTGGCGCTATGAACTGCTAAGAAAAGATGGTCCTTGCCACTTCTGCCATTTGCTCCGCACCACCGCAAAGGACATGGAAAGTATCATGGGTGTGAGACTGCACGGTCCGGCTGGCACACCATCGGTGCCAATGTGGCACCGGGCGCCTGGTCTTGACAGATGTTGCAAGTGGAGCGAGCTGACAATTCCGCTGACCGTGCTCCCCACACACTGCGGATATAAGAATGAGATACTCATTCCCAGGTGGGTATCACTCACCGTTACTTACTCATCCCCTACACACCAGGCTTTCTAACACTAAACAATGTCGGATAACGATCATGAGAAACAAGTCTCCCTCTCAGATCCCTCTGACGGCGGCTCAGATGTCGACAACCTCACCAAGCTCGGGTACCAGCAAGAGCTCAACCGTAGCCTCGGCATGGTCCCCATTCTCGGCCTCAGCTTTGCCATCATGGCCGTGCCCATGGGTGTGGCCATTACGCTTTCCACGGCCTTGACCTCTGGTGGGCCAGTGACTATGCTGTATGGGGTAAGCAGCGCCAGGAGCTACTCGCATTGTGCTCTGAGGATATAACAGTTTGGTTGACACGTTTACAGTGGACGTTTGTGTCCCTTGTGTCTCTGTGCATTGCGTCCAGTTTGGCGGAGATGTGAGTTCGCTGTTGGGAGTAATCTAACTCCACCATAGCTGCTCTGTCTTTCCCACCTCTGGCGGTGTCTACTGTAGGTGATAATGATGACACACCAAGGACACAAGATACTCACTACCTCGCAGACTGGTCCGCCATGCTCTCAAGCCCGAAATACAGCGCGTTCTCGAGCTATTTGACCGGGTGGTTTGGAGCTGTGGGGAATTGGACGTGCGTTGGCTTATAGGACCCCGTGTCGATCTGACACCTACAGCGTCACAGCTTCGATCACATTTGCTGGAAGCCAGCTCATTCTCGCCGCCGTCACACTCTTCCACGAAGACTATGTGCCGCAAGCGTGGCATACCCTGCTGGTCTACCTTGCCCTCCTCGTCGGTACTTTTACTATCAACCTTCTTTTCAACAGGTGAGCGGTACAAAGTCAATGTTGCCGCTGATGGGACAAGCTACCTTGACAGTCTCAATACCATCGTTTTATATTGGACGGGTGCCGCTGTCATCATGTAAGCAAAATTCCTGTTCCCCTCATGACCGTGTGCTCACCGAACAGACAGATTGTCACCCTTCTTGCGAAGGCCGACACGCGCCAGTCAGCACGGTTTGTCTTTACGCATGTGTGTGAAACCCACCCTAAGAGAAACGTCCAACTCCCATTGACGCGCAGTTTGACGCCCACTGGTCAGGATGGCCGCAGGCATGGTCGTTCTTTGTCGGCCTCCTTCCGGCCGCGTACACGCTTACTGGGTACGTCTTAACTCCCGCCACCCAATTGTCTGAAATACTAACCGTGCAGGTACGGCATGGTGGCAGCGCTGTGCGAAGAAGTTCGCAGTCCCCAACGCGAGGTGCCCAAGGCCATGATCCTCTCCGTCGCCGCGGCATTCATTACGGGTCTTATCTGCATCGTACGTACCCCGGTTCAGTATGTACTAATGGCAGATTCCGCTCCTCTTCGTCCTTCCAGTTGACGACATCGAGACCCTCCTCACCGTCCCCAGCCAGCAGCCCATGCCGCTCCTCTTCAAAATAGTCACACACAGCTCACAAGCCGCCATGGGTCTCCTGTCCCTCAGTACGCCATACCCGAACCATATCCACATACGGCTGACCCCTCCCAGTCCTTGGAATCTGGTTCTTCTCGGCAGTCGGCAGCCTCACCGCAGCATCGCGCTGCACGTGGGCATTCGCCCGCGACGGCGGCATTCCCGGCAGCCAGTGGTGGCGCGTCGTTAGCCCCCGCTACGGCGTGCCCGTGCGCTCCCTCGCGCTGTCGTCGGTGATTTGTGCCCTGTTGGGACTCATCTACCTCGGCTCCAGTGCCGCGTTCAGTGCCTTTACTGGTGTCGCGACCATTTGTCTTGGCTGTTCGTATGCGTTCCCCGTCCTTTGCTCCCTGCTCCGGAAACGGGTGGTTGTCGCCGACGCGCCGTTCCCGCTTGGAAAGGCGCTGGGATACTTTGTCGTGAGTTGTACAGTCGGGTTCCGTTGCTGTGATCATCTGGGGAACAAGGGCTCAAGTACAGAATATTGTCACCGTTGTGTGGATTACGTTTTCAATCGTCCTCTTCTGCATGCGTGAGTGGCTTCCTTCTCTTCATTAGCAGCTTCCTTCACCTGACGATTGTCTGCAGCCACTGCCATTCCCGTTACGCCGGCGACCATGAACTACGCCAGTGTAGTCTTTGCAGGTTTTGGTGCGATTGCGACCGTGTGGTACCTCGTCAACGCTCGCAAGCACTACCGTGGCCCAGCAGTCTCGCTGAAACCAGATGCTTAATGCGCATGTTGACAATGAAGGTGCATATGTTTTCTCTTTCGTTGTCACCCTCGTCCTGTAGTTAAATGTTTGCTTCCACAATGCCACTGCTCATGAAGGGACGTGCTAGACATTCAACGGGAAAAATTTAACGATCTGTGCCGCTCCGAGTGATGTTGGATGCACCCATTCCACAACGTCCCACCCCCGGGTGGTGCATGCATTGGGTCTATTCCACTATTGACTCACGTTCACAACTCAGTCTCGAATTGCCACTGCTCCTGCCCCACCTTGTCGACGTACTCCTGTCGAGTGAGGATCTCAAACATGTCAACTGCCGTGTCGGGGTCGAAAATGATCGAGGCGACGTTGCGGATGCCAGATTGCATCTCGTGCTTCAACTGCTGAGTAGAAAGGCCAGGGGACACACAGAGGAAGCCGGGTTCTATTGATTCGGCACCCACAATCTTGTACTTGATGCGTGGACCACGGTAGAATGCAGCCATGACGATCCACCACAAGATACCCAGTCCCATTGTGAAGCCGGAGAACTGTGATCGCGCCGAAAACGGGTGGAGTATGATAACCACCTCCTTGAGGCTAAGGGGATGGGCAGTGAGACCTCTAACCATCGCGAGGTGGCAGGTACGTTCGGTATCGTCCAGATAGTGATCGGTAATGTTGACTACAGTGCGTTCGGTTCCTTCTGGGACATCGGTCTTGTTGTCCATGAACGAGTGCATCGGCCGCCTGCAAGGACGGAGATTACCGCTGGCCCAGTCCTCGCGAGTGTCGACGACCGTACATAGCACTTCACAGGCGGCCCATGCATGGTTCTCCTGCTCGTCCTTGTACGCCCGGAACGAAATCTGGTCCGGGCCGGGAGCAAACTTGACACACCGCAGGGACGACAAGGTGCGCGGGTGGAAGTTGACAAAGAGACCGGGGCGACCAAAGGTGTTGGCGACCACGTCAAAGTGGAGCAACTGCGTTCCCTGGAGTGCGTCGTGGACTCTTTCGTCGTAGAGTTTCGAGCTCCGACGTTTTCGTGGATGTATGAGCGGGAGCGAGTGCTTATATCCCTCGATGAGAGGAAGCTTGTGGCCTTGGTCGGTCGCGTATGCGAGGGTATCCTTGAGCGGCCCACCGTTGGTCGTCCATTGGCCAGAGACTTTGATGGAGCGGCACATGTGGCGATCAACACGCTTACACCATGCCCACGAGGCTTGGCGCAGAACCAGGAGAGATTCGTACGGTGCGTGTTCGAAGATCGCATCAATGATGTGTGGAAAGGCATCGTGATCAATGACGGCCGTTGTGAGAGGTGTAGGTGAAACTGCTGTAGGTCAGACGAGAAATGTCACTTCCATGGTACGTACCTGCGGCTGAGGACACACTGGGGCCAGTAGACTGCACTGCCATAGCGAGACGAGTAATGAAACGTTTCAATGACAAGGAATGAAGATGGGTCCTTCGAACGTTCTCAGTGCTGCGTTGGAACCGGGGTGTCGAAGGTGGTGGAACCATTCGAAGAGCTATGGTGGGTGTTGAGGGGATGGAGGGATGGCAAGATGCAAAAGATAACCGACGTGGCCAACAACGCCACGGTCGGCGTGTGGGGGTCCGTGCGCGAATGCAGTGTTGATTAGCTTCCGTGGCGATGTTCAGGGGAGAGGCTTTCAATGGGGAGTGCCAGCGTGCGATGTGGCAATAATGGATACCAAGAGCGTTCTGGGGTATAACCATACGAAGAACCGTGCGGTGTACACGTCGAGACCTGTTCAGGAAGACTTTAAGCGCTGTTAGCGTTACTGAGCGGTGGGCACAGAACCCGTCACGGTTGGGTGTCACGGTACCAATACCACGCGTTCCCATCCAACGGCACGAGACGCAGAAACTTCGGCCACCGCATGCCATACTGTCTGACAGGCTTGATCAAAGCAAGTGTCGTGCCAGGCCAACGCGCACGGTGTGTAGAGTGCACTGGCCGCTGCGCGAACAAGACGCGATTGCACTCAAGAAGCACAGCCTTGAGTAGTTAGTGCGCACACGACCCGATCGCGCTTGTGCGTGCGCTCGTTTTAGATGGAAGACAGTGTGATCGGGCTAGCCGTGCATTGCCGCTCTGGCCAAGAAGACCAAGAGGACAGGACCGGAGGAGTCGGAGAAATGGATAGTCCGTTGAAGGTGTCGCGTTCCATGGGCAAGTGTGTAACCGGGGCCATGTTTATTCGTATCGAGTACGGTCAGTGATCGCCTGACGCCGACGTATCCTGTTGGAAATCGCTGGTCTGAGTGAGGACGATGGGTATACCAAGTGTGAGTACCGTCAGGTGATGTTACGCTCAACGCGGCCCCACGATCAAGGCGGCCGGCATCACTTGTACGGTTAGACACCAGTGACTCTCATTGCTCTACTGTGCAGGCGCACTATTACCCACTTCACCGCTCTCCTCTTGCCCGCTCTTCTCAACTCCGTTTTCTCCGTCCCACGTCTCCTTTACGAGGCGCCAATACCGCTCCGGTTCGCTCCTCGCCATGGCTACGTGCCCTGCGCCCTTGAACATCTCGGCGCGGGTATCGAATCCCTTGGCCTTTGCGGCGTCTGCGTGTTGCTCGACGTGCTTGTAGTAGACTAGATCGTCGGTGTCGCTGTAGACGTATGTTCTCCGCACCTCGCTGGACTTTTGGGTGGGCGAGTTGAGCGCGGCAGCGACGCGCAGGAACGGCGAGCCGCCTGGACGCAGCCGGTGCATAACCCACATCCAGATGGCTTGGAGGTGGAGTACAGGCCACAACAGGCGTCGGATCCACGGTTTCAGCCCCTGCGAGATGGCGCGCATCGTTGCCCCATAGCTAAACTGGCCGGGGGTCGAGTCAAGGACAATGGTGTACGGCGGCTGGGCGGGGAGCAGACCGCGGAGGTAGTTGAGCATGAAGCTTCCGCCATTGGACCAGACGTGGATGAGGAGCTCTGGCAGCTTCGGGTGGCCGGCGGGAGCTGGGGAAGGCGAGGCCGAGGCCGAGTCCTGGAAAGACGACGAGAGCGACGAGATAGACGTAACGCCCAGCGCCGAGTCCGAGTCAGAGTCCAAGTCCGCGTTCGACACCGAATCGATATCGGCGACCACCTTCGGCACGGCGTCATTGCGCCCCTTTTCGATCTCTGGGAAGTACGACTTCACAATCGCTGCCGCCGGCTCGAGCTCTCTCCTGGCCTTGCGAGGCAGGAGCAGAAGCGGCATCTCGGAGCGGACGAGCAGGATCGGCGAGCCCGGGAACAGGGCGCGGTACGGGTCAATGTACTTTGCAATGTGGACGGGCTTGGCGCCCATCCATGTCGCCAGGAGGATGAGTCGGGGTGGTGGTGAGCCCGACTTTGTAGCTGGTTGGGACGCGGCCGAGGGCGATGGTGGGGAGGGAGCGGACGGGGGCTTGTAGAAGTAGACGCATGGCGACAGCTGCGTCATGAACGCGAGTGGCAGTGGGCGAGCGGCCTTGGCGGCCATGGTGGTGACGACTGAGGATCAAGTGGTAGAGAGTACGATGTTGATGTCGATGATCAAGACTAGACGCGACCGATGCCATGGCCGAGGGTGACGTGCCCGCCGCCGGTTGGCAGCTTTGGTGGATACCCGGGTGGCAGCCGGCGGCCGGCGGCCGAACGCCGAGACGGTGAAACAATGCCGATTGCCGGAGAGATTACCGAGATTACACAAGAATTGGTCCCGCTCTACAGATGCCAGTGGACATGTAGCCGTCTCGTTCTGATCTGCAAA
Source organism: Pascua sp. PH4015B (assembly GCA_025502685.1). NCBI lineage: Eukaryota > Fungi > Basidiomycota > Tremellomycetes > Trichosporonales > Trichosporonaceae > Pascua > Pascua sp. PH4015B. The sequence goes on from JAMFRD010000004.1 coordinate 125,258, forward strand.
ACGAGTTACTCGTGCTCGCACAGACTCGTACGAGAGGAAAAAGAGAATGATCACTGACAGGATCGAACTGCCGACCTTTGCATACACTAGTAACAAGTCTTGTTATTAGTACAATGCTCTAACCAGCTGAGCTAAGCGACCTTTCGTTGGTTGAGTGTCTCAAGCAGTCAGGACTGGCGATGGGAGGCCTTTTGCCTCGTTTTCGTGCGCAATCAAACTGGGCCAATGGTGTGGCGCCACCAATGTCGCGGCTCTGGTCTGTCTGAATCTAGCAAGTGTGACTTTGATTCCAACAGTTGCACACACACTCTTTTGACCCGACTCTTCTCAAGTGGGCAGAGCACGCAAGGTCAACACTGACCCTCATACGTATTCCAAAGGAAACAGTGGTGTCATTTTCAGGCTTGCATGGAGCGTTTGACAAGGCTCCTAAGCTGATAAGGGCACAGTGTTTACCTCAGCCTACAATGACCACTCCGGAATGCTGTGTCGCCTTATCGCACACCCACAACCAACTCCTTGAAAGACGGGGCAGATAAGCTAGTTCCTGTGCGGGAAGTGTCGGCAACGGACGTTTGTTTGTATCACATACAATCCCCGACCCCGATCCGATCCTCGGCACGCCTCCTCTCAACCCGGCGCGTACCGCACTTGCAGCCAGATCTCCTCCATGGCCGTCGGCAACGCCCCCCAATTTTTTTGCCCCGACCATCTTATCGCCGTGCTGTGCTTTTCAGATGGCGTGATAGTCGCAGAATTAATCTCGACCGTTACCACAATCCCCGTCGCGACCGCCACCGCCACCACTGGCCGCTGGTACTGTCTCAGCCGTCCCCGCACACCACATCCCTGCCAAGCTGCCAAGAGCTCGGAGCACCCTTGAATGGCGCACTGACCACCACTTCCCCCACATTGTTGTGCTCGCCGTCAAGCGCGAGTACAGTAGCAAAGCTCGAGTCGAGCCTCACGGCCTTGCCACTCACGCGCCACTACCCACACTACTGCAGATCGTGCATCGCATCGCAGAGATGGACGTCGAGGCAAGAACACGGGAGCCATGTGATACGGACGTGCCCATGTCGCCCACCATTCTACCAGGGCAGGTCGTGCAGTTCACATGTCCAGTTCGTCACGCCGTTACGTTCACATGTTGGCGAAATTATCATGTCCGCAATGCTGGTCGGTTGGGACGTGCTGGCTCCAGCGATGTGGGTGTTGTGCTGGTTGCCACAAACAACTCATCAGTCTTTCTCACTGCTGAGAGGGCTACAGGCAAGCGTGACGTGAAGTTGAATCTCACTCGGTTGACCACGCATACTGACCAGTTTGAGAACATAGAAGGAGACGTATACTCTACGAGCGCCCACGCACGCACATTGCACGTCCGATGGAGTAGAAGTCGAGTAACACAGTGAGGAAGAAGTTGTTGCAATGTAGGGAGCGGACGAAGAACGGAGACGCCAAAGTTCGAAAATGATGAGAACGCGTTGTGGCTGAAGTGCGATCCGACGGGAGAATTGAGGTGGCGCCAAAAGCTACATCTTGCTTCTTACCGCCGACGGCATCTCAAAGACGGAGACAGAGGGAAGAGTCCAGCGCCTGTGGGGTAGACGCAGTTGTCTGTCAGAATGACATGACTACGTCTGCATTCCTGAATTACGAAGCAACAGTCCCAACATACCAAGAGCTGACTGATGGAAGACAGCGAATGCGACCAGTAGGAACATAGGAGTTTTTCAATTGGCCTCTTTGGACTGACATCTTCTCATCCGCAATTGGAGGCGGAGGTGGTGCGAGAGGTGAGCCTCATGGGGAACACGAAGTGGTACTCGGTCAAGCCCGAGGTTGTCGCTGATACGCTGCGATTGCGACACGATGTCGCGATGGAGGAGGGAGGCTGGGCAAGTCCCTTGGGATCTTGCACAAGCCGAAACCGCGGCAAGGGAGCAACTAATGGTCCCCAGGTGTCGATCGTGCAACGTGCGTCAGGTCGTCGCTCCGTGTGTAATACGCACTGACCATGTGCTGGACGTGTGTCCGATTGCACCGCTGTCAGTCATTCTTCGATATGTTCGGGCTTATTGCACATGGTGACCCCATATTTCGGGCCGGGTATTCGAACACCTCCTTCGTTGCCGGTGTTTCAGTCAGAATTAGTGACCATTCTCAGTCTCATCGTCGGTCAGGATGAAACGATCGTCCTCGCAGCAGGAGAAAGGAGTGGCGCTGCCCCAGTTGTTTACGCACGCCCAGCAGGGTCTCAGGGAGATATTGACTGACGCGGAAGCCGTGGGTAGCAGGAGAGCAGGCAGCGATGGCTGACTGGGAGATAGGGCAACCTAACTCGACCCAAGCAGATCAAGAGTTGACTCATGGGTGGCGAGTAAAGTTGTCGGGATTAGGGGCCACGGAAAAGCATTGCATTGCACGAGGGGAACAGCGAAGGGGTTCCGAAGGAGTACTCTTCTGCATGCCAGTTTCAGACGCTCTCCGCGTCGAAGCGCAAAGGCAGAAAGTTGCATCGCAGACGTCGAGAGTTCCTGTGCGATAGCCCAGCTGAGTCTCTTTGTTGCTGCCATGTGTGCATGTACATGTGGGCCGCACAGGTTCCCATAGACACGCATTCAATTAGTGCCTAGACCCAATGCCCGCACTGGCAAACTCACACGGTGTGCAGGGTAGGGCTGCTCATCTACATTTTGCCGACCTCTGCCCAGCTCGCACCGCTCGCACCGGTTGCCGCCGTGTGCATACCGGGGCTCGCAGGAACCGCACCACAGCCAGCATGTGTCCAGGCATTGATAGACATCGGCACGTCTTCCGGGCGCCGCCTTCTCATCATCCGAGTACTGCGGGCCTGCGCCGCGGCCAGTGCGCCAGGTAAATCGGGTCCTGCCAAGCCTCGACCTTTTGTTCTGGGATGCACGCCAGTCTGAGAGATCGGTCTAGATAGAGTTTACCCTAGGCCAGAGGGGCCCACGGGTGTCCACGAGCCCGCGCGTGGGGGTGCCACGGGGTGTGCGGGGCCACGGGGCTTGTACATTCCCTGTGTCTTTGCTTGGATGGGGGTTATTGAAACGTTTTAGGACTATTGGACAGTGGTGGCGCTGTGGGTGCTGTGCATGCGATGCCTGGACCCGAGTCGTAGCAAGAGAACAGAGAAACCTGGGACCGGACCTGGGGGGCCATGTGTCAAAAGTCAAAAGTGCAAAGTGAGCCACATTGTGGCGGTGGTGGCGTCCACGTCGGGCCGATCCTCGCCAATATGCAATAATCTCCAATATTCTCATCCACCTCGACACGACAACGCGCCCATGCCTCCAATCGCATGCCTCAAAGTATGCTTGCCGGTGGCAGGAGGGCGGGGTGGACCGCGTCGGTTGGACCCAGGGACCAGGGGTGGGGGGCAGCACCGAACGCAAGGGCGTGCATGATGCATATCTCGCTCTCAGATGCGGGGCTTGCGGGGATTACCCCATTTGCATTCCTCGGGCGACCAAACGGCGCACCCGACCTTGGCAGGAAACCAGAGACAGTGAAACAGTTGACCCGCCCACTCACAAAACAAAGACAACACACAGACCTCCTCATCAACATGGCCGCAGCCCTTTGTCCTCATCGCTCATTCGCCGGTGCTCACTGCCGTCTCACTATCCCCGCCCACTGACCGACTGACAATGGCGGCGGCCATGTGTGGGGTATCTGCCAGAGCGCTGCAATCTGCCCCTTGATCCCTGTCGGCGGGTCCCCCGCGGGGGGTCATGGCGCCCCGTGGGTGGCCCCATGGGAGCGAGCACACTCTCCACCCTCAGCGCTTACACCAGCCACACCGCCACCCCGTGCATCGCCATCGCAAAGTTGCACTGGTCGCTGGTAGCTGGCATGGTCGGGCCACTCGGTAGTTAAAAGGAGGCAAGCCCGGCCTGTCTTTTTTTCCCATCAACCCACACCGATAGACCGACCCGACCCACAAGCTAGCAGCAGCATGAGCAAGACTCCTTCCTACACCGACGAGAAGTACGGCGATGTCCACGTGGATTACAGCGCGGCGAAGGATGTCAATGACATTGCTTCGCTCCACGACGACCTTGAGGGTCAGGACATCAACGTCGGGCGGTTGATCCGCAAAGTGTAGGTCCCTTTTCTTTGGCCACTCACAACTACCAGCTGTTTGATCACCCTCCCGCTCACACTTGCAGCGACTTCCACCTCGTTCCTTGGCTGGCTCTTCTCTACCTACTCTCTTTCCTCGACCGTTCCAACATCGGCAACGCCAACATCTTTGGTCTCTCCGAGCACCTCGACCTCTCGTCCACCGACTATGCCATCGCTCTCGCCCTCTTCTTCGCCTCGTACGTCATCTTCGAGGTACCCTCGAACATGGTCATGAAGGCCTGGCGTCCTTCCATGTGGATTCCCATCATCATGGTTGCCTGGGGTGTCGTGATGATCGGCATGGGTTTCGTCACCAACATGGCCTCGCTCACCGTGACCCGTGTCCTCCTCGGCATGACCGAGGCCGGTCTGTTCCCTGGTGTCTCGTACTTCCTTAGCCAGTGGTACCGCCGCTACGAAATCTCGCTCCGCATCTCTCTCTTTTTCTCGGCCGCCACCGCGGCTGGTGCCTTCGGCGGTCTTCTCGCCCGTCTTATCAACCTTATGGACGGCGTTGCTGGCCACGAGGGTTGGGTGAGTTCCTGGCGCATATCAAACACACGCGCACTGTGGAATAGGTGACTGACAATCAGCGCTGGATTTTCATCCTCGAGGGTCTCGCCACCGTCATCATTGCCGGCATGTCGTTCTGGACCATGTACGACTACCCCGACACTGCCAAGTTCCTCACTGAGCCCGAGCGCAAGTTCCTCCAGGCGCGTCTCGCCCTCGACAACGACGGCTGCTCGCACGAGTTCAAGATGAAGTTCGTCTGGGACGCCTTCACCGACTGGAAGGTCTGGGTCGCCTCGCTCTGCTTCCACTCTGCCCTCTGCCCCGTCTACTCGTTCTCGCTCTTCTCGCCCACCCTTACCAAGAACCTCGGCTACACCGCCGCCACCGCCCAGCTCATGTCCGTTCCCCCCTACGTCGTTGCCGCCTTCTGCACCATTGGCGCTGGTTGGCTCTCGGACAAGCTCCAGAAGCGTGGTCTTGTCGCTATCGTCTTCTCGATTGTTGGCTGCATCGGCTACATCCTCCTCCTCGCCGACGTCAACACCAAGGCCAGCTACGCCGGTCTCTTCCTCGCCTCCTCGGGCATGTACCCCCAGATTCCCGTCGTCATGGCCTGGGGCTCCAACAACGCCGGCGGTTCGCTCAAGAAGGGTGTCGCCACTGCCATCATTGTCTCGGTTGGCAACGCCGGTGGTATCGTCTCGTCGTTCATCTACCCCAAGGAGCACGCCCCCAAGTACACCATGGGCCACGCCATCTGCCTCGGCTACTGCGCTGTCGTCATCATCACCTCGATCATCATGTGGGGCTACTGCTCGTGGGCCAACAAGCAGCGCGCTGCTCGCAACGCCGCCCGCACCGCCCCCTGGACCGAGGAGGAGAAGAAGGCATTCGAGGACCACGGCGACCATGTCGACTGGTTCGTCTACACCATCTAAGCCACATCCATTCCGTTCCCAGATCCCACAGCATGGTAGTGTGCAGCAACGTAAACGAAGAAGGCGAACACGCGTTGTTACATTACTCGGAAACACAATTGTATAGTAGATCCCGCGCTCTTCATACTCCCTATGAACACGTGGTGTCCAGAGCAGGTTGATTCTAGAGCAGTTTTGCAAGTCAGTGCTTGGGTTTAGAACTGACCGCCTGGGTTAACAACTTTGATACCCCTCAAGAAAAAATTCTGGAATGCAAAATGCGGAGACTCGGGCACGGACCCCACACGGTGGTCCTCCTCACACCACCAGTAGTCGGTCAGGGACGGCGCAACCACCCCATATTACTTCGCGATCAGAGCAGATGGGGGCTGCTGTTTCACGTGCACTGACCGTCTCGCCCCGTGGCACCGTACTGGAGCACCCAGATGGACCCTCAAAGGTACGACTCGGCGCACTGACAAGGGATGGAATGCGGGGTGGTTGGAGAACCAAGCGTAAATCTCGGTGCAGCAGCCCGTTACCCGCAGACGCTTCTTTCGCTGCCGGTTCAAAGCGGACATGATGTCCGCAAATTGCCAAACCCCGGGGTCCCGTGTGACTCCATTCCGTTGCAGTGGAGTCGTCCAGACCGTTCTGCCCTCGGTTACCAGAATACCCCGATGGCTCACCCCGCGTTGACCACAGTTTGGAGATGTGTCAAGTTCCAGCTCAAAGTCACGCACGCTGGCAAAGCCGTCAGTTGCCGCAGTGAGGCGCAGTCGCCACAGCTGTGGCGCAGGCAACTACTATTGTTGGGATGCCATGGCCCCAGCGGTCAATGGTCGTTGGCATGTGCAAGGATCCAGCAAAACTGCTCACATTCAACTCGTTCACCCACTACTACCACAACCAAACCCCATTGCACGCCCACAAATCTATGACGACCACGCAGAAAACGGGCATTGTGTGTTGGCAGTGTGGCAACAACACCATGACCCCACATGGCAACGCAAAATCCTTCCCGATATTCTCGGGTGGCGACACTGTCCACCGTCCCCCGGATCCAGATCCGATCGGTTTCCGCTCTCCCCTGCCAAGAACCCGTGGACAGACCACGGTCGTGCTTTCTTACCCGGGTCGAGACACTCCCACCGGCCACCGGCCATGTCCGACCATAAAAATAAACCCTCAGGGGTCCAACGGGGATCCACGGAGGCCCGAGCGCGACTGTCTCAGTTGCAAACAATACTCGTGCAGTATCGACACAATGGTGCGCGACGTTCAGGAGCGTGCACTTGCCCTTTGTAGAGTCTCGTCACGAGCCAAGTACGCGACTGGCTCGCACCCAACGATGCGAGGAAAAGAGGGGTTGGGCGAATAACCAACTGGGCAGAGGGGCCGCCTCCCCCAACAGAACTGCCGCCATTGGGAATACACACCAGCCTCTGTGTTTCAAAGACATGTGAAAAAATACAACAGACAAGCCAAACAATCGTTTGAGTCGGTTTGTGAACGAGATGTTGACTCGTACTCGGATTATACAGGTTGGGCCGCAACGTTTTCAGACTGCCAAGCTGCCACTTTGGTCTTGGCGACGCGCCCACTGTATTTCGGTGGTGGTGAGCTTGTGGCCTTGAGGTCCAGAATTGCAGGCGTTCCATGATTGGAGTTCTTGATCCCATTCCCAGCCTCAACGCCGCAATCTCATGCCTTTGGCATACCACCTCTACCCCAAGATATCCTCGTTGTTTGTGGTGATGAACACATATTTGGACTGGTTGACGCCATTGCGGACGCGGTTCAGCAGGTCCGCTTTTGCATCGGACCATCCCCTGCACATCTGCACTATTCAAACAAGAGTTAAATGCTATCTGACATTTGTGAAGGTCGACCTCCTCTGCTCGCTCTTCAACTCTCACAAGAGCCGAAAAAGAATGTGACCTTTGACAGGAACTGTCGTTCGCCCGACCACGCGAATCTAATCCCTGATCTTTTTCAGGGCAATTGGCGGCTGTCGCCGACCCACACGTCACACGCAATCTGACGTCGACCTCAGGCGTTTACGTATCCTCTATCGAAGAGTGAGATGTGAAGCGTGCGCTCTAACCAATTCTTGAGCTAAATCGCCTACGAAGATGGGGATGTTGTCACATGCCACATGGCGATCGTGCATTCAACTACTATTAAATGGCCCCCGTTATGCATGCACTCCACGATATCGGGGTACAGCTGTCCACCAGTAAATGAGTGACGTTGGGGCAATAGCTGAACGTCCTACAATGACGATGATCTGACCGATACGGGTTGGGGCGGACCGCCCGTTAGGCTGGCCTATTTGTGGGTAAGTGGCCGCCGAGGTGCCGGATGCCTCCACATTCGGGGCGGGACGCGCCTGACTTCATTTGCGCCCCAGCAACCGCTCCCTGACGGGGCTCGGCCCAAACGGGATCTGCCTTTTCTCACCGTCCACCGACATCTCGTCCCCAATACCTGACCCTCCCAGTGTTCAAACGGCATTAACCTTCTTCGACGAGCCGCATCCAAGCCCGCGTCGGCCCTATCGTGTGCTGAAGTCACCGGTACAGCTGCCGGCTGAACAATGCCGTCCCCACCCCCTGCCTTGGGAGATCCGGGAAGTCCGGGGCTACAATCGGGGCCACCCAACCAACCTGTCGCTCTCAACGCAACGCCGAAGCGAGCCGTTCTCGATGCCAAGCAAAGGTCACATGGTCATGGCCTCCGGCACACGACCGACTGTGCGGTCACAAATTCGCCGGCCCCGCACTCCAGGCATCCGGGCCGTCCCATCTTCTCAGTACCGAGTCTTCCATTCGTCATCCGGACCGAAAACCATACGCCAAGCCGGCCCCATTGCCTCGTTTGGAACGCACACTGGCCTTGATTGCAGGATTGCTGGATGCAATCCCCATGGGGTGTGCATCCCACATGCTACCCATGGTGGCCACGCTGGACGAGAATGTCGCTGAATGGCAGGTGGGCGTTGGGTGGCGTCAGTTTCGGTGCCTGGGGCGGTCGTCGCCGTCTGTGCTGTCACAAATCAGCCGAACACAAAAAATCCATGACAGCCGCAGACCTACGGTGGACGAGATTGGTGTTATCAGATTCATTGTGAGGCATCCTCAAGTGCGGCGCAGCATACGCCAAGAGCAAGTTTGGCGGACGGGAGGTGGGCGACGAGGCCCGAGCGGGGTCCCCGGGTGATATGTGACGCTTGCCGACTATGCGGGCCCGAACAACCATCGAATCGACAGCCCCCATCTGGGCTGCGCGTCTGGCCTGAAACCTCCCACTCAACTTCACAAACGGTACAACAGCTGTATGGGAAGGTTTGGAGACACATCCATCGTGCCGTTGGAGCACATCTCTGTGGCACCCCGAGGCCATCGATGGCTCTGGAGCCCGGCCCGTGTGCAGCGGCAGCGGTACATTGTACGGCCCATACGGATGATCACTCTCGGTCGTTGCGGACGTGCTCGCAGAGGTTGCATCAAAGAACTCACCGCGATGTCATTTCGGTGCGATTGCGGTAGTTAAACCCGGAAAGGCTTCCTGTTGGGCATTCGGCCCGACGTGTCTTGCTCAATGCAGTGGAACGGCGCCAACTGGCAAAAGTTGTTCACATTGTTCAGAGTCATGTCCAGCCGAAAGGTGTCCAAAGAATGTCAAGTAGCGCTGACTACGTCTATATAACCAGCCTGACGGAAAGTAGCTCCTTTCTCTCACCAACTCCCAAAGCCCCACACTCCCTCCACTCCAACCCTCGCTCCACACTCGCTCCAGCACCACAACAACACTCATTTCGCAATGCTCCCCTTCTCCAAGCTCGCGTCCATCGTCCTCCTCCTCGGAGCCGGGGTCACCAACGCTCAGAAGGTCGGCACGCTCACGCCCGAGACGCACCCCTCGCTCACCTGGCAAAACTGTGCCGCTGGCGGCACATGCACCAACGTGAATGGTGCAGTCACGGTCGACGCCAACTGGCGCTGGACCCACACGACGTCCGGCTCGACCAACTGCTACTCTGGCAACGAGTGGGACGCAGCCCTGTGCCCCGACGGCAAGACGTGCGCGTCCAACTGCGCCCTCGAGGGTGCCGACTACAAGGGCACGTACGGTGTGACTACCAGCGGCGACTCGCTCGACATTGGGTTTGTCACCAAGGGCCCCTACAGCACCAACATCGGCAGCCGTCTCTACCTCATGGAGACTGAGACGTCTTACAAGATGTTCAAGCTCCTCGGCAACGAGTTTACCTTTGACGTCGATGTCTCGGACATTGGCTGCGGTCTCAACGGCGCCCTGTACTTTGTGGCCATGGACCAGGACGGTGGCCTGAGCAAGTACGAGGGCAACGAGGCCGGTGCCAAGTTTGGTACTGGCTACTGTGACGCTCAGTGCCCCCGCGACGTCAAGTTTATCAACGGTGTCGTGAGTACAGACACCAATTCATGAGTTATTTGGATCCATGTGACTGACACTGTGCAGGCCAACGTCGAAGGCTGGACTCCTTCGTCCAACGACGTCAACGCCGGTGTCGGCAACCTCGGCTCGTGCTGTGCCGAGATGGACATTTGGGAGGCCAACTCAATGTCGATCGCGTACACGCCCCACCCTTGTATTACGAGCGAGCAGCACTCGTGCACTGGCGACGACTGCGGCGGCACCTACTCTACGACCCGTTACGCGGGCGACTGCGACCCTGACGGATGCGACTTCAACTCGTGGCGCCAGGGCAACCAGACGTTCTACGGCCCCGACTCGCGCTTTACGCTCGACACGACCCAGAAGGTCACCGTCGTGACCCAGTTCCTGACCAACGCCGGGGGCGACCTGGACGAGATCAAGCGCTTCTACGTGCAGAACGGCAAGGTGATCGAAAACTCCGAGTCGCTCATGTCGGGCACGTCGGGCAACTCGATCACCGACGGCTTCTGCGCGGCCCAGAAGACGGCCACCGGTGACCCGGACGACTTTGGCAAGAAGGGCGGTCTCGCCCAGATGGGCAACGCAATGAAGAACGGCATGGTCCTCGTCATGTCGCTCTGGGACGACCACGCCGCCGACATGCTCTGGCTCGACGCCACGTACCCCGTCGGCTCAACCGCCGAGGGCGCCTCTCGCGGCTCGTGCAGCGCCACTTCTGGCAACCCCGCCGACCTCGAGGCGACCGTCGGCAGCTCGCACGTGACCTTCTCCAACATCAAGTTTGGCCCCATTGGCTCCACCTTTGACCAGCCCTCGACTGGCGGCGGCTCGTCGTCCTCGGCCCCTATCCCGTCGTCCACTTCGGCTGCTCCCTCCCCCTCGGCTCCCGTCTCGTCGCCCGCCCCTGCGTCTTCGACCACCGCCTCGTCCTCGGCTGCCGCGTCCTCGAGCGCCGCCGCTTGCGTCGCCCCCAAGTATGGCCAGTGCGGCGGCAATGGCTGGACCGGCTGCACCACCTGCGAGGCCGGCTCCACCTGCACTCTCAACAACGAGTGGTACTCGCAGTGCCTCTAAGCGCAATAGGTCGTAGCAACACGACATGGTCGCGTATTGGCGCACTCGATGGAGAAATGGGATCAAAATAGTTCAAATATATAGTGAAGCGCGCTGGGCGCAGGCTTCACTTCAATGCAAGTCTTGTTTTATTTTAGTTTTCCGAGAACAAGGAAAAAGAAAAGAAGAAAAAAAAAACCGACACTACAAGAAACGCGAATGACCCATCTCAACGTACTTGAACCTCACTCTCTCAGATCTTGTCCTTCAACCTGAAAAGCGAACAGTCCCAAGACGGCCACAGCCATCTACGTGTAGCCCATTGGAAACACACGGTGACGCTAACAGCAACCAGCCCCATGGACAAAGACATTCACCCGTCTACCGATCTGCATTCTTATAAGTTGAGAGCGGTATTTATTAGCGAGGGGGAGACTCGCTTTCTTTTGCATGTCAGCTTCGTTCGAGGGCTTGCTGGCACATGCAGCGCGCTTACAATAGTAGTCGTTGTAGAGGCAGCACAGCGAGCCGCAAATCTGGCCCATGCCTCCCGGTTCGCAGCGCCAGCACAGCTTGCACTTGCGCTTGTCCAGGGCGGAGTCGCGCTTGCTTGCGGTAGACGGGTCTTCGTCGGCAAAGAAGAGGTTCCAGCCCTCGGGGATGTCGACGTAGTTGCCGTTCTGGTCCATGACCTTGGTGGGGACCTCGTCGCCACGAGCAGCGAGCTGGTCATCGGTACCGACAGCAGCCGAGGCCACGAAGGGCGCAGCGACGAGGGCGAGGGTGAGGGCAGTGAAGTACATGTTGAGTTGTTGTTTGCTTGCTGAGTGGTAAGATGGAAAGTTGGAGGATGGTGAGATGAGTTCCCAAAGTCGCCAGGGGGGGTCCTTTATATATCTTTTTTGTCCCCATCCCCAGTCACTCTGAGGACCGGGTTCACCATGAGTCCCCATGCAAAACTCCCACTTAGTGCTCTTCACCAACGGTTCGTCCACCTCTTCGGCCGATGAAGACCCCTCCCCTCCGGTCCTGATCCCCAAAGGTTTGCTCATCTCCTTGTCGCTTCACAACTGGGGTCCGTCCTTCTTGGGTGCATCTGCTACTGTACATGTTGTTTGAAGGCCGCGTCATTTGGGTGGGGAGCTTGGCCTTGGGGAGTGCAGTGGGAGCGTCACGCCCGACGGTGTCGAGAACAAGCAGTAAACGTTTGGGGTGGTCTGTATGAATGGTAACGGGGGTTATGCTGGTGCCATGTCCGAGTCATCCGGGTGACAAATTGTGTATGTAGTCTGAACTTCAGATTTCTCTTCCTGCCGACGCTGGATTGCAACAATTGAAATAGACCAACTTTGGGCTTGGCCAAGTTTGCTACGGGGGACCCCGGAAGTGCGGTGTGCTCCGGCTCGATGTCCGAGGGCTCCCGGTAGCGAACTCCACAATCTGACTTTCGGGGTTGTCACCATCGTCTCAACGCCGGGCGGTGATCATGATGTCAATACGGCACATGGAGGTGACAGAGTTTGTTCCTCGGCGACAACACGGCGCCACTTTGTGGTGACGAAGGTAGCGACAGCGTCGTGTTGATGTGATATCCGAGTGCATCGGGTGACGCCAACGTTGGAATCTGTCGCCGGGTGAGGTTTGTCGCTCTCGCATCAGACTGCACATGCAGGCGACAGAGTTTGTGCCTCAGCGACCTCGGCGACAAGACGGCGCGGCGTGGGTTTGTGCCTCGGCGACAATTCGGCGTCGTTACTGCCTCAGCGACAAGACGGCGCCGCGTCCGGTCTATCGTGGTATATAGTCCCGTAGTTTAACATGGTCACGGCTCAGACAGGCTCAATAGGAACAGGAGGCACTGAGTTGTATACGTTTGTGTTATGTCTCTTGGTCCACCATTGCCAACCGACAATACTAGCAAACCTATTCCGCATGCCATGTTACGCCTCGATGTTCCAGGTCTCTTAGTCAACCATCGCCGCGTGACTGTGCCACGAAACGTATTCCGAATGTCATGGTACACCATTGCTGTACGGGCACGCGCATTACTCTGTCACAGCCTCTTTGACGGTTAAAATCAAATCCTCCACAACTGCAAGCGATGGCTGTCGGGGCAAGCCAGATCCATACGTGGGGCCACAACCCCACAAGCTTAGTGCGTATGGAGACAGCCACTTTGAACGCGGGGCCACAATCACCTTGGGCGAAACCTGCACGACCGCATAGAAACGGTTGCCTGGCGATACCAGCACAGCACATTAACCCCACCAATGCTGATATGAGGGCTCGCTTACATCTAAGCTCAGCGTCTGTCTCACTGCGTTCTGAGCCCCCTATGTGTATGAGCGACCCAGGATGTTGCCAACACCACAGAGACATTCACTCATGTACCCATCTGCATTGCTATAAATAGAGGTACTTAAGATCCATGTTTCTTAACGACCCTGTTGCAAACCGCGGGGCTGCCAGAGTCCCATCGATTGATGCGGCGTGGGGAGAGTGAAAACTTGACCTTCTGTCAGTTTTGTCCAAGGTACCACTATGGCGTGCAGCGTACTCACACAAGTCTACCAGTACTCTTTACCAGCCGCAGCAGTATGACGCGCCGCACAGCCTCGCGCGGCCCGCGTTCCAGCACTGCCGACACGTCCTTTCGGGGCAGTTTCGCTCCTCGATAATGCCACGCTTCGACGAGTCGGCGACGGCGACCCAGTTGCCATTGCTGTCCAGGTACTCGGTCGTGACGTCGTCGGAACGGCCGTCGAGCTTGTCGCCGATGGCGGCCGAGGTAACCAGGGGCGCGACGAGGGCGAGGGCGAGGGCAGTGAAGGTGAAGCGCATTGTGATTGTTTGTTGCTGTGTGGGCGAATGGGCCAGTAAACTCGGAAGACTGGTAGCTTTTATGTTCTCTCCGATGGTTTGTCACATTTTTTTTATCCCCCTGCTTTTCACGCCTCTCGTTATCGTCCCTCCCCACAGGTTCGACTCGCCCATTGTCGCTTCGCAACTGAGGCCTGGCCTTGTCCGTAGCATGGGTATGTGGACAACTGTTCCTCCCGAGAAGGAACAGTTCCTCGCCAGAAGGCCCCGTTGCGTGGTGGAAGAACAACAAGAGATTTCCTCCGACATTAGCCGCCGATCTTCCGTATGTTTGGGTCATGTTCGAGTGAACGGGGTTACGAGATGACGCATCATGCTCTGGGTCGTCACTACCCAGTTGGTCCTGCGGCCCCAGCCATTGACGTTGGGCCGACGAGTGCCGTCTTGTCCGGTTCGGCATGTCGAGAGCCTTACACTTGCCAGTTGCTGAGGCGAACAAGGTCACGGTTTGAGTAGATCCGTCCTGAAACAAAGAGATGGCAATCTGATATCTAGACTGCGGAAGGGTCTGTCGCGAAGGCTTCCATCCGTACACGACGGTGCCAAGATCAACGGCATGCCGGACGACATGTCAATGTTACGTACTCCGGGTCGTGCCGGGCGAGACGTTATCGATAAGCTCAGTAAAGGTCCCAGCAACGGTTTCAGTCCTTTTCGGCCCGCTCCAGTGTCTCTTGGGTTTCAAAGTGCCTGTCCCGTCCACCCCAGTTGGATCAAATTTGAACGGTTGACCGTTGGGCTTGTTGGGTGGAGAGAGAAGACCAGACACCGTTGTTCGTCCTGGCTGGGCGGCCAACAGTGTCGATCCGCGGCATACTTCAAAAAAGAGCCGAGACGTATTTAAACTCGGCGGAGGTGTTGTCATTGATAACATAATATGGCCAGACATCGTCCACGTGAGGGTTACAGGTCCAGTCGGACACCGGTCCGAACTTGGATGGCCGGCAGCATGTGGCGGCAGTAGCGAAGACGAGCCCCCGGACGCGTTTAAGCTCGCGAGGGTGGTGCATTCTGAAGTCATCGATAACATAATGTTGTCAGACATCATCCACACGTGGGTGTTACAGGTCCGTCGGAGACGGTGCGGAGCTTGGATGGGCGGCGGACTGGCAGGTGTCGGCAGTAGTGAGGACGACGATACCAAACATCCTCGCAGGGGCCGGTGAGTGCGTCGGGCAAAGTCGGAGCAACGAGATGCTAGGCGCTCGAGTGTTGATAGAGATGCACTTGAAGATCTGACCATCACGACAATGAGTGACCGCAGTGTGCGTCATTGCTGTTACTGCATGCTACTGGCAGCGCTTGCTGTTCTTGATTGGTCCCAACAAGTTCTTGCGTCAGCCAAAAATGGACGTCACTACCGCGCGCCATCGTTTGTCTGGCGTCGTAATCTCTTTGCACGCGTGAGATGGTGTTGTAACAATGGGCAGTTACTCCCCTGCTTATCTTGCAGCACCGGTACTATGGGTATGGGAGACAGAATGACGCTTGCTGTTGCATATCAGAACGTCTCGTTCTGTCTGGGCCAAGCAACACATCAGCGTCTTGCAGTACTGAGCAGAGCAGGTGCAAAGCTCACTGGCAATCACAGATTCTCGATGTCGAGTTCAAAGCACGCTCCGAGATGTTTCGACCGAAGGGATCGGACGCGTAGCACACTCCAGATGCAATGCCAAGATGAAGATGCCGACGACCATGATGTTGTGCGTACATCCACCATCATCAACAGTGCAGCACATGTATACAAAACCACGACCATCGCCGCCAACAATGGACGTTGCTGCACTCGTCGCCCCTCACGATGCGTTTGCCACTCGTGCGCGCCAAGCGCTCAGAGGCCGTCATCACCTACGCCACTGTCCCGTCTGACTCGCCGTCGCCCAACCCGGCCGTGAGCCGGCGGAGCACAAGTGTACCGCAAGGAGACTCGTCTGCTGAAGGTTCGTTGTCCGGGATGCCCTAGCGGCGACGCTGACCCGCAGCGCGCAGCTTGAGCCGCCTCCTTGGCATCCATCGCTCGCGGCCCCTCGTCGAGCCCCGTGCTTCCTACGTCGCCTACCTCGAGTTTCTGGGCTTTTCGTCCTTTGTCGCCCGTGCGGCGCTCAAGCAATGCTTCAACGACCTCCCACGTGCCACGACACGGGCGACACACCTCACGCACCAGCTCCGAGCGCGGCTCACCGACACGACATGCCCCGAGTGCCACATGCGCGGCGTGGCCAGGGCACACCGCGAGGCCCACCGCGAGGCGGCAATGTACTCGCACACGCCCACACCCGAGGAGAGGGACACGATGGACCGCGGGCTGAGGTGGATCATCAAGAAGCTCGGCGAGGCCGCCGCTCAGCGCTCGGGTGCGGCCGACGACATGCACCGGCGCTGGAGGGATGATTGGACGCATTATCCTATAGACTTGGATTAGACGCGGGATGGGTACGGTACTGCACGCTAGGAGCGAGTTGCAGCCGTCGTCGGGCCGCGCGGGCCTTGGCGGCCACAGTAGGAGAGACAGAGTCGGATCGAAAGGCGATGCGTCTACTTGGTGGGTTGGTGTCGGAAGTTGAAAGCATTCTGCATGTGATAGGGGATGTAATCGTTGACGATGCAGAGAACAGAGCAGCAGAAACAAACAAACAGAAGTAATAGAAGTAACAGATCGGTCATCGGCGTTGGTGACGCCGAAAGGGCGATGCCCAAGGCGAACGGCGGCGAGCGCCGACCGGCCGGTCCCACCGGCCGACCCGAAGTTGTCACCCCACGGCTAGTCAACCACCAATTACCCGACAACCACGACTCGTCACATCAACCACCACTATACCCATCACCTTGTCATTCTTGCGAACCGCATCCTCACCAGCATCGCCCACGCCAGCGACGCTCATCGGCGCAGCACCATGTCCGTCCCCAGCTATCCATACTATGCCGGCCCTCTCCAGGTGCCCTGGCCGCTGGTGCCACCCAAACCCCTCCTCCCGCTACTCCAACCACCGGAGCAGACTGCACCAGCGCATCCAGCCCGGCCCGGCCTGCCCCCACCGCCTGCGGGGTTCACGCGGTCATTCCACGCCGCGCCGGCCGCGTACCCGCGCAGCGTGCGCGAGTCGGTGGGCGCCGAGCACCGCCTGTCGACGCCGTACAGCGCCGGTCCCGCGCCGCCCAACGAGGACAAGAAGGCGCGGAGTGCGCGGCAGTTGAAAGAGATCCAGAACTGCGTCGAGAAGCGATACACGGGAGAACAGTGGTCGATTGAGGAGGCAGCGGCGGCCAAACCCAAGGGCCTGTGGGTTAGCGCCGAGCGGTGGAGGCGCGACAAGCCTGTTGGCGGCGCGACGCTGCTCCTCACGCATGCCAACGGGCTCCCAAAGGAGGTGAACTTCAGCGAGGATCGCGGGGAAGATGTGTAGTACTGACACTCGAAGCAATGGCACCCCATCATCCGGAACATTCTCGCGCGCGACCCCAAATCCCCCGGGCGGCAGTACGGCACAGGCGCGCCGCTGGCGCACGCGACCGATGTGCTCATTGACGAAGTGTGGTTTCTCGACGATGTGACGCACGGCGTCTCGCTGGACCTGAACGCGGGCCTCATCGGCCCCACGCAGTACTGGATCGACACGGGACGCGACATTCTCAACTTTGTCGCGCACACACTCCCGCTCGTCCAGGCCCAGGGCGGCGATGCGCCCTGGCAGCTGCCGTGGGCGCCTGAGCGGAGCGCGCACTACGCCGACGTCATCGGTATCGGGCACTCGTTTGGCGCGACCTCGCTCATCCACGCGGTGGCTGCAAGGCCGGACCTGTTCCGCGCCCTCATGTGCATCGAGTCGACGGTGAGTAGCCTCCGCACGTTTGCCTTCTCAACGTCGCCATGTTAGTGACAGTGACTAACGGCAGTGTGGCCCGCTCTACATTCCCGAAAAGATGTGGCGCTCCGACCCGTCCCAGGGCTTCATGCAGACCGCCGGCGCGATCAAGCGCCGCGCAGTGTGGCCCACCCGCGCCGACTTTGAGACGGGCCGCTCCAACCCCTTCTACGGGACGTGGGACGACGAGGCATGGGAGATTTTCCTCACGCACGGCGTCGTGCCAGTCGACCCCGCTAAACCCCAGGGCGCCGTCACGCTCGCGACGGCGCCGTGGGCCGAGGCCGCCGTGTTCACCGAGCCCGAGGCGGTGGGGCGAGGATGGGACAAGCTCCTCGAGCTCCAGATCCCCGTCGGCTTCCTCATGTGTGGTGCAAAGGAGCCCATCTGGACGGGCGGGTCGAAAATGACCCGCGAGCTCGTGTGGCGTCCGCGCCTCGCGCGCAATGAACGTATTATGGATGGTGGACACCTTGTGAGTGCAGTCGTCGATGCTGATGTGGATCGAGGCGTGCATGGCCTCGAATACAAGCTAGTACAAGTGATCAAGCCCGCTGACACCCACAGCTCGTCCAGGAAAAGCCCAAGGAGGTTGCCGATGCCATTTGGCGCTTCCTCACGACCCTCGACGCGGGCGAGTGGGAGCTCCAGAGGTCCAAGCTCTGAGTAGACGGAGGTATAAAAGTAGAAGTGGTGTTGTATGTGATGCAGCAAAGCAGTAGCTAGCGCGCAACTTCATGGTCCCAGTTAGGCCCAATTGAAGAGCAACTTGAGGCAGCAAGATCGCCTTCCTAAGTGTCTGACATCAAGGCATGTGGTACGCAGCATCACCAACGAGCATGTGATCATTTGGGCATTCACGGATGTCCATCTCCATCACCATGTTTTGTTGTGAGTTGTCAGGACGGCCATTGGTGACCGACGGAGGCGGCGCGGGCGGCGATGTCCGACTCCGCGTACGCCGGAGCACCAGTAACCGAGACCTCAGGCACCACCCATCATTTCATCCGTGCATCTTCAAGTGCATGCAAGATCCACTTCAACCCATCAACCTCCCTCCCCTCCTCAGTCGATAATCCAGCTCCGCCCACGATGTCCACAATGATCCCATTCTCGGGAGAGGCGCGTGAACACATGGAAATCTTCCTCAGCCGCATCCCGTTCGGCAAGGAGGTACACGGCGCCATTGTGCCCGAGTGCTTCGACCCCGTGCCCGACGTCAACAGCCGGGGTGGAAGGGATCTCCCGCCTGGAGGGTGGAGGGCGGTATTTTCGTTTGTGGTGACGGATGGTGAGTGTGGTTGGGACCGTGGGAGTGAGATGGAGGACGGGGGAGCATTGTTGAGAGCCAGTTGTGCGTTGGGGCGGGTCGCAGAGCGACGCTGTCGGGCATGGGAGGTAGATGTGTCACTTGGGTTTCGAGTTGGAGGTGGTTCATGAGAGTGTCAAGGAGCTCTTCATCCCAGAGCGTGAGGGCGTGCTTACCAGTACTGCTTCGTGCTATGGGAGTTCATGCTGTGCATATGTGCCGGCGAAGACACGCGCCGGCAGTGTCCATGTCGTTGGGCCGACTCACAAATTACTGATGAACACGGCGAGGTTAGCCATGCGTTAGGCCAGTCACTGCAGCCTAATGATCACCAGTTTGGCAAACTGCCTCCCCTAGAGCAATGGCAGAGCCCGCAGAGCAACAACTGGAGAAATGTTGGCTGACATCAGACATGTGCAATCCGATGTACAACCTCCACGGCGGCGCCGCCGCGACCATTATCGACTCGTGAGTCTGCTTCTCTCACCCTATGCCAGCTTCTCTCTTCCACCATGCATGTCTCTCTCGCCCCGCCAACGTTTCTTTTCCTCATCTACGTCTCTTTTCCCATGTCCCTCTCCCGTCCGTGCGACTGACGTTCCCAGCGTGACGTCGGCGGCCATGTGGATGCTCACAACCGACACCTTCTGGGGCCCGCCCATGGTATCGGGCGTCAGCATCGGGCTGGATATGCAGTACCTCAACGCCGCACCCGTGTACGTTAAGCTGCACCATCGCTATGGCCCTGATCAACCGGCCATTGACGATGGTGATTTGAAGAGGTTTGCTGACTGCAGGGGCACCAAGGTTCGGCTGACATGCACGGTCGAGCACATGACAGGCTCGTTGGCCAACATTCGCGGCGAGGTGAGTTGAGTCTTCCCGTCTCTCCTAGTTGCTAGCAGATAGGGCTCGGGGGGATTGGGTATCCCTTGCGTGCAGCGTCGAAAAAGAGCCCAGACTCGGGAGAAAAGAGCCCAGACTCGGGATATACTGCTAACCATCCCAGTTGACGGAGTGGGAGACGGGCAAGCGGTTCGCGACGGGCGTGCATGTCAAGACGTGGCGTGCGAAGAGTGCAAAGTCAAAGCTCTAGGGTCCGTTGGGTGGTTGAGGCGAGGGGGACCGTTGTAAATCTATGTAGATGCAGCCAGGTGCATACTAGCACGGGATGGCTTGGTGGGCACTAAGATGGCTGCCAGCACTGTCAAGTTGCCTTGATAGCTAAGTCATCGCTAAGTGGAGTTCCAACCGTGGGCATGAGATAGGAACCTGCTTGCAGTGCTGCAGTGCTTGTATGCGCAACGTGGTAGAGGTCGTGTCTCCCTCGATATTATCCGCCCGCAACCCCATCACTTGCTCATTCCAGCCTCAGTCGCCGCCAGTGCACCTCGGCCACTTTCCACGGGTTAATCTCGGCAAACACCGCCAAATCGAATCGAGCTACCAATCTCCAGCACGACTCGAGTCAACAACTCACCATCGGTCCCTCATCCACACAACCCACCATCTCCCCATCACTCACCCCACAATGACAGCCGACGCGACCGGCACATCCACCCCTCCCTCCCCGCCCTCGACGCCCAGCACGCCCAACCCCGCGGTAATCCTCGCGCGCCCCGCGGTGCAGGCGGTGCTATCCGCGATGCGCACTGCGGGGTCACCAATCGACACAGTTGTCCGCGTCCTGCCGGCGACCGCGCCAACAGCCGCCGCCGCTGCGGCTCAACTCGGGTGCGAAGTGGGCGCGATTGCGAACTCGCTCATCTTCGAGCTCGACAACGCGCCCCTCCTCGTCCTCACCTCGGGCGCGCACCGCGTCGACACTAAAGCCCTCGCCGGCCGCCTCGGCGTGAGCGCCAAAAAGCTCAAACGCGCCAAACCCGAGTTTGTCAAAGAGTTTACAGGCCAGACGATCGGTGGCGTCGCCCCCACCGGACACAAGAACAAGGTCCGCACACTCGTCGACCCAGAGTTGGAGCAGTATCCAGAGGTCTGGGCCGCGGCGGGGCATCATCATGCGGTCTTTCCGCTGGATTATGCGACGCTCGTGAGGGTGACGGAAGGGGAGGTCGTCAAGGTTGACTAGGGGGGTGACCGTTGGTAGGTCACCTGGAGAGGACAGACGAGGGGAGTGTACCAGCCGTGGAGGTTGTACTTGCATGCCACTGGGTCGAGAGAGGCCCTTGACCACACCCGTCTGTTGTTCGTCGAGTCCACCCAGTGCGACAATGGCCGATGCGAACAAGGGGCTTGGTATACTGACCCACCTTTCAATGACCCTACTACCTGCGCAATGCAGCCCTAACCACCTCCAACGGACGCCCTCACACAACCTCGGTTTCGGGACCTTGGTTTAGGGACCCCTGTCCAAACAGCCTTTCGGCATACATGAACACCACCCTCACTAATTGCATCCACTTCTCCCCTAGTCTCTTCTGTTTTACAATCTACCTACTCGCCATCAAGGGGGTACGTCTCCTTCTGCCCGTTGACCTGAATGCCTCCGCGCTTCTTATACTCGCCGTCGGGGAAGGGGCGCTTCCACCCACCTTCGGCGACGGGCGTGGACAGCCAGAGGCGCAGGAGATGCCGGCGGGGATGCGGCGGGGGGTAATCGGTGTATGCAGTACGGGCGTGGAAGACGTGCGCTGCGGTGTTAGTTTGCGTACAGGGGTGTGGGAATCTCAAGTGGGCATACACCGTCCAGTGGCGCGAGTATCTGAGGGTTGACTAGACTTACTGTCGGCGACGAGCTGGATATCGCCGACCTCGAGGATCATGTGCAGGGCCAGCCGCTGCGCCGTGTCCTCAAACACCTGGATGGCCTCGACCTGTTCGGGCGTGAGCGCCGGGATGAGTCCGGCGTCGATGAAGCGCCCCGTCGATTTAATGTAGTACGGGTCGTACGACGAGAGGACGTGATTGTCGTAGTAGTAGAAGAGCTGGGTGTGAGCTGGGCGGGGCTTGTTGGGATATAGCTTGTTGGGCCAGGCTTGTTGGGCGGCAGGCTGTCGTCCTTGGACCAGTACTGCCACCCCCTATTCACCGCTGGACGGCAGCAGGGCACATAGTACTGCAGCATACTCATGCCCTCTTGACGAAGGACCACCTCACCACGACGCCACACCACGCACAACACCCAACCACGGACAGAACAGCAGCACGCCTTCCCTAAGTAACTCTGCGCGACTCCTACTCACCGACTTGCGGTACCACCCGTTCTGCCCCTCGGACTCCTCGCCCTTGCGGTCAAAGTACCACACGGGCTCTGCGAGGAGGCGCGCGACATCCGGCCGCTCGGCCTGCAGCGTGTTCCACAGATTGTGCGCCGAGACGATATCGCTCTCGCCGCCTTCCTTTGCGCGGTGGAGGCAGAGGAGCCCGACAATGTCGGCCGAGTCGGTGTGGAAGAATTGGCGCGCGGCCGTTCTGTCGGTAAGCATGGGCCGTTGTGCGTCGCTGGGCCGGGCGTCACACCAAGCTTGCATTGCCATAGCCCAGGTGCACACACGTTTGGTACTCACGAGTAAATGCGCACCTTGTGGATCTGGGTCGGATCATTCCCCAAATCCTTGACGTGGCCGAGCACGTGTCCCTTGCCGTTCTGGCTGAGGGTGTGGCCAAACACGGTCCCGATGCCGAGATAGATGGCGGCGGCCTTTTCGACCGACCACGCATCGACGGGGAGGCCCTTGATGAGCGCCACGCCGATGCCGTCGATGATGCGCGAGCGGATCGTGTGCAGGAACTCGTGGACTTCGGGCGCGAACTTCCATGTGTCCTGGAGAGTTAGCATGGATACCATAACTAAAGCGGCGTGCGCAGTTACACAAAGTGCGGGCCACCACCGTCGGCACCAACCTTGTTGATCTCGGTAATCTGCTTTCCCGTCGCAATAAACGCCTCATACGCGTCCTCGAGCTGCTGCACCAGTGCCGGCGTCCACTCATACTTCCACCGCGCCGGGTCAGAGGACAGGTCCTCGCGCGTCCACACGGTCGGACCCGTGATCTTCTTGGGAAAGTTTTCGTACGGCGCCAGGAGGTCGTAGTGGGGCTCGAGCTGGCCAGAGGTCAGACCCAGCGGGCTGGGTTTGAACGGTGCCGCGGGGGCTTGCTCGGAGGTCTGGGTGACGGTGACGGTCATGGTGGAGGATGCTCTGGAGTGCGGGGGTTGTTGTTGTTGGGCTTTATGAAGGGGGTCTCGAGTGGGTGGGGCTGGCAAGCTTGGACTGGCGCTGTTCACGCTTCGGCGCCAAGTCTGTGAGCTGTAGCCTGGCCTCGCGGCGCATCGGCCTGACCAACTTTGTGCCTCCGCCAATTTCAGAGAGCGGTGGAGCTGAGTTACTATTCCCGGAGTTAGGGGAGTTAGTGTCCGCTAGCATGGACAGGTTGACAATGGATCTATGCCACGCGTCATGGTAGAGCCAGTTGCCCATGCATACAGGCCGCTGCAGGCAGGTTGCAGGCAGGTTGGGATGGAAGTTGTCCAAGTTGCGCAGTCTTTGGCCCAGATGACGCCATTTGTGCGCCATCTTATCGGCCAGTCACCTGAAATCATATCTCTCGCCTATCTCGCCAGGAACCAGCAGCATCCGTAGCCCAACGCGTCCAAACTGGTGTAGCTACAGCCGTACGAGCAAAGACGCCAACGTCCGGGAGCCTATTAGATCTGCTCACAACAGCATCAGCATCGGAGGAGCCGACGCCCGCGGTTGAAACTAGGCGAACTTGATATGGTGTGGCGTTTTTGCGAAAATGAAATGATGGATGATGAATGCGGGGTATCTATGGCGTATATGTCCTAGCGTGTGCCAACTCCACATCTGTCAACACTCGTACGTCTAACCTCTGTGCATCTAGCACACCTCGATCACGACAGCCTCGGTTGCCACGTCTGAAGGGGGGCTCGTGCACGTGCTGACCAAGACAGGGTACAGAAGTTATCCGTTGGCACCTTCCGTCGGCACAGCTGGCTTTTGGGAAGCCATGTGCTGCTGAAGCATTTGGCACACGAACGATCCGCAGCGAACAACTTGGCATCGAGGGCAGTGGGTTGTG
Source organism: Pascua sp. PH4015B (assembly GCA_025502685.1). Lineage (NCBI taxonomy): Eukaryota > Fungi > Basidiomycota > Tremellomycetes > Trichosporonales > Trichosporonaceae > Pascua > Pascua sp. PH4015B. The sequence goes on from JAMFRD010000004.1 coordinate 149,460, forward strand.
TCACATCATATCTCAGGTCTCAGGCCACAGCAGTGGTGGCAGGATTCATGTCAAGTCACGTCAGTATGCGCTGTGGTATGATATCAATCCACTCACGGTCGATTGGCTGCGTCGCCGTCCACCGAATACTCTTCAGACCACTTCAACACGACCCCACTGTTATGACCCACTCTTTAAAGTTCTTGCCTTTGTAGTTAACCAGCACACACATATCAGGTTCCTATCACACAACGATGCCTCCTCCAAAGACCATTCGCACCGTCATCATCGGCGGAGGCATCTCGGGCATCGCCCAAGCCATCCGCCTAAAGGACGAGCTCGGCGACCGCGTACACATCACGGTGAGCCTCAATGCAAACTACAACGTGACTGACGGCAGATTCTCGAGAAGAGAGGCTCACCTGGTGGGGTCTGGCGCGATTCTCTCTGGCCCGACGCAGGTGTGTACCACAACCCCTACATCGACTAACAGCAGGTGTCGACGTCCCGATCCACCTGTACAGCCTGTACTCGGACCTCAAGCCCGACTGGGACAGCATCTACGCAACCCAGCCCGAGGTACTTGCGTACTGGGAGTCACTGATCGACCGGTATGGTGGGTACTCTCGTCCCTACCGCGTACTGACCCCCAGCACTGCGGCACGACTTCCTCTTCAACTCGGAGTTTATCGGCTCCGAGTGGTCCACCTCCCAACAAGTGCATACGATCCACGTGCGCAACGCGCAGACCGGCCGCATTGTCGACCTCGAGGCAGACGTGCTCATCTCCGCGACGGGACCGCTGGCCAAGCCTGTCATCCCCGACATTCCCGGCGTCAAGGACTTTCAAGGGCCATACTTTCATAATCTGCGCTGGGACGCCGGTGTGGATTTTACGGGCAAGCGCGTGGCTGTGATTGGGAATGGGTCGTCGGGCGTCCAGCTCGTGGTGAGCAGAGTTGCGGGCGTGAGAAGGGCAGATTATAGTAACCAACTACTGACAATCAGCCTGGAGTATCCCAGATTCCGGGCGTGACGTTGACGCACTACGTCCGCTCAGGCGGGTACTTTATCCCCAAGCGTAAGCAACCGTGCCTCCGGAGTGCCCAGCTGATGCCCCAGTCCAGAGAAAGTACAGCGGGTTTGAAAAGTGGGCGTTCCGCTGGATCCCAGGATGGATCCAGATCCACCGCTTCCTCCTGCTTCTCGAGGTAAGTCCAGATAGATGAACAATTTTGCCCGGCGCTGACGCTTTAGCACGACAGCAAGTGGTCAGTCAAGACGTCGCTGCACGACCCCAACCGCGAAAAGTACGAGGCCTTCCTGCTTGACTACCTGCGCGAAAAGGCGCCGGCCGAGTATCTGGAGGCGCTGACCCCGCACTATCGTAAGCGACCCTCCCCCCCAACGACCCGACTGGAACAGTCTCGCTAACAACTAGCGGTGGGGACGAAGCGCCCCGCGCTCGACCTCGGCTGGCTCGACGCCCTGCACCAGCCCAACGTCACGCTCGTGTCCAACCGCATCGCGCGGGTGACGCCCACGGGCATCGAGACAGCCGACGGCGTCCGGCGCGAGCACGACGTCATCATCTACGCGACGGGGTCGGACGTGCCCAACCACGGTCTGGGGGCGAATGTGGGCGTGCTGGGCGAGGACCGCGTCGAGCTGCAGCAGTACTGGAAGGACATTGGCGGGCCGCAGTCGTATGCCGGGTTGGCAGTGCCAAAGGTGTGCACCAAGCCATTCTTAGTCCCACTGACGACAGTTCCCCAACTACTTTATCGTAATCGGACCCAACAGCGTCGCGGGGTCTTGGGGGTTCACGCTCGGCCGCCAAACGGCAGCGATCGCCCGCATCGTTCGCGAGGTACGTGCCCACCGCAAGCGACGTCTAACGTTAGCTCGTCGACTACGGCATCTCGTCGGTGCAGCCCAATGAGGGCGTGTTCCGCGCCGAGAATGAAAGGATCAGCCGCAAGCTCGAGTTTTCGGTACGTCACCTGCCCTCTTTTCATTGCCGAACAGAACCAGGCTGACCCTCAGACGGCGGCGAGCACGCGGGCTGATAACTGGTGGCGCACAAAGGAGGGACGTGTAACGGTCATCAACCCCCAGACAGGCCGTGAGTACATCACCCACTATTCACCCAGCAAGCACTGACCCCCCAGTGAGCCTGTGGTGGAACACGCTCAGCACAAGGTGGGCCGACTGGGACGCGGTGCGCGTCACGACCGCAGACGGCAAGGTGCGCCTCGAATCAGTCAACGTGGTCGCCATCAAGCGTAGGAGGCGGGTCGTCAAGGCCGTGGTCGCTGGTGGTGTTGCCGGGGTGCTGTATTGGTCGTGGCCGAGCGTGCTTGGGGTTGCACTGAAGTTTGTCGAGCACCCCAGTATTGCGGACCTTTGGCGCTCGTTCCGTGTTTGATGGTAGGATGTACAGGTCACATCGGAAGCTGGGACGTTTGTTGAGGTATCCGCACGTTCCCAACGTACGTGGAGCGACCGTTCTGCGTGAGGTGAGAGTGGGAGTGCGGGTCGAATGAGCCAGATGATCATGTATGTCAGCAATGCGCGACCTCGTCAGTATTCTGGACCGCGTTACTAATCCTACCCATGATTCTTGCTCGCTGTGCGTGATGTGATTGCTGTCTCGAAGTGGTGGATTGTCGAGGACTTGGTATATCCGCGCGGGCGCGTTCGGCAACAAAGGAGGACGACGTCCATGCAGCGGTGAAGTTGCCGTTTGGTGGGTGCAACCGAGGCTGGTGGGGTCCGTGCCTGGCGCTGGCGGAGGTGTTGCCGCGGTCGGGTTCGGTCCCTTGAGGCGGAGCAGTTGCCGCCATCCACAAATGCCCACCCAGGCCCACCCAGGTCTTGAGCTCACAGCCTTCCAGAATGCCTGCTGGTCCTGCAACCTCCGGGGCCGGTTGTCCATGTGGGGGACGGGTGGAGCACCATGGGCAGCGAGACAGGGCAGCCCGCGTTGCGGACTACTGGCCGCGACTGATCACGGGGTCGTGGATACCTCACCCATTCTTGGTTGCCGCAACAACTATGCCCGGCATCTTGGCCGCAGCCGACTTGTGTGCATGGTGCGGTATGCACCATGCCATGTGCTGGTCTAGTACAAATACACTGACCGTCCCCGACCATGACTCTCCCCTACCTAACACTTCACACACCACTTACCCTCCAAGCACTACCAGCAACGATGGTTACAGACCCTTCAGCGTAAGCACCCCTCGCCTCCGCCTGCTCGACTAACACCCAGCACACTCGACTACTCCTGGGCGCCCCCGCTCGTCGAGCACGGGATCACCGACGGCCGCCGGGTGCGCGTCGTCGGCATCGGGGCCGGGTTTAGCGGCATCGACCTGCTCATCCACACGCAAGAGCACCTCCGCAACGCCGACGTGCAGCTGTACGACCGCGCAGACGGCGTCGGCGGCGTCTGGCACCACAACCGCTACGCTGGCGTCGCATGTGACATCCCGGCACAGTGAGCTCGAGCAGTGTTCTAGGTGTGTTGATACTGACCGACGCGCAGCACGTACCAGTACTCGTTTTGCGAGAACACGCAGTGGAGCCGGTTTTACGCGCCCGGCGGCGAGATTCGCCAGTATCTCGTCAATGTCGTGGAGCACTATGGGTTGATGCCGCAGATCAAGGTGGGTTTGGTGTTCGAGGAGGTGGTGGAGATGGCGAGAAGGGGGTTGGTAGATGGAGAGAGGGGTTAGAGCAACTCGGCCGGAGGGCAGAGATGGTTGAGCAACTCGACGAGAGGGCCGATGGTGGAATGTACGGACAGGAGGACCTCTGTTGCCTCACACAGAGTGAATATAAGGACCACGTTCGCTCACGCACCAGCTCCAACACGAAGTCACTGAGGCAAGGTGGCTCGAGCACGAGGCCAAGTGGCGCCTGCAGATCACCGACCTCGTCACGGGCGAGCAGTTTGAGGACAAGGCCGACTTTTTGTGCTACGCGACCGGTCTGCTGTCGAGTCCCGTGTGGCCTAAGATTCCAGGTGAGTTTGCATCCAGCGTGTTCACGACTACGTTGCAGACTGGGGCGATGTTGTGCAACTCCACGACGCAGTGCTAATGCCAGGGCGTGAAAAGTACAAGGGCATCATCCACCACTCGGCCAAGTGGGACGCGGCAAAGGAGGCCGCCGACGGTGTGTCGTATGCGGGTAAGCAGGTCGGCGTCATTGGCATGGTGGGTCCAACACAACGTGCGTTGCGGGTGGCGCGCTGACGGTGCAGGGGTCGAGTGCGATCCAGATCTTGCCTGAGATGCAGGCGGTCGCAGACAAGGTGTACAACTTTGGGCGTGCATCTAGTAAGGTCTCCAGCACAAACCCAGTACGATGCGCTAACCGGTCACAGCATGGTTGGCTGGCGTGTTTGCCGCGGATGCGCTCGAGAAGCTTGGCGCCAACACGCCAAAGGGCCAAAACCGTGCGTCCGCCTTATCACAAGCGTACCACACTGCTGACAGTGCCAGACATCTTCACCGATGAGGAGAAGGCCAAACTCAAGGACCCAGAGTACTACCGCGGGTTCCGGGACATGATTGAGCGTGATCTCGGATCGGTCCACGGCGTCACCCACCAGGTGTGTAGCGTAGCAATGACTTTTGGATGGCAACAGCCGTCTGTCTTGCCTCGCCCGAGTTGCCAGAGCTAATGCCTAGAACCACCCGCTGCAGATCACCGTGCGCGAGCAGCTGCACAAGCACATGGAGAACGCGCTCAAGCCGCGTCCCGAGATTGCGGCCAAGATCATCCCCAACTTTCCCCCAGGCTGCAAGCGTCTCACACCGGGCCCAGGATACCTCGAGGCGCTCGTGCAGGACAATGTGAGTCGCCTTGCTCGTCGCTCGCCTCGCTCGCTGCTGACGACCCAGGTCGAGTTTGTCTCCGACGAGATTGCAGAGTTTACCGAAAAGGGCATCAAGACTGCGGTGGGCAACGAGTATGAGCTCGACGCCATCATCTGCGCGACGGGGTTCGACACGAGCAATGTCCCGGGCTTCCCGATCATCGGGCGGGATGGGATCAACCTCCAGGACGTGTTCCGCGACGACCCAAAGACGTACCTCGCCGTCACCGCCGCGAACATGCCCAACTTGTGCGTAGTCCCGTACTCCCTAGCCTCCACTGCACCGCGCGACATGGTGTTATTCGCTCGCGGCTCCTCGCTGACCAACCACAGCTTCCTCCTGCTCAACACGCAATCGGCAGTGGGCTCTGGCTCGCTCCTGATGCTCATGGAGCAGCAGGTCGCGTACGCCTGCAAGGCGATCAACAAGTGCCAGAGCGAGGGCTACAAGTCGATGGTGATCAAGACGGCCGCCGTCGACAGCTTTATGCGCTACACGGACAAGTACTTTGGGCGCACCGTCTTCACCGCCAACTGCAAGAGCTGGTACAAGAACGGCGCATACGGCGACGCGCGTATCCGTACCCTCTGGCCCGGCTCGTCGCAGCACGCCTTTGTCGCGCTCCGCAACCCCCGCTGGGAGGATTACGACTTTGAGCGCGAGCAAGGGTACGACGACGAAATGGCGTGGCTGGGCAACGGGCACATTCCAGACTGGCTCGACCCGGGCTTTTACGTCGACGAGCTCAGGGCGTACCACAAGGTAGGTACCAGCACGCCCGGGCGTTGGGTCGCCGCTGACAAACGCAGGTGTGTCCCATGCTCGCCTAGGGGGTTGTACAGTATCGCAGCGACGCGAGTTGGGCTGTTGGAGCGGGCGCCGCTGCCCCCGGGTGGTGACAGAAGCGTACGAGAGTCGGCCACATCCGTGCACTCAAGGTAGAATGGTGTTTCGAGCTACAGTAGGATAGGATAGGATAGTCATCATGCAGCCCCATGGGGAGACTCAAACAACACGATGCGCAGTTGACGGGGTAAGCCGTCACCCCAGTCATGGGTGGCGGTTGGCGACGGCTAGAGCTAGTTCAAGCTGATCCGGCAGTGAGCGATACATGCCAGCGAGTCAGCGAGCGCATGACCTCGTCCTTGGCAGTGGCGCACGCACATGTATGTGGCGTCTGTCACTCACATGTTGTTGACGCGTTGGGGGTGAGGTGGGCGAGGCACCGGCAAGCGAGCGAATCAGCAGCCAGTAACACATCAGAGTTCGGTCTCGGACCGCGGCTGTCGCCGACTAGCATGGAAGAAACGTCCTAGCTGAAAAAAGCTTCGGCGTTAGCTCAATGCGAGCCTACGCGCGAGTGATGTTAGCTTCCACTCGGTGCGTTGTTATCACAGCATGCATGTACGCGTATCGTCCATGCAATCCGTCGAAAGACATGAACCTCGACAACCTCGCCAGCACCGAATATTCCACGTTCCCCACCCCCGCACAACCCTCGCTCGGCTCGGCGGAGCATTCCTTGCACGCGCCACACGGCCATCTCCGATGTCCGACACCCGGGTAGACATTGGCCGCCTTCCCGAACCTTCGTGGCCCCGCGGGGAGTACGACCACAATGTATCGATGCCTGCGTTGGAACAATATAGCCTCGTGACTTGTTTGCTGTGGGGGAGTTTTGTCAACACCTCCCAACTCTAGGCTGCAAGACTGACGCTCCCACCATGTCTGCCGCTGTATCTACTCCACGCCAGCTCACCATCGCCGAGTGTGAGTCAAGGCGTGTGTCTCGTGTCGGCGCGTGTTGGAGCATCGCGGGTTTCCTCACGGGTGTCATCGACGTCATGGACTGACCGTTCGCAGGCGACAACATCATCTGCCGCCCAGGGACACCCTGGGAGATTGAGACGGTCGTCATTGATGGTCTCGAGCAGCGTGTCTGGAAGAATGTACGTGGCACCTGGATGCGATGTGGTATTGTCGAGGCGTGAGGCTGCGGGGCCGATTGGGCTGGACATCCACATGAGGACGCAGTGGAGACCATGGACCGCGCGGCCACTTCTGTCTCGGGTCCTACTGTGGTCCCCCGTCGGTACACTCGACCACGCATATTGACACACAGGGCCCACCAACCTTCCGGTTTGCCCTCACCGAGGGCATGGTCAAGTTCAAAGACCGCGAGTTCCTCGACGCACCCCTCCCCGAGCCGGCACCCAAGGACCAGCGCGAGTGTGTCACCTTTGGCGATGTCCATGGGCGTGCGGTTGCGCTGGCTGCGTGGCTGCGCGCTCGTGGCGTGCGGGTCGGGACGCGTGTTGGGCTGGTCGGATATAACAGCATTGGGTGAGTAACTTGTCCTGAGTAGTGTTGGGGCAGCCGCTGCGTTGCGTTGGCCGGCGTGGCGGAAGGAAGGATACCCCGTGAAGCGGAAGCGGATTCTCGTATGCCATGCACAAGACAGAGGCCCCCACAGAATAGCGACCTTCCTTGCTAACTCTCGCAGATGGGTGACTGCGTTCACCGCCATCCACCTCCTCGGTGCCGTGCCCGTCATGGTCAATGCGTCGGTCAAGCCCGACGCCATGGTACACTGCCTCTCCAAGACCAAGCCACCGATTGTCCTCGCCGACGCCCAGTCGGCCGCCATCCTCCAGGCGAACCGCGCAGCGCTCAATGCTGGCCGTGTTGGGGAAGTGTACGCGTGGTCGTCCGCAACGTACCTCGGCCGGAACGACGTCAAGGTGCCTACGGCCGGCAGAGGCACGATGCTGTTTTAAGCTCACACCGCAGGACATTGACTTTGCCAACCTCGTCGTGTCGCCTCTGACCATGAACGAGGTCATTAACGGTGCGGACCTCGAAGAGCTTACGTCCGACAGCGACGGTGTCGTCTTCTTCACCTCGGGGACAACCGGTTACCCCAAGGCGGTCCTCTCGTCGCAGCGTGCGGCGCTCCACAACATTACTTCTGGCACAGTCGGTATGTTAGCTTTTCTATCGCACAGAGTAAGGTCTCACAAAGCTCACCTGCCAGGTGCACTCCGCGCCGGTCTGCGTGGAGGGGCGTCGCTCAAAGAAATCCTCATGATGGTCGAGGCCATGGCCGCCGAGCAGGACATTGGCCTCATGGCCATCCCCTTCTTCCACGTCACGGGCTGCCTCAGCTGGCTGCTCCGGTGCTACACGGCCGGCGTCAAGCTCGTGCTCATGCGGCGGTGGAATGTCGACGACGCGGTAGACCTCATCATTGCCAACAAGGTCAACGTCATGGGCGGGTGCGTTCTCACTCACCCTTGTTTGATCTCCTACTCACAAACGCTAGCGTCCCAGCCATCGCTACGGCTATTCTCCAGTCGCCCCGCCTCCCGCGGGATATCAAGATGAAGGGCGTGAGCTATGGCGGTGCGGCGGCCTCGTCCCGCCTCGCAGACGACGTCAAGAAGCGCTGGCCCGATGCGGGAAAGTAAGTCTCACAAGGATATCAAACCCGTAGTATGCTGACCTTGTGCAGTGGCCAGGGCTGGGGCATGACCGAGACCAACGCGCTCCACAACGGAAACTCGGGCCCAGACTATGTCGCCAAGCCCAAGAGCGTGTGCGTTCGACCCTGTTAGGAAGCATCGGTGCCGTGACTAACCCCCGCAGCGGACCGACCATTGCCATCAGCGACGTGCGCATCTGGGACCCAGAGACCCAGCAGGTCCTGCCCCCAAACACTGTCGGCGAGATCCAGGCGCGCGGGCCCAACATTATGAAGGAGTACATTGGCGATATCCGTGGGTACTCACTGCATGATAGCATGGCCGCTGACGCTGTACAGGAGCAACTGCCGCCGCGATCGACAAGGACGGCTGGCTGAGCACAGGCGACGCTGGATACATTGACGACGAGGGCTTCCTGTTCATCTCAGACCGCAGTGCGTATTGCTCCTCCTTGTTCTCTATTCCTCGCTCTCTCCTCACTCACTGCCCTCTCCACCCTGCTCTCTCCACCTGTTACCTCCTTCCTGTTCCCTCACCTCACCTCTCCCCTCTCCGATCTCTGTCCTCCGCTTCTCTCCTCTCCTCCTTCCGCTTCTCTCCTCCTTCAACATCTCTCCTCCTTGCACCTCTCTCCTCCTTCTTCTATTCTCCTCTTTCTGCTACTCTCCTCCCCCCTAAAGTCCCGTTGCGACGTCGATTTACTCGTGACAGTCACTCACCCTCCAGTTAAGGATATCATCATCCGCGGCGGCGAGAACATTGCTTCGGAAGAGGTCGAGAACGCCATCTTCCTGGACGACCGGATCGCAGAGGCTGCGGCGGTACCTGTTCCGGACGACCTTATGGGCGAGCTCGTCGCTGTCGCCGTCAGTCTGGCTCCTGGGGCTAAGGCAACACCACAGGAAGTTATCGACGCCGCGTCCAAACGGTGAGTACCGTGTCGTGTCTTGTCGCTATTGCCTGCTGACTGTAGCCTGCGGTCACACGCCCGTCCCGTGTTTGTGTGGATCTCAGACGAGCCTCTGCGTGAGTACCCCCACCGTGGTGCTCGCACTGCCCTCCACCCCTTAACCTTGTACTCACCTGCAGCTCGCAACGTTAACGGCAAGGCGATCAAGACAGATATCAAGAAGACGGTGCAGGCGTTGTACAAGAAGTCGAAGCAGCGCGAGGCCAAGCTGTAATGCCGGTCGCGAAGGGTAGACGAGGTTATGCAGTCGAGTAGTCTCAGTGTACGACCAGTCTGACGAGCTGATACTCTGAATGACGGATGAAGGCTGATCGTACTAGGAAGGGGTATGACGCGCGCCTGGGCGGGGCGGATCCAAACACGCGATGCGGTGGCAACCACCCTTGTACCCTTGGCTAACTCGACTGTGGTCAATCTCTCTCTTTCTCTTTCTCTTTCACCCACTCTTCCATTCCCTTATTCCTAACCACCTCGTCACCTCTCTCTCTCTTACTTCTGCCTCTTTTTCTTGTATCCTACTTCTTCTTCTGTGCTCCGTACATCCCCCAGAGTCCCCACTCCCTCGTCGCTGTGCCGGCCGCCGCGGCATTCTTCTCTTCCCTCGCAACACCTCGCCACCACAGCACACCATGGCTTCGGACCTCGGTCTAGGCCTACCCAGGCGTCATCCCGACTCCCCCGGATCGCCCACCATCAAGCAACTCCCGTACTGGGACGACGAGAACGAGCCCGAGCCCGCATTGCCGCGCCCTGAGGCCGTCGCATCTCGTGCGACCTCCGCCACGCTGGGCGCCTACCGCGTGGCGCCCGACGTTGACTCGCGCCTCCTGCGTACCTTCCTCGTCACGGCCCAGACCAACCCCACCGCCGAGCGCACCCACCACGTCGCCGTGCAGACCGGTTCCGCCGCCAAGCAGACCCACCGTGTCGCCTCCCACTCCCAGGCCAATGTCGTCGCCGAGCATACGAACCACATCGCCGTGCAGGCCCACGCCCCTCGCTCGGAAACTCTCGTTCCTTCCTCGGCCTCGTCTGCGGCTCAGAGCGAGCTGCGGTTCCACAGCAAGTTTACCACGCCCACTACGATCACCATCCTCCAGGCGTCGGACGGTACATGCTTTCGCTTTGAGGTCGCTACGCTGGCCGTGGCGTCGACGGTCTTTGCAGACATGAAGTCTCTCCGCACGACCATCACGGACCAGGGACTGCTTGTCCACCTTCCTTCGGCGACATCGCGGGCACTCCAGTACACGCTGTCCCTCATCAAGACCACCCTCCGCTCGTGCGCGCCGGCCGACTTCGCGATCGACGAGGACTTCTGCGATGAACTTCTGGAGTTTGCCAACGTCTACGACCTTCCCATCGTCTTCAAGGGCCTTCTCAAGGCGACCGAGAGCGTAAAGAGCGTTCAGCCAACCACCCGCCTTGTTATCGCCATTCGCGCCCGCGACAAGGCAGCTGTCCGCGACCTCGCCCTCCCTTCCCTCACGGACCGCTGCGGCTATCGGACGAAGCTCGTCGACGCGATTAGGGCCCGCGAGCCTGATGCGTTCATCCCCCGAACCTTTGCTGCCCTGCTCAACCATCGCTCACGGTGGACTGCGGCATTGACGTCATTCGAGGACGAGGCCGTCTCCCAAGCTGTGGTAGTCTTTAATGACGTTTTCAACCGCGAGTGCAGGCTCTGCCACTATCAGTGTGAGCAGTACCGTAAATGGCGCGGCAAGCTCTCCGACTTCGCCGCCTTCGAGGCCGGCAAATACCGCAAGCGGCTGCTCATCAACCCTCAACTCCTGGCGGGCAAGAAGGACTCGATTTACACTCCGAACTCTTCGTGCCGTGACTGCGACGCGCGCCTCAAGCGTATCATCGACGAGGCGATTGCCGTCGCCCTTCCTGCGTCTGTGTACACCCTCGACATTGACGTGTAGTGCCCCCTTCTCCTCCGCATCAATAGGCGACTTTGGGGTCCAACAGGCTCTGACGTGGATCATAGGCCTTGTAGTTTCTTAAGGATGAAACCCTCGGTTGCTTTTGACAAGAACAAGACACTCTCACACACTATGTCTTCGAACTGGTCACAGGAATCCCGTGCATACACTGCTAGCTGAACTAGGGTACTGCCGTCAGGTTACCACATGTTGACCGAAAGCTTGTATGGGCATGCTGCACGCATCCTGCATGTTACACGTGGTGAGCGCACACAGACACCGCCATACGTTCATGTTCCCATCTCCATGGTCCCACACACAGAGACACACGGGCGCTGCTTTGAGCCACTTCACATCGTCACATCTTCACAGCGCACATCAGACGCCCTCATATCAGCGATCGTATCGACGAGGATCTCTGTGACACCCTGCTTCAGACCGCCGATGTTTATGACCTTCCTGTCATCTTCCTTTCTCTCCTGAAGACCGCGGAGCACACCAAAGCCCTGCCGGTCAGCACCCGCTTGGTCATCGCAATCCTCGCCCACGACAAGCCGGCCGTGAAGGATCTGTCCCTCTGCGTCCTGCAAGAAGGTACCCCCTATCGTTACACACTAGCCCGTGTGCTCGATTCCCACGAGCCTGGTACTGCTCTCGAGCTCCTTAATCACCATATACGATGGCATGCCGCTCTGGACGAGTTCGAGAATACTGTGGTTAAGGAGATCCTTCACAACTGCGGCAACTCTTTCAAGGGCCAGTGCAATTACTATAACAGCACGTGCGTCGAGTATACCAAGTGGGGAAAGGACGGGTTCCTCGATTTCGTCGCCTATGAGGCCAGTATCTATCGCAAGAATCTCCGCGCCCACCCCCAACTTCTGTTAAAGGAGCCGATCTCCTGCGCTCCGAAGACAAAGTGCACAACCTGTTATGCTGCGGCACAGCAGATTATCGGCCACGCGGTGTCGGTGGCGATTCCCGCATCTGCCTACACACCCACTCTCGACTTGTAATTGTCCAGCTCTTGTCGCACCTCAGCATGTGGATCCTCCTCCAACAGACGCCTCCTTCCACCACGCTCATTCGATGAGTTTTCTGCCCTCCTTCCACACCCGCACGCCCCTCCCCAATACGTTTTATGCAGTCTATAGTGTCTATTGACCAGAATATTCTCACCGACTCAGAACCTGCTCCAGGGTTTAAGAGATGCGCAGACGGCACTGCAGAAGGGGAGGGTCGGGGCGGGTATGGGAGGGATACAAAGGCGTTCGATCAAACGACGCATGTTCACGGAGAACACAGGACCGCACTCCGTACGAGGAAGTCTGCTCTAGCATAGCTAGCATTGTGCAAAGTTGCGCGGTGTAGACAAATAGAGAGCAACAACACAACGGACTATTCTGGCTTACGGAAACTCTACGTCCCAAACGACCTCCAGGTCCTTGCAGTCCTCCATCGCAACACGGAACGAGCAGTTGCCCGTTATGCCCTTGAGCTCCCCCGTGCCAGTTCCCTCGACGATCGTGATCGTGGCACTCGAGTACCCATCCTTGCAGTCTCCCGTGATAGTAGCGGCAAACGTGCCCTTCTTGCCCAGGACGCTGCCTTCAAACGTCGACATGCCGACTGGTGTGTAAGTCCACGGGTCGGTTGATCACGGGTAATCGCGGCATGGCCAATATTGGGAAGCTCACTAAAGGTCGTGTTGTTCATCGGGATGTCCTTCTTCTGCTCAGCAAAGTCGGCACTATTGGATTAGCCACTATTTCGTGCTGTTAACGGCTTACAAGGCATACTGCGCCACTGACACGCCGACAATGTCGCCCTTGTAATCGCTCTCCATCGTCATGGTGGTAATCTTGGGCGCCTTGACGTTGGGCGGGTCCACCGTGCCCTCCTTGTACCATGTGTCGTTGGTGATAGTCGTTGCTGGTGTGTAAGTGATGAAGTGGGACGGCGACTTGCCCTTGGTCATGTTGAATGAGCTTGTGTTCAGTCTGGTTAGTTGGATCTGGACCGTCTTCAGTCCCCTCTTATATCTTCAACACCGATGATGAGCCCCGTAAGGCCGAACATCGCGCCTTGGTGGAGATGTAAGTAGCCTGGAACCGACCCGAGTTGAACCGACCTGATCCGAACGCGATAGCAAATACGAGGTATACGAGGTTTGTGTATTCCTCCTCCCAGGCTCATCATATCGCTGGGCAATAAGCAACCAACATCCACGATTGACAACCAGTCTGGCTTGGCGAGAATAGAGCACATGGTGGTCCAGTCAGGTGATCGAACCAGGCACCCGAGAGGGATGGAATGCAATATGCGTGTCGCTATCTCTACCGTATACCGTACGCGTCAGCACAGGTCATCCGTTGGCATTTGAGGTTTCCAGCAGTTTTCTGCGGCTCTCTTCCTACATGGCCATGGTGGAGCGCATGATTATTTGGCTTCGAACATCCTGTGGGACTTGCCACTCACCTCTCCAATCCGCTCGGTCGGAAACCGGTCGGCTGAGATGACGTCACAGGTTCGACCACCGCTCCTGTGCTTGCCCGTAGAACCCACTCCTGGTCTCACAAGGTCCACACTTAACATTGTCCATTGCACCTACTCTCGCAATGGTCGCACACGCCTTTCTCCTCAGCGTGCTGCTCGCTGCATCAGCACTTGCCTACCAGCTCCCGTTCCGAGATGGGCCAGGGGCAATCCCCTCGCCTCAGCGCAAGTGGTCGCCCCGCGACACCTACGTGAACCACTGTGAGCTGCCTAGCTGCCAGCCATTGGGGCATTGCAATGCGTCGAGGACTAACACAGCCCCAGTCAACGAATCGGAGCCGTGGACAAGTATCCACCTCCAGACCACAATCGCAAGCCACTACAAGCAACCCGTGACTGTGACCAACGAGCGATACTTTGACGTCGTGGCCTACGCCGCCGCGTCGGGGGACAAGCTCCTGGTGCGCGAACTCGAGGACATTGAGGCAATCAAGCGCGCCGTATGGGTCGAACCGCTGCGTCGGCGCGACGGCGACGGCGTCGTGGTTGACCAGCTCGTCTTTGGCGGTTATCGCATCGCGTGGAAGGACTATGAGTTTGATGCCATCGTTGCAACCGTGAGCCATGTCGGCGCTCCGGGCCATTTCAGGATGCTGACCATCTCCAGTATCCAGAGGGCTTTGGCATGGGTGTTCAGTGGCACATTATCGGTCCTGAGGAGCCTGCCCACAGACTGATCGAGGCTGTCGTCGGGTGGGGTAGCGTGCCCACTGGTGTCATCTGGGTGTTCGAGTTTGGCTACTGGCGCCCCGACCGCCTCCTGTGGGAGTCTGTGCAGAAGGTATGTCGAATAGAGGCGTAACACATCCACGAGGCACCTCCTCGAAAGCTCAGTTTGGTCATCGCTCACGTCTACAGGCCTCCTGGGACGATGTGGTTCTTGACGCCGAGTTCAAGGAGGGCCTGCAGCACGACTATCGCTCGTTCCTCAACAGTGAGGACACTTACAAGAAACTTGGCGTTCCCTGGAAGCGTGGACTCATTTTCCTTGGCGTGCGTACTTCAGCGGCTGCTGATGACTAATTGGCACAGCCTCCCGGTAACGGCAAGACTATCAGTCTCAAGGCCATGGTCCACGAGATCGACATCCCTACTCTCTACGTCAAGACCTTCCATTGTACGTCAGAGCAGCGAAGCCACGCCACGAGAGACTGTGCAGCTTGAGACGTCTTGTCCTGCCTGTGGAACGGCGTGAGGTGTTATTTCAACCCGTGCTGTGCTATTCCGTACATGAGATGTGGTGAAGCGCATGCTGTGCTGGGCGGTGGACGGACAGCGCTCGCTCGATCCCAATTTCCCCGTGATTGCACTCCTCAACAAGGGCATCCCTGTGGTACTGGTGGTAAGCGTACCATTTGCGCTCGTTGCATGGAGTGGTGTGTGTGGAACTAAGGACAAGAAGGGGAATGCTGTGCGTCACTAATGCTAACAATGCAGCCTTCCAAGGTGATGAAAGGAGTACGTCTGCCTCGTACTGAGGGTCCTACCGCCACTCACTGCTCCAGGTATCAAGGACATCTTTGCTCGGGCGCGTCGGCAAGCTCCGTGTCTGCTGGTATTTGAAGACCTGGACAGCCTCATCACCGCAGAGAACCGTGCCTTCTTCCTGAACGAAGTCGACGGTATGGATGATAATGATGGTCTCCTCATGGTGTGTGATGCTGTTGCCCCAGCCGCGTGGTTGTAGCCACAGCTAACTAATGTGACAGATTGGAACCACCAATCACTTTGACAAACTCGACCCTTCGATCTCGAACCGCCCGTCCCGCTTCGACCGCAAGTAGTCAGTTGACGTGTTCACCTGGGGTAAGATGGAGACGCCGCTGACATACAGCAACTTCCCGGATCCATCCAAGGAGCAGCGTCGCGACTACGCAGTGTACTGGCAGAAAAAGCTCAAATCCAACAAGGACATCGACTTCCCCGACAGCCTCGTGGACAAGTTTGCAGACAAGACGGATGAGTTTTCGTTTGCGTACATGAAGGAGGCATTGTGAGTTGTCCACAGCTATGACAGCGGACAAGGGGGCGACGATAAAAATACGCAATTGAAATAGAGGGCGAGGACGACGACGTGGTTGACTGCTGACGCGCAGCGTTTCGACCCTTATCCTCATTGCTGGGGGAGGCAAGGGCTCGGACGAGCCGTTTGCGGATGTCTTGCTCAAGCAGGTGGAGAACCTCCGCAAGGAGCTCAATCATGACGACGACGAGGCTAGGCAGAACGTCCATGAAGCTGCTATGGCCGGTGCAGGTGGCGGGCCTCTCGGCGGTCCTCCCGGAAGCCATGGGTTCCCTGGATACAGCTATATGGAGGAACAGGCTGTGCGCGCAGAAATTGACCGCATGACGGGAGCGCATGGCACCTTGTTTACTCCCTGGGTGAACATGTAAAGGGATTGAAAAGGATGTAGAATATGATCAATGGATTGATGTGACGTGTCGTGTCGTATGAAAGCCTTGTGAGTACATTCGGCGCATCGACAGCCACCTCCGGTCTGTCTCGTAACTCGAGTTTCTCTGTCCCTTTCCTCTACAGACCCTCGTCCGCCACGGAAAATACTATTAATTGATCGCAGGATGGAATGGTTGGAGATTACAGATACTGCCCTGTACAATTCAGCAAAGTATCGGCGAGGCAAAGGGGGGCAAGAAGAAGCTGGGATGGACAAGCAAAAAGATGGGACAAAAAGTAGACCCTCTTCAGATGATGTGTCGTTACAAGCACCCTACATAACAGCCAGGACGAAACCTGCCGAAAGGAAACCCAGGAAGCTGCACCGCTGGAGCGAGTCGACCACAGGGAATCGAACACGCAGCCGGTAGTTGGAGCGGTCTGAATAAGTGGCACACCCGCCTTAAGGGTAAGCGAACCACCTGATTGAAAATACTAGCAGTTCGGTTTCCCTTGAGCCAGCCCCTGAACTGGTTTTCGCTGGCGTCCGGTAATTTGAGCTGGCATTACAAAGCCCTCGCCCTCAGTTCTAATCAAATTGTAATAGCTTGGAAAGGATGCAACACCGGCCAGCCTTTATTACGTAACTGGGTTTTTTCCCCCATACAGAGTGGGGATGCTTCTTCTTCGCAACCCCCTCCTACTTCTGATTGTAATACACGCAGCAGAGATAGTTGCTGGGACCCGGGCAGTGGCCCTTGACCTGGTGCCCGCCGTAGCATCCCCACCCGCACTCGCTGTGCGTGCCCTGGCAGTGCTCCTTTGTGCAGCAGCGGACGTTGGCCGGGTCGTTGGGGCAGCCGTTGTAAATGGTCACGCCGCCGTAGTGGTCGCAGTCGCTGAGGTAGGTGCACACGCCTGCAATAGCTGTCAGTCGACGCACAGTGGCATAAGGAGGGCTTGAGTTTGATGACGAGGAATAAGGGATGGGCTCACCGATTGCTCCTCCGTGACCATTGCAGCGGTCGCCGACCTTGGTCAGGGCAACGTTGGCCGAGACAAGGGCGAATGTAGCGTGGAACAGCATGTTATGTACTGGGAGTGGTGAAACTGTTGGTTCTAGAGTGTACATACGGTGTGGGACTCCCTGTCCTTCTTAAGGATGCTTCCTTCACCGTTCCATTCTTGATCTCCTGATGATTATTGTCAATGTGGCGCACCCGAGGGGATCCGGAGAAGGGTGTCGGGCGGGCACTGAATACCGCGGGCCTCGTAAAGTTTAACCAGCTCAGTCAGTTGATCATGAGACCAGTTGGAAGTCCTTCGGTGTCCCACACCCACCTATTTACAGTACGACAGACAACTGTCTCCGCGTGAACTTTAGGAGAATGAGACGAGCGGCGGTTTCAGAGGCAGTAAATGTTGTGTTCCTGCGATATACACTTCAATTAACAGAGGTCACGCGGCCCTCCTCAGCGGCTAACGTCATACAGTATGGACCTTGGTCTTCCTGGCCCGAGCACAGCGTATCGTTTATCTGCACGTGGCGCAGTGGTGTAAGGCCAGGCTCTTGTGTCTATTCCTGGAAGAGATAAGGTTGCTGTCGTCACTTCTACACTGATCCCATTAAATAACACCGGCGGTTACGTGATGGCAATGGAGGCGCACAAACTCCGTCCGCGAAGGGCGTGATTTTAGTTGGTGAGCGGATGTGGAACAGGGCCATGGGCAAGTACTTCCAGATACGGGCCTGAACAATCGTCAATATTCTAGTCATGGCCATGACGAAACACGATGAGAGAACCGCGATGCAGTTCCCTAGATTAGGGAGAGGACATGTCTGAGGCCGACATATTATACCGCTCGCGCACCATACCGTGACGCGAACACAAGCACACCAGAGCTCAAGCCTCGGGGAATAATTATGGTCATCAGTCAGTGGCGAACCCATAACCCCGCCCGTGCCACCTTTGTCCTCATGGGTCTCTGCGCGAAAAACCAATGAGTGGGCGGTTCCACTCGAAAACAGTAAAAGAATGAGTCGCTTCAAGCTGCTCCGTGCCCGTACGCTGAATCGAACAGCGGTCTCTTCGGATGGAAAGCCACAACGAAGCGTACTAACCACTATACTATACGAGCCCGACAACTTTGTGGCGAGCAGGCGTCGGGCCGGTCGGTGCCGGGGTCCTTATTGCGCCGAGAAGAGCAGACCCAGCACAGCGCTGCAGGAGCTTGACGCTGAGACGCCAGGTGAGGTGAGGGCGATAGCGGCGAGGCCGATAGGGGCGAGGGTGCCGACCCTACGACTTTGAGGGTACGAGCATTCCTTGGAGTTGCAGATACAGGTGGGTCCGCAAAATGAAACGGCCACTTTGAGCTCGGGAACAGGCCAAGTTGCGCATAGACAGCCTCTCGTTCCATCCCATTCCACGGCAAGTGGCTTCACCGACATTTCTTGCTTGTTGTATCCTGCATTTCCTGCGCATGGCCTTGTAAACGGGCCGTGCGCTCACCCGCGCGTAACGTGACAGTGTCATGACTTTCCGGAGGCACCTGCGCAATGCCTTGCAACGTTTGCCAAAGACGGATATGTGTAACGACTCTCGGGCCCCCAACTCTCGACCCAAGGAACGTTCGCATAGCAGGTGCATCCCGAGGCCAATGGTTGTCGAACGCCTGCCCAGTCGTTGTGGCTTTGCGTAACGGGGCTTTGCGTAACAGGATGCTGCACAAGCCCACATAGGCTCGACCCATTCGAAATGTTGTGGCAATCGCCAACTACGCGACTACGACATCACCCGACGAGGAGTCGATCAGACATTTGACCAGGGTAGTAAATTAATCCCAAACGCTCAGACCGTGGCCCTGTTTGTTCACCCAGTACTGCGCATCACACTGACGGCACATGAGGAACCCAACGCACTGCCAGGAGTGTCCGCCTGCGGGGACGCCGAAGTATGACTGCCAGTCATGCCCCACGCGCCCGGCGTACGCCATTGGCAATTAAACAGACGCACCGACCGCTGTCATATGCCTTTTCGGCTGCGTGGACGTCGCTCACACCACCGCACGAGCCTTCGCCAAGACGAGCCCTCACCACCAAACGGGCCCTCGCCAAGACAACCCGACAGCCTCCTCGGTCCATGTCATCCCTGATGGGTGACAAGCAGCGATTGTCTGTCTGGAATGTAATTTGCTCACGGTCACTGCTCATGCTACCTTGTCAACTTGGACTGGCAATGGTTGGGCTGCTCGAACTGAGACTTTTGGCTAATACAGATATTAATTGTCCTCGGCTAGCGTGCCACCGCCTAGCGGCCACATGCGCCGCAGCATGCTTCTGCTGTACCTTGTCGGTGCGAGCATGCAAGGTCCGCCAAGCATGGCCACCCGTTCTTTCCACTTGGACCCACCCAGCAACAACATTCCCAGGAACATATGCACCAGTGATTGCTGAAGCGTCAGCAGCGTGTTGACGTTGTCTGGGTCCACTGACCACAGACCTGGATACCTAACTGTTGCTGTATCTCAGAAGATCAGAGCGTCTTAGCACAAGTCCGCCCGTCCCCAAGCTCTATGGGGCCATGCGGACAGCTGGTGCGACGATCCGGTAGTGGCGTTGCGCAGGAGGGTGCCGACCTTGAGGCCCTCCAGGTCGGCTTGGCCTGTGCACGGTGCCGAATAGCCTGAGCAACACACACCACCCGATGGTATGCTTTAGAGGACAGTGCAGGCAGCCGACTGGGCTGGATACCGGCAAGACTACCTGACATGTCCAAGAGGGGCCGTTGATCCTTTGCATTTGCCCGAGGCTGGTCCTCTCGATGGGGAGTTGATAATTGTATATATGAGCCTCAAACCGTCCGCTGTCGTGTTCTTCATCCCCTTCATCTCATCCCTCTTCTCCCCGCTGCTTCGACCCCGGTCACTTGTCCGACGACTGGTCCCAGCCCATCCAAGGCGCTGTTTATCCGCCATGGTGCTGCTCAAGCTCCTCCTCATCGCCCAAGGCGTGGTGGCCCAGGTTGCGTCTCCGGTCGCATCCCCTTCCGCCTCTGCGGCTGCGTCTCCGGTCGCATCCCCTTCCGCCTCTGCGGCTGTGTCCCTCTCCCCTTTCTCGGAGACCCCTAACGTGGCTTCTTCCCAGACTCCTTCCACAAGTGACGCTGGCGAGGAAAGCTTGTACACCAGCTTTGCTGGCTGTATGGTCGAAGCAGAAAAGCCGGTTGGGGACAAGGTCGCAAAGGTCGGAGAGGTCGCCAACATTGAGGAATGCAAGGTACGTAGTCCCACTCAGTCAACCCCAGTGACTGTAATCCCAGGTGTAACAGCTTACACTCTGCAGGCTTTCTGCTCCTCCGCATTCGATGTTGGCTCTTCGTGGTACAACTCCGTCAGCGGCGAATGCACCTGTGGCAATCTCCCAGACAAGCCGACCCTCTTCGAAGGCGATCCGCTGATGGGATGCAACGGAAATTACGAGGTCTACTACCAAACCACGAAGGACTGGTCCTTCCGGGGCTGCTGGAGTTATACAACTTGGAGAACAGGGACGTGGAGCGACGTCGTATCCTTGTCCACTGCCTACGAATGCGAAACGCCCCTCATGATGCTCGCCGCCGGGTCCAATGGCCATCTCCAATACTCGTGCTTCGACTCGCTTGGTTATAGTGTACCCATCCACTGCGGCATCCACATCTCCGGCAACGGAAGCTATTATCCCTTTTATGTCTACGCCGTGTCGGACGTGTCGCAGCGTCCCTGGAACCCCGACGAATCGCCCTCCCCCTCGCCGTCGCAGTCGCCGTCGCCGTCCCCCTCCCCCTCGCCGTCCCCCTCACCGTCTCCCTCGGCCTCATCCTCGGCGCCCCCGACCCAGTCTTCCTCGGCGCCCGGGGCCCCCACCACCTGGCAGGAATACGCCGACTCGCGCTACTTTGTCGGCTGCTTCGACCCAACCGAGCCCTCGTTTCCCCCTGCTGAAACCTCGAGCTTGGTCAGCAGTGCTATGGAATGCGAGGTAAGTTGCAGGGCCACTTGCTTTGTGGGGTTTGGCCACCGAGTGACCACGAAAAGCTACTGTGCTCATGTCAACCATTATCACGGTCAAGAGCTAGGGCTGACACTTCACAGGAGTACTGCTTCAACGACGATGCTAGCAATAGTACCGCCTACACGAATTACAACCCCACCACTGGCAAATGCTGGTGTCCGGATGGCGATGGCGCGGGCACTATGCTCCGGACCACTGGCGACCCTTTGGTGGGGTGCGGCGCAATGGATGAGGTGTACGGCCACCGTTTCGGCTGGACATTCCAGGGCTGCTACGCGGGCGCCGAGCCAGGGGGATTCGTGGGCGGCTCCGAAGATCCCCCATTGTTCACAGACGCCTACCTCTGCATGTCGCACTACATG
The DNA here is from genome assembly GCA_025502685.1 of Pascua sp. PH4015B. Lineage (NCBI taxonomy): Eukaryota > Fungi > Basidiomycota > Tremellomycetes > Trichosporonales > Trichosporonaceae > Pascua > Pascua sp. PH4015B. The sequence continues at coordinate 171,077 of JAMFRD010000004.1, forward strand.
GTCCAACTTTTCGATGAAAATAAGTATGCGTACTTCTGCGTCAACGAGTTGAGCGTTTCAGTTCCAGTCCACTGCAAGGCGGACGACAACGCTATCGGTTGGATCTACGTCAAGAACGACCAGCCCCCCCTCGAGGCCTGGCTACCCGACGAGCAGCCGTCCCCCTCGGCGTCCACCTCGTCGTCCGCGTCCCCCACCGCGTCGGCCAGCGACTCCTCCTCGTCGTCCGCGTCGCCTACCGCGTCGGCGAGCGCCTCCTCCTCGTCGGCCAGCGCCTCGTCGTCGTCGTCCCGCACCTCGTCGTCGTCGTCGCGCACCCCGCGCCCCACCTCGGGCAGCGGCCAGTGCCGCCGCTCGGGCAAGCGCGGGCTGCAGTAGTCGGCTGCACGTACACGAACACGATCGTCGCGCAGCCCACCGCATTACGGCGGGCACACACACCCAAGGACAATCCCGCGAATCGAGGCTACGCTTCCTCTTGCCTTTTCCTTCCCTATTCTTTATAGTTGGACAGGAGCAGCGTGGCAAATAAAAGACAGGAAATATATAAAACTTCAAAATCATAGCAAACAAAAGACAGGAAATAGATAAAACATAGAAAATCAATAAAAAAAAGTTAGAATTAGTTGGACAGGAGTAGCGTAGCAAACAAAGGACAGGAAATATATAAAACATAAAAAATGAATCAAAAAAAGAGAGAATGGGGGAGGAATGAAATTGCTGCCGGAACGGCTTTGGACGTGGTCTGTTTGGGATGGGTCGTGGGTACGTTGAGGTGGTCGTTGGGCATTCTGTGAGGTGCAGACTACTGTCAATGGTTAGCCCCCCCCACATATCACTGCTAGTCTCCCGCACGCTCATCCCCAGTGTTTGGTGGCCAGCATGTCCGTCTCATCCCAAGCTGCTGCGGGTCGTAGTTTCCTGTAGAGTCTGTGGAATTAATTTCACCATTGGCAAAGAACAAGCTGGGCGCGTGCTGCCACGCGTCCCCGCCCACAATGACACCCTCGTAGTGGGGCGTGTAGCTCAGTTGGTAGAGCGCGTCATTAGCACGGCCTAATTGACGAGGTCTTTGGTTCGATTCCTAACCCATCCACTCTGCTCTTTGGGGCACGTACTGCGTGCGACGGGCAACGCGCACCTCTTTTCACACGTGCGGTTTGTAGGCGAGTAGCGAAGGAAAACGAGGGCTTTGAGCTTTGCTCAACGGGACCGTTCTGCGACTCACGGGGTTGAAACGGGCGAACAAGCGTTGTATGAATAACCTGGTGGGAAGTGAATACGAAATGAGCGTCGGTGCCAACCGAAGGCTGACGCAAAGGTCACCACGTGGCGGTGTGGCGCATGCGAGAGTGGCACTCGGCGCCACTCTGCAAGTGGGCCAGGTCGGGACATCCGTGGTTGTGATACACGGCGTGCATCTCAGATCTCTCTCTGTCCTTAGTTGCTCGATCTGCTCTGGTGCCCTGTGCAGCGACCACCCGCCATCTCCAACCGCCACACCTTGCATGACCACCTGGCTACTACACATACATCACGCAGACCACTGTGAAACTCCATAAACCAAGCTGTCCAGCCCCCTTTTCCTCTCCTATCAGACGCAGTATCTCCAAGGACTGCTACCCGCCCTAGTCCTCAATGACAAAGACCGTCTTGCCAATCTTGTTCTGCTCAAAGAGCTTGTAGTACTCCTCGGCCTTGGAGAGGGGCACCTTGTGCTCGATAAAGGTCGAGAACAGGTCCTGGTTGTGCCGGAGAATCTCGATCGCGCCCGGGAAGTAGGTCGGGACCGAGCAGCGGCCAAAGATGAAGCGGAGGCTGGGGGGTTAGTTACGGTTCCAACAAGGGCCACGCCTGAGTTGTCAAGCTCGTTTGCTCTTCCCAGTCCGCCGGGATCGGCTCCGTCCACACGCCGGGTCTCCGTCTACCCGCCTGGCCACCGTCCGCTTGTGGCGGTCGGCCTGTCCTGCCCCCCGTCCCTATGTCGCAGTCCGCTCGTCGGTCCGCCGTCGCCGGGTCCAAGCTTCCCCCCTCAACTCTCGGTCCGCTCGTCGCCCTCTGCCCAATCGTCGCCCTCTGGAACTTCGTCAAGCATCACCCGCTCGTGAGACCTATTCCCCTCCAACGTGTTTCAGTCGCTCCCCACCCTCAGTTTCGTCAGACTTTCGTCCTCGTCAATGCCCCTCCGCCCTCCCCCAGCGAACCATATCCAGCTCTTACCCCCCCCCCCCCTCGTCCTTGACTCACTTCTTGCCATAAAGCTGGAACCCATCCAGCTTAGCCTCATGCGTGTGCACGCCACAGCTGCTAATCCCACCATAGGGCCGGACAAGCTGCATGGCGCTGACGACCGCCGAGGGGTGGCCGACGACCTCGAGGACGGCGTCGGCACCACGCCCGTCGGTCGCCTTGAGCACGGCCTCCTTGAGCTCGTCAAACGGCAGGGCCGTTGCGCCGTGGCGCTCGGCCGCTTCGAGGCGGTGCGCCTGCAGGTCGGTCGCGAAGACCTTGTCGAAGAGGGTGCAGGCGGAGGTGATGGCGCAGAGGCCGACCTGGGGTCAGTGGGGGTCTACGCTGCAAGGTTGGGTCGTTCTGGTGCAGGGGAGCCTTTGCTTGGGGTTGTCCGTTCAGCATCCCAGTCCTTGCTGCACAGTGGACGTTTCATGTCGCTCTGGCGCTCCCCACCTCTATGCAACGTCCCCAACAGGAGACGTTCCTTCTCACCATCGGCACAGCACTCCTCCCAGCCTACTCACAGGACCACAACCAATAACAACAGCCACCCCGCCCTTGGGTGGCGCCTCGGTGAGGCCCGTAGGCACGTCGGACGCGAGGCGCGCCGCGTTGAGTGCCGTCATGTAACCCGTGGGCAGAATGTCGGCCATCATGAGCAACAGGTCCTCGGGAATGTCGTCGGGCGCGTGGAACAGCGTCGAGTCGCCGAGCGGGATCGTAATGTACTCTGCCTGCGCGCCGCTTACGGCCGCAGAGCCCAGGAGCTTGCCGTTGGCGCAGCGGGCCGTGTAGCCCTTCTTGCAGTAGAAGCAGTCGCCTGGAGTGTTAGTGGGAGGTATCTCTTAGTGTTGTGTGTTTCCGGTCTTGCTTTGGAAGAGGAGTGATGGGCTCGAACGGATGGCGGTAGATTGAGGTGCGCATGCAGATCTAGTGCGGCGATACTCGCAGCACCAGCACACGTGCTCTCGCCAGCCTGCACGCCCGCGGTGTTTGGAGGTGGGCATTCTGGAGACAGTGGTCACGGTCTTTATACGCGCAGGGGCTGGCCAAAGGACATAGGGCCAGCGTGTCATTCCATATGATGATGTCCGCATAACCAGCGCCCTCGCTACACCCCTCGTTCCCATTCGCTTCCGTGCGCTCCTTGGCCTGCCCACTCCCTCCTTTTGTCCCCCAATCTGTCTGGGCACGCTCCACTCCTCACCATCCCGAGGATCGTGGTCATGGCAACCAGTGTCCCAGCGAGGAATGTGGATCCACGCCTCGCAGGTGTACCCACTCTCGCCAAACAGACGCCTCCTCCCTCGCACATCCCCCACCCGCTTACAAGGCGCACAGCTAGCACACCTGCCCCATCGAAGCTGCTTCCCACCGTCACGGAGCAGAGACGTCTCTCCTACGACGCCCTTCAACGTTCATCCCCCTCTGCTCCACAGCTCCCATGCCCTCCCGCACAAACAGCACCACATCCGCCCCCCCGCCCTCCCCCCCCCCCCCCCCCTGCACTCCTCTTACGCCCGCATCCAGACTCACCGCACGACGCGCTAAACGCGGAAATGACCTTGTCTCCAACCTTGAACTTTTTCACGGCCGAGCCGACCTCGACGACGGTGCCCACGACCTCGTGGCCGAGGACATAGTCGTTGGGCGGCGGGTAGTGGCCGCGGTACGGGTGGAGGTCGGAGCCTGGTGTTAGTGGCCCCCCCCCCAGATCGTCTGTAAGACTGCGCCGTACGCCCTGGAGGAAGGGTACGCGGTACGTAGGAGGTAGGAGGAAGGAGGTACGAAACTCACCACAAAGACCAGCAGCGCTGACCTTGACAAGCACGTCGGTGTCGTTCTTGACCTGCGGCACGGCAACGTCCTCGACCTTTACGTCGAACGCGCCCTTGAGGACGACTCCCTTCATGGTCTTGGGGATTTCCTTTCCGGTCATCGTGGCTAGTCGTAGAGTAGAGGTTTGCAGAGTTCGTGGGGCTTTTGTGAGGACGCGGGGTTTTGTGCTGGGACCAAAGTGGTAGCTTGTGGTGGGTTAGAGTAATGCAAAGTGGTTCTTGTGAGAGTAACCGGGTGGGAGGGAGTTGTCGAGGTGGGCGTCATGGGCGGGTCAATTCGGCATTCGGCAACCACCGCCAAGTCACCTGCTCATTATCGCCTCGCTTAGACGCTCGTTCTACTTCTAGTGGCCGCCCGTGGCCGCCACCGTAGCCTGGTAGCCGGTACAGCTGCAGAGAGGCGCTGGATGCTGACATGCTGCTGGCTGCAGCCTCGCTTGGTAGCGTCGAGCATGCATGGGATGCATGGCAGCACTGGGCTGGGAGTCGCTTTCTAACCGAGGCTGCCAGGTTTGTATGGTGGTGCGGTATCTTTCGGTAATCAGACCGCCGGCCCACCACAAGCAACTCGGCCTTATCCGAAACGGACATGTGCATCATGTCCGTCGACGCCACCAAAGCTCGCTTAGTGTGACCTGGGCCTGGGACTGCTCCACTTGCAGCGTGGTAGCCTTGGGTGCACTGTATGCTGTGTGTTGAGCGCATACATGGGTGGTAGAACATCGAGTATGGAGCAGAACATGCACAGCTGTCATGGAAGCAGTCACTTGGGCGTTGGCGTCAACGAGGTTCCCAGGAGCCATGGGCAAAGCACGGTTCGTTGGTGCGCTTTGGCCGTTAATCTAATCGCTTCTGATAGCACAGTATGTCCATGCAGCCAACAGCGAGTACCAAGACACGACCCCTTCATAACTGCAGAATGTGATACTCTGGGGGCCTTCTCATATGTGCAGGGCTGTGGTACTGCTCTAGTACCGTTTTGCTCCACTTGCACACAATCATGGAGATGGGCGAGGTTGGGCGTAGGAAACGTACAAATGTGCTTGGGTCACGAGATCCCCGACTCCCATACCGCCTGCTCCAAGGCTGCTAAGGCGGTGCGTGGTGCAGGTGTCTGGTGCCATGCATTCATTCCATGTCTCGCATGGCGCGTTTGGAGGCTCCAACGCGATCCAACGCCACTGGCACGTCCAAGCGCCCCGTTGCTTTACCCAAAATGGCAATTGCCACGCGCGTCAGGTTGCGCAGCCCCCGGCGCTGCGCACGAGTTCGGACAACAGAGACAAGTGTGCAAGGAATGCATAGCATTGGCGAGAAGATGAAATGAGTATCCAGCAATTGCACCTTTCCAGACTGAGGATAGATCCGGAGGCAGGTGTTCGAATGGGACAGAGAAGGATACCAAGATGGAAGATGCAAACCCGTGATGAAACACTGCCAGGGGAGCAAGGAGGACGGAGGCATATGAGACGCGTCGTCCGAATAAAGAAAGATTAAAGATCAGTCGCGTCACATCAGTCCAAACGGGCACAATACCCCAAGCAGCCGGTTCCATTCCATCCAGGGTTTATCGCCTCAAAGCAGGGAAGCCAGGGTATGCGGGGCGCGGGGTGCACGGGGACAACCATTCCACGCGAGGAATCCCCACGAGCTGCGCGAGCTGAAGGACACGCGCCCAGGGGATATGTACTGTACATTTGTGTACTGTACCTCTGGGACAACCTTGAACGGGAAAGGGGCCCAAGGCTGGACAGGGCAGAGGGAGGCGTATCCCACCGCGGGTGATGGATGGCACACAGGGACAGACTGATGCGGGGTGGGAGGAAGAAGGTACAGTACGTCCCAGAGTGCAAAAGAATGGGTTCAATCTCGTCGTCCCAGCTCTCAAAGCCGCCTATGCACAATGGATCTGAGCGTCTGGGCATGCTTGTGTTCCAAGCATGCACGCAGATTAGCATCTAGCAAGGAAGAGAGGCGAGGGAGGAGAAGGGGTGGTTGGTTTACGTTTACGACTAAAGCTAGACAAATGGATATGTCTTGTGTCACCGTGCACCCTCCTGCATCCGATCAACCCCTTAGTTGGTTGATGCTCCACGGTGTCCACCATCGCAACCCACAATCACTCTCTTGATACTTGCTCTCTTTATCACACCTTCCTCTCGTTTCCACTCGACTCATCCACGTCGTCATGGGGTTCAAGTTTTGGTCTCGCAAGAGACGCTACTCGTACGGCGGCGAGGCTACCCCCCCAGTCACGCGCGGCGTCTCGGCCCAACCCCCACTCCGAGAAAAGGCCCCATCACACCTCGCCGCGCCGCCTTCCTCGACATCACGGCGGGCATCGACGCTGGCGCCGGTGTCCGCCCCTCTTGTGCCGCCCAAGGAAGTCCGTGAGTTGCGCCTTGGTCGACGTCGCCATGGCTTGTGTATCATGCTCACGACTCAGGACGACGGAGGAGCATGTTCTCGTTTGGACGCAAGTCGCATGCAGATGCAGACCGCGATCGTGTCACGAGCCCGAGCACGGGCACCGGTGGACGGCACCGCCCGCGCTCCAACCCGCCCAGTGCGTTTGAGCGCGCGCTGCCATCTGCCGTCGATGCCCCGCCTGTGCCCCCGCTCCCGTCGACGCTGCCCAGCCGTAAAGCGGGGACCGGTGCTGGCGCCGGCGCCGAGGCGCCCTTCCTCCAAGCGAGCGACTTTGACGTGCCCATTGCAGTGATCGACGCCGAGATGCCGTCGCCGTCTGCTGCACCAAAGGGCACACCCATCTCGGCAATGTACCAATCGTCATCGCCACTGCTCGCCAGCGACTCGCGGATGCCAGGGAAGGCGGTACCCTCGCCTGCACCGTCGCCGGCCCCGTCCTCCAAAGCCCTCCCCAGCCCATCAGTCAAGGACCTTCCCCCGTCGCCCGCGCCGTCGTCTACGTTCCCCACTGCCACGTCCGCCGGTCCGTCCTCGTCCACCGCACCATCCCGGCGCTCGAGCCGCGCCAGCGCCACACCCACACCCACCAAGGGCTCGCGCCCGCGCATCCCCAGCGCGTTCCGCGATCCGCGGGATCCCAAGCCGCAGCGGCTGTCAAACTCGCCCATGCTCGACGTGACCGCGATTGACATTGATGCGGCCCCAGACGTCCTCGTCGACATGCCCGACAACCAAAACCACCTCCCGATTCCCACCATTGGCCCTGCTCCGCCATCACGTAAGGGGTCTGGGTCTGTGGCAGCATCCGTGCCTCGGACCTCTGCACGCGTTACAAACAAGGTTGGCACAAAGCCCACCGCGCCTGTCACGCCTACCCCGGCGTCGTCTGCCGCCGGAGCGTCCGCCGCCGCCGCTGCCACCGACCGCGCGCGCGATGGCGACCCCAGGTCGGTCTACGAGGCCAAGCGCCTTTCCAAGCGTCTCTCGGGCGCGCTCCCAACCCTGCCCCCAGACGCGCGCACCCCAACTGGCCCCTCGACGCCGCACGGCGACACGGCGAGTCCTTCCTCACGAACCCCATCCGCATCTTCTTCCAAGGCACAGTCCCTTCGTTCCCTCAAAAAAGACCTTCCAGACCTTCCCGTCCACGCGCCCCAGCCAGCCGCCCGAGACGTTACCGAATCGCCCGTCACGATTTCGGCAGGAACATCCAAGCAGATGGGCAAGCATGCACAGTCGACCCCGCCGCCGTCTTCCTTCCCCAGCGTGTTCGTCCCCGCTCTTCCTGTCCCGTCTGTGTCGTCTCCCACGCCCGCTGCTATCTCTGGCGATCGCGCGGAGCCATCGACGCCCATCGCTGCGGCCAGCAAAGTGCCAATCTCACCTTTGCCGGCCACCACATCGCCCGCCGCTAATGACGCGACGGACCAACCGAGCCCCGCCCCACTCTCAGACCATGCTCCGGCACAGAGCACGCCCGAGACGCCAGCGTCGTGGGCATGGGATGAGATGGAGTGCGTTGTCATCGACGCATATACCCCCGAGGCAACGCCCAGGTCGAAATCTGCCCACCATGCGAGCGCCTTTGAGGATGCTCCCGTGGACCGGCCAGAATCTCCTTCTCCACCACCGAGATCGGTGCCTACGATCAAGCGCTCGCCGGCTACTGAGGCGCTCCCCGATGTCAACTCGTTGGACTCACTCACTGACGAGATCGACGCGGCGAAGGATGCAGGTGGTGTTCGGGGCAAGTCGCTCTCGACGCAGGCCGCGATTGGCAAGCCGAGCTCCTCCGGAGCTGTTGGCAAGCGAGCCTTGACAGAGGCTGCTGTCGACAAGCCGCTCTCTAAGGCGGCGATCGCAGACCGCGATGGAGCTGCGGCTGCACCAGCTCCACCAGCTCCACCACCAGTCCCGGTCGAGACTATTCCTATTGTCGTCATTGCGGCAGACCCGCCCACCCCGACTTTCGATGCTGCCGTTGCCAATGGCGTCGAGATGACAAGCAGCCCGCTCGCTGCCGAGCGCAGCCACTCTGCTACGGCCGCAACCGTCCCTGGCGCGGCCGAGACGTCTCCAACGGACGTGCAAGCCACGGCGGCGTTGGCTCAGCCTGAGGTGGATGTGATCGACAGCAAGACGACCGAGCCTCTTACGCAAGGCCGGGCCGATGCCGACACCATGGGCGCCAAGGTGGAAGCCCCCAAGGTGGAGCAGCTCGGTGTTGAGGTCGCGACGGCCGAGCCAAAGGCGACGGAGGCCAAGTCCGACGACCTCGCTGTTGAGGTCTCTAAGGCCAAGGAGCCGAAGACCGAAGAGCCCGCGATCAAGGAGCCGAAGACGGAGGAGTTTGTGGCCGAGGAGCCGAAGGCAGAGGAGCCAGCAGCCGAGGAGCTGAAGGCCGACATCTCGGCGACCGCGAATGCCGACGCCGCACCAGAGCGCGCCCCAGCCGCGGTCACTTCGGAAACCATCGCGGCCGAGCCTGTCGTTGCAGAGAAGACCGAACCGGCCAATGACACGGTCACGCCGACGGTTTCCCAGTCTGTGGCCAATCCTAATGGCGTCGAGTCTACGGTGTCACCTGTTGTGGAGTCCAAGCCTGAGTCCGTGGCCTCACCTGTGGCCGACCGCAAACCTGGTATCCTCGTCGCCGAGGTCTCCCAGCAACCCGCCACAACACTAGCAACAAATGGAACGGCCTCTACCGCATCGCCCAAGGGCAAGGCGAAGGAGACTGCCGATACCGCCAGACGTGCTGTGTACACGAACAAGTGGACCCCTTCCAGCCCACCCAAGTCTACTCCCTACAAGCCCGCGCGCAGCTCCACCGAGCCGTCACCGCTGCCCCGCGACAAGGAAGAGGTCCTCGCCACCGGCTCAACTTCCGTCTCGCCGTCGTCGACCCTGTCGTCGTGCGCGTCCGGCCCCGACACGACGATCACGACGCCGCTGTCCATCCACACGGGCAGCCGTCACGAGCCCGACTCGCCCACCAAGACGATGCGCACAGCGAGCCCGCCCACGAGCCCGCGGAGCTTCTCCTCATCCCTGTCGACGTCGCCGCGGTCGCCCCGGCGCTACTCGCCACAGCCGCCCAAGCGGCCCCTGCCCGAGGAAAACCCCGCCGCCATCGCGAAAGAAAAGTTATCCCCGGCGCGCCTGCGCCCCGTCGGCTCGACGCCACGGCGCCACTCCCACTCGACCCCGCCCGCCAACACGAATGCCAACGGCGAACCGTCGCTCGACGAGTTTATGCTCCTCTTCCGCCAGGTCGGCAAGCGCGATGGCTCCACCAGTATCCGCGCCGCCGTTGCGCGCGCCGAGGGCCGCATGTTAGCCGCCCACAAGGGTGAGGGGCAGTAGTGGGGTTGGGGGGGCTAGTTGTAGTTTTATCTGTATGCTTTTAATTTTTTTGGATATGGGCTGCCATGTGCTGCATTGTGCGTGCGTTACAGGTGGTGTGATGGGAGTGTCGAGTACGCCAGTGCTCGAGACGTCGATTGTGCTGAGAGATGGCGATGGCACCACAGCCACACTGCCCAATTACAAGCGTTACGGTCGCGTCGGAGCGTATGTCCCTCGGCCACGACCACGACCCTTCAACCAGCCATCTATACCACTCATTTCTCTACGCAAGCCAGGCATCAATCTCGGATGTCCTGGCTACGAGACATAGTACATCCCAAGGCGTGACCCGCAGGCGCGTGCTACTTATCCCCCTTCTTCTCCCCTTTCTCCCCCTTCTCTCCCTTCTCTCCATTCTCCCCCTTGTCCCCATTCTCCACCGCCGCTCCAGCCCTCGCCCAACCCCCCTCCCCCCTCGCCACACTCGCAACCAGCGCCGCCCGATCCCGCACCATGGCCAACAGCGCGACGCCGATGAGCGGGAGGGGCAGCCACCACGTCTGCTTTGGGAGGTTGTTCATGGCCACCACCGCCGTGATGGTGTAGCATACCAGGGCAAAGGTGATTACCAGGCTGAGGTTTGAGCCTGTCATTGGCGACATGGTGGGCGGTGGGGGTGGGGTTGGGGGGGTGGGGCAACGCCTCGGTGGGATGTGGCCGGGGTCTGGGAAGTTGGGAGGTGGCTCGGGGTGGGGTGCCCGAGTTGAGGTGAGGGTGGTTGGGGAGGTGTTGAGGTGACGGTGGTGGGGAGGGTTTGGGCTTGGTTGGGTGCTGGGTGCAGACGTGTCAGAGTCGGCCGAGGTGCGTACTGTCGTACTAGCGTGCGCTGCCGCAGGTCAGCATGATCCACGATGTACGGTACGCACTGCAGGCTGCAGAGCCGTGGATGAGGACGTTTGGACAATGGCGAGGATGGGTCCTGGTTGCTTCCAAGTGGTGACGCGGTGGATCAACTCAGGCACCGGCACAGGCCGGTTAGGCCCCTCCTGCCACTGCACCCACTGCAGCCACTCATGCGCCCGTCCCCACCTCACTCACATCTCACTACTCCTGGTCTCTTTGTCCTCTTGCCCCTTGGCCACTGCAGTCGTTGGCGTCCACTCCCACGCCGTCCAGCCACGGGTCTTGCTTGTTGACGACGGGCCTTGGGCACAGGACACTCACAATTACGACCAGGAGGCGCGGTCAGAAGAACTGCGGATGGGCGGGTGTGTGTACTCGAGGTGAGAGATGGATTGGAAAGAAAGGAAGAGACTCTGTCAAGGTGGGCACAGGATTACCGTAGTACATAACTAGTCAACAGGGCCGTCGTGTTGACGTCGGGAAAGAGTGAGCCCTAGCGTAGCGCCGCCGACATGGGCTGATTCGGCGGATACAAGTTGGCCCTCGAGTGAGGGCTTGTCCTCGAGTACAGGTGTTCAGACCTCACAGGCAGGTGGTTGGCTGCTCGGCATGGATGGTTTGAACTGTGCGTCCTGGCGGCCTGGCTGTCGTTCCCGTCTAGGCAGCGTCGAGGCCATGGCGCGCATCTAGGACAAACTCACGAGGGCCTCATGAGCGCTGTGATTGTGGTGCCGGCATGCAGCCCGCCCTCGTCCTCTCTCACCGACACTACTTGTCACGCACCGGGCAACGTCCATCGGCATTCATCGTACACGTCGCAGTACAGTATGTATCGTGTTTCTATCCAAGATGCGAGGTTTGCGTTTGGTCTTTTCCCGGGCTCCTCCTACCAAACCTACCCGACCCGGCCTACTGCAATCGCGCGGCGCGCGGGCCACGCGCCGACGGCGACGGCTCCTCACCACCGGCCAGGCCCACACCCACCGCCAAACCCACCATGCCGCCCGCCCATCCCCATGCCCATCCCGCCCATGCCAAACGGACCGCCCATCATGCCCATCCCACCCATCCCCATGGGCCGCATGCCCATCCCGCCCATGCCGAACGGGCCGCCGCCGATAATCATCGGGCGGCCCATCATGCCCATTCCGCCCATCCCGCCCATGCCCATGAACGGCGGCGGGCCCATGGGCATGCCGTACATTCCGCTCCGGCCGTAGTATGTCCTGCGCGAGTTTTTCCCCTGTAGCGTGTCAGTGTGCGTTGTTCGTGCCTTGTGTTCACGTTCGGGTTTGAGTTTGTCGTGGCGTGCCAGACAGCGCCAGGCGACACACTACTCACACTAAGAAGGGCGCCGAGGAGGAGTCCCCCCGCACCACCACCCAAGGCAGCACCGCCCATGCCGCCCCCCAACCCTCCACCACTACTGATCCCGCTCCCCATGAGCCGGCTCGAGCCCGACCCATACCCAGACCCCCCGGCCGACTCAGCGGGACGGTTATACAGCCGCTCGAGCGCGGCGTCATTGTCGTCCAGCACCCGGTTCCCCTCGAGCTGGTACTGGCTCGTGGGCCGCGAGTTTGGCTGCGAGTTTGCCCGCCGCCCGCCCGACGCGGTAGAGTCGGCATACGACGGGGGTTGGAGGTGGCTCTGTTGGCTCTGGTTTTGGTTGACATTGCCGTTGGTGGTGCCGGATTCTGCCTTTGCCGGGCCGTGCTCGCACTCGTACGCGTGCTGGCAGTGCTTGACGGCGTCGACCTGTTCCGGGTGCGCCTCGCCGTCGGCGGCGAGGGGGTGCGTCCATGTGATCGTCGGCGGTTCGGTTGTGGGGTTGATCTGGACGTCAGTGGGGGGTCGGATGTGTGCTGGGGGACGGGGGGGAGGGGTCGGGCCTGAGCTGGGGGCTGTGCGGTCGTGACCGTGGCCGTGGGCTGTGCGGTCGTGACCGTGGCCGTGGGCTGTGCGGTCGTGACCGTGGCCGTGATCAGTGTCTGGACGGGGCGTGGAGCACCAAGCAACGACGAGTGGAGCGCCGCCGTCGGTGACGACATGGCCGTGTCATCATCACCGCCGCCGTCAGGAACCGAGCGCAGACAGGAACCCCGCCAGCACAGACACGCAGCGATGCAGGAGATGTAAACGCACGTAGAACCAGGTGCTGTATTCATCCGACCACTGGCGGACCCTGCGTGTCAGAAATGCTCCGGCCATCACTGTCCGCCACTCGGACACGCAGCTCGCTACCAGCCGCGCTGTGCGATGGGCATGTGGCGCACGTACCATGGCTCTGGGAGGTCATCCGACTTCTCTGCAATGTTCGGGTTCGGGTTCGGGCTCGGGGAGCGGCCGGCCCTCTCGTTGTTGGCGTTGGCGTTGAGCATGGCTGGGTACGTATAGGAGTAAGCAGTCAACAACGTGGTGGGTGGGAGAGAGCAAGCGTTTCTTGCTGCATGGGGCTTTATAGGTCGCCGCTGGGTGCCAAGGCAAGCGCGCAAGCATGGTGTGAGCGTCATCTGACAGCCACAGACTAGGTTTGGGAGCCATTAGGAAGAATAATGTCACGCTGGCCATGACGCGGGGGTGCGTGTCATAGTGAGCCCGATGCCGGCACCTGGGTCCAGGGCACTCCGAGCCGGGCGATCGAAACTAGGCGTTTCGTCCTCTGCTCTGGTGCTGCGTATGGCTGAGATGGTGATTTCTTTAGGTCAGACGAACAGCGGTCACAGTGGTTGGTCTGTGGTCGGCTTTGGGCTTGGCGTCCATGACCTGTCTCGGCCTGCGCCGCGCAGCTGCTGGCGAGCGTCTGTTGGTCGGTACCCCCCGACCGCGTACTCGGCTGCTCGGGACGCCAGGGTTTTGAGACGAGAGCGGACTGGCCAGTGGCAGGTACGTGCCAGCTTGATCCCAACCAACAGAGACAGCAGGTTGCTGACCTTGCTGGGATGGCAGAACGTCAAAAGACTCATTCCTGGAGCAACCACAGTTGCACAGTTGCAAGCTCATAACTTGCGCATCATTCATTGACGAGGTGCGCGTCATCATCGAGATCGACGAGACCGTAATGCATCTTGGCATAAGAACCAAGTGGGGTGTACAGAGGCACTTACGTAATCCTCTCGATAGCTCAGTTGGTAGAGCGTCGGACTGTAATTGGTTACCCCCACTTTAATCCGCAGGTCCTGTGTTCGACTCACAGTCGAGAGAGAGATTAGATCCTCTTCCTTTTTGCCCGCCCGTCTACTCCTCTATGCTGTTCCAACACTCTCTCGTTGACAAGGACAAACTTTCCGGAGCCTCAAGCCCGACTCGCCATTGAGAGGCCATTGCGTAGCCTGTCCCCATAACCATGCCACGGTCTACTCGTGCCGCTAGCGCGCTGCCCTAGCCCACCGGTCCTTCCGGGCCGGTCAACTCGCCGAGATTGCACCTCGGTCTCTTGCGACGACCGCTACCCACTTCGTCAGCTCATATCGTACCGACGCAATGGCAACGGGCGACGACTACATTTAAACAAGGCATGTCATACTGTGCTGCCCACTCGTCGTAGCCTAGGTGCGCCCCTCATGTTGTTCCTCTTCCTTCTGCCCGCGCTCCTAGCTGCGCAACTCGCCGCAGCACTCGGCCTCCCAAACGTCCTCACCTTTACGCCGTCGGATGCGGCGGTCACACTCGCGTCTGCCTCGTCCGCGCTCCCGATTCTGTACGACTCGGGCGACGCGGAAGCGGTCCACATTGCCGTGCGCACGTTTGCAGAGGACGTGCTGCGTGTAACCGGCACCAAACCTGGGGTGTACGCCGACGCGTTACCTGACGGTGTCACCAGAGCTATCATTGCGGGAACGGTGGGATCCGGCCTGATCAAGCGTATTCGCCGACGCCAGTCTGGTGTTGCGGGGTCACACTCTGGTGATGCCCAGGTCCCACTGGGTGACGAAGCTGCCGACCTCGACGGCGAGTGGGAGGCGTTCGACGCGCGTGTCGTTCAATCACCCCTCGACGGCGTAGACGAGGCGCTCGTCATCACCGGCAGTGACCGTGTAAGTTTTGCACCACAGCACCTAGACGGTCAAGCTCATACCCCCAGCGCGGGGCAATCTACGCCCTGTACACGCTCTCAGAGCACATGGGTGTCTCGCCATGGTACTGGTGGGGCGACGTCGCGCCCAAGCAACACGGCACGGTCGCCTTCCCCCGAGACGCGGTCCATGCCCACGCGCCGCCGAGTGTAAAGTACCGGGGCTTCTTCTTCAACGACGAGCAGCCGGTGCTGTGGAACTGGGCACGCGAGCACTTTGGGATGGGCGACAGGCCACCGTTCCAGGTGGGCATGTATGAAAAGGCGTTCGAGCTGCTGCTCCGCCTCAAGGGCAACTACATGTGGCCTGCGAGTGAGTTGTCCTCTAAGGCTTAGGAATCGTGTGATAGTGCAAGCTCGGAGCTACTCTGACACCAGTGTGGGCGAGTATGTTTGCCGTCGACGGCGTGGACGAGCTCGTCTACCCGGCGTCTCCGGGGCCAAACCAGGCGCTAGCAGAGCGCATGGGCGTCGTGATGGGCACATCTCACCATGAGCCCATGAGCTGCAACCAAAAGGAGTTTGACACCTTTGGCTCTGGCGATTGGGACTTTCGCACGAATGCCGACTTCTTACGCAACTTTTGGACCTATGGCGCCGAGCGGGCAAGGGAGTGCGAGACGGTATACACTGTCGGGATGCGCGGGAACGGCGACTTACCCCTCGACGGTGCCGACGTGGACCTCATTGAAAGTGGGTAAAGTTTGCCGGGTGGAAGCTTACCCACCAGACATCACCGCCGAGCAGCAGAAGATTCTGCGCGACGTCCACGGACGCAAGGATATCAGCGACATTCCCCAGATGTGGGCAATGTACAAGGAGGTCATGGGATACTTTGCCAACGGCCTCAAGGTCCCCGACGAGGGTAGGTAGAGGACCCCGTGCCTGTGTTGACCTCGCCAGTGACGCCGATGCTCGCCGACGACAACTGGGGAAACCTCATGGCCGTTCTCCCCGAGGACAAGGAATGGAAGTCGGGTGGCGGTATTTACTACCACGCGGACTGTACGTCGGCGCTGCACTCTTAAATGCTACTGGCACAGAGCTAACTCGCAGACGTTGGCGACCCCCGCGACTACAAGTGGATCAACACGGTACCACTGGCTAAGAGTGGGTTTGGCTGCCATGTCATTACTAACCCACCAGTGTGGGAACAGCTCAACGTGGCTATCAGCTTCAAGACGAATAACATCTGGATTCTCAATGTCGGCGACCTCAAGATGCTCGAACTCCCCCTCGAGTACTTTATGGACTTGGCCTACGACGGGCCACGCTGGCCACGGGATTCCCTGACAGAGTACCTCGTGGACCGTGCTGTGCGCGATTTCAACGTCACCGCCGACGTTGCAGCCGAGATGGCGGATATCATGGCGAAATGGTCCATGTATGCGTCGCGTCGCAAGGCCGAGCTATTCGACGCCGAGACGTTTTCGCTCCTCAACTATAACGAGTGCGTTCAACTCCCCATATCGCAACTGACATGCAGAGCCGAGACTGTTCTCGCCGACTGGGTAGCACTGGAGACGCGTGCCAAAAATGTCTACGATAACCTTTCACCACAAGCGCAGGTTCCATTCTACGAACTCATCTTCATCCAGCTACAGCTTCAGGCCAACCTCGCACGGCTGTACGTCTCGGCCGCAAAGTCCAACCTCTACGCCACCCAGGGCCGCACTGCCGCGACAGTGTATGCGCACGACGCGCTTGCGGCGTTTGAGCGCGACCACGAGCTAACGCAAGAGTTTAACAAACTGCTGGGCGGCAAGTGGAAGCAGTGAGTCGGCTCGTCCTTGGTCGAGACTGACGTCCCAGCATGCTGTCACAGACCCACATTGGATATCAGTACTGGCAGATGCCGGTCCGCAACTCGCTTCCTCCCGTGTCATTCGTGTCGCTCGCCCAGGGGTCGTACGACCATGGCCTCCTGATTCACACCAGGATCACGGTTGAGAACTGCGCGGGCGCGTGGCCCGGAGACAACAAGCACAACTGCCCACTCGGGTACAATTGCCCAGACCCGACGCTCCTCCCCATGGACAAGTATGGGCGGGACCGGTGGGTCGACGTGTCGTCTGGCGGGCCCGAGGACGTCGAGTTTACCGCGACGCCCGACGCCGACTGGCTCGTGGTGTCCACCTGCGGAGGACGGATCACGGGGGACGGGAAGAACGACCACCGCGTGTGGGTCAGCGTCGACTGGACCAAGGTGGGCTCCGCGTCGGACGGCCACGTCACGATCGACGGCTCGGACGGAGCGCACACCGTCATCACCGTGCCGCTCAACCACGTCGAATCACCACCCAGGGACTTCTCTGGCGCCACACAAGGGGACGGGTACGTCGCTATTGAAGCGGGGATGTACCAGGACACACACGCCGTGGGCGACCACGCGTGGGCGGAAATCCCACACTACGGACGCACACGGAGCGGCATGTCCGTCTTCCCCGTCGACTCTGTGCTGTACCCGCCCGGTCAGGGCCCCAGTGTACGGTACGACTTTTGGGCCACCTCGACTGGCACTGTAGAGGTGATACTCCACCTTGGCCCCACGCTCAACTACATTCTGGGGCGGCGGAACGCGCTCGGCGTCCAGATCGACCAGGGCGAGGTGGTCACAATCCACCCCGTTCCCGAAGCGCGACTGGGAGAGCTTCCAGACGACTGGGAAGAGGTTGTCGCGAACGAGGTCCGCGTCGTCTCCACCACGGTCCAAGTGACAATGACAGGAAGGCACAGTGTGACAGTCTACGGCATGACGGCGGGGATTGTGCTCGAGCGCGTGTTGATCGACTTTGGCGGGATCAGGGCGAGGGGGTATAGTTACCTCGGCCCACCTGCTTCTGTCGTCGTGTAGAATGGAGAGTGAGGAGGGGTAGAGCCGGTGTGTTAATTAGCAGTGCTTGTTGGTGTTGTAATGCCGGTATTCCGACTTCGCGAAGCGTGGATTGTCCCTGAGCTTCGCACAGCACACGTCAACCACGCACATGCGGGGCACGACCGCCTCGTGTTCAGCATAGGATCTAACCGACAGAGCTAAATCGCAATGGCATACTGTATTGATGTGGCACGACACTGTTGCTGGTGCCAGTGGCGTGGGGCAGGCAATTCAGAGCGTACTCGAATTCTGGGCCTCACAAGAGGTCCTGGGCGCTACGGACAAGATAGTCTATCTCGACAGCAGGTGGGCCGACAATTGGTGGTCTTGGTGTCTTGGCCATCCTGCTCGGCGGCAACAGTGGGCAGACTGGTGACGGTCCTGATTGAAGGGGCGCCCAAGACGTGCAGGAACAAACGGATGCCTTTACGGACGCCAACGTCGTCAGCCTTGGCCGGCACGATCGAGAATAAAAACACTGCATCTATCCGCTTCTAAAATACTCAATGACAAAGCTCTAAAAATACAGTGTGTGTGTGAGTGTAATGCACAGCGTCTCACGCATTGTCAGCGCATGAAAACGGCGTCGAGACGTTTCCACTGCGGTAGTCGTCCTTGATGGACATGCACGCCGCAATCGTGCCGGCAACGGTGATAAACGTGCCGAGCACAATGAGGAACCAGCTGATGGTCCAGAGGATCCAGTACTGGGCGCCGACTTGGGTCTTTTTGTGCCGGTTCCAGTTGTCGTGCAGCCACAGCCAGCCGCCGACGTGTAGACACATCATGGGGCCGAAGAGGGCGCCGATGAGGCTGACGAGGGAGCCGAAGAAGGGGATGGCCTGGGTGTTAGTTGGGTGTGGGTGGGGGTGGCAGGGGTGCGTGTTGCGTGGTGGTGGTAGGGGAGTGTGTATGACGGTGTGTGTGTGTGTGTGTGTGTGTGTGTGTGTGTGTGTATGTGTGTGTGGCCGAGGGGCAGGGACGATATGTTCGTGTGTGGAACAGTCTTGTCCATTGGCGTCAACTCACCTCGGCAAGGACAAACGAGAGAAACATGCAGCAGAAGACGCAGCCGAGCCAGACGGCCCAGTGGAAGGGCGAGTTTTTCGTGAGGTGCACCGAGTCCCTGGGGTTAGCTCTACCACAAAGTCCGAACGCATGGCAGAAAAACGCCGACGCACCGAAGCAGGCGGACAAAGATGAGCTTTGCGCCGCAGTGGCAGTAGAGCACGGCCGACGCAAAGAGGCCCGGCAGGGCGATGCCGTAGGTGATCTTCTTGAAGAGGGCGCCTGCGGACCCGAGGGCCGGGGACGCGAGGTACTGGCCGCAGTAGTAGTAGACGACGACGCCAATGGTCGTGTACGTGGACACGACGACAAACTGGCACGAAAACATGGAGCGGTTGTACTTGCGGGGGTCCTTCATCTCGGAGATGATGCTAAAGAAGGCGGGTGTGCCGCACAGACCGACTGGGGTTGTCAGGGGGACAGAACGGGGGTTGTCACCTCCGTGAGGGTGACTCACAAATGACAGTGGAGAGCGAGTTGATAGCGTCGAAGAACGCGGCGCTCTTGAACGCGTGAATGTCCTTTTCCCAGGGCCCCGTCTGCGGCGCCGCGGCAGGGCGGTCCTGGAGCCCGACGGCGACAGTCACCACGAGCACCGAGGTGAGGACGCAGATGACACCCGCCGAGCCGAGGATGCTGACCTTGTTGAGGGTCTGGATCGACGCAAAGAGCATGCACACGACCGCGCCCACAATCATCCACACGACCGTGCACGTCGCGTGCTCTGTGAGCACGTTGAACGCAATCGAGATCGGGATAAACGCGGCGCCCGTGAGCGCAATCATGAATAGCACATAGGCGACGGTGAAGAACTCGCGCCCCCACGTGCCCGCGAGCACGTAGCCGACGTCGCTCATCGAGTAGACTTCCGGGTGGTTCTTCTTGAACGTGCCCACCACGTAGTCGGACCAGGTCGTCAGGAGGCCCATGAGGACAATCACTGCCGGTTAGCATGGGGCTCCAGTGAAACTCGAGTGCAACTCGAGCAAAATCGCAAACAAGACTCGAGCAAAATCGAGCGAATTGCAGAGTATCTACGTACCCAAGGTTCCCGGGACGCCGCCAAGTGCCTGCAGGACCGTCGGCATTGCCAGGATGCCGAGCGCAATCTGCGTCTTGGTGAGGATAAACGTCGTCTTGATCCTAGTGACGTCAGCTCCTGCATTATCACGCCCACTATCACAACCTCCACGGTCACCTCCACTCCTTTCGCGCCACCACAGCCACCTGCACTGCCAACACCTCCATCACCCCCCTCGTCCTAAACGCGGGACTCACCACCCCATGGACTTGTAGTTGACGTGCCCATCGCCGCCCGACCCAAACACGGCGTCGCCCTTGCCGACCTCGACCGACCAGTCGTCTGGCTTCTCGAGGCTCTCTGCGTCTTTGAATTTGCCGAACATGAGTGAAGCGAGTAAGTCTAGGCAGTAGTGATGACACGAACGCGATGCAGAACAAGCCCCAACCAACACGACTGTATATATCTATCAACACGTCGATGAGATCATTGCAAACCGCGTCCTTGTTGTCTGAAACCGGCTCGGACCATGGTGGTACGCTTGCCGCGGACACCCGTATTACGCCGCCCTCGTGAGCTAGCTGCCCCCCCAGATTCCGCAATGGGGCGTCGGTTGATCAAGAGATGAGATTGTAGTGGCGAATCGCAGCGTTTCATGCGCGGTCGGGTGCTAAAATTCGAGTGACACGAGCTGTACCTGGCCCGGCGGATGGGGCCGCACGTGTCCACGCTAGCCACGCTGTGGTGCCTAGAAAAAAAAAAAAGGTCAGAAATCAGGAACGCAAGTGTTTCTTGGTGCTGTTCGCGCGCCACGTCGTCAAAGGCTGGATCGTAACCTGGAGACTGGAGAATCTGCGGATCACCACCAAACTTGGTACACCTCTTCCTGACACCCAAAGACACCTTCTACGCAGTGTGTCCGTGAACAACCTCTTCATTGGAGTCTCCGTCGTGACTGGTGAGAAAGCAGACTCAAGCGTGTCCATTATGTCCCGCACGGCACCGTTGCTACTTCTCGCACGCGCTGTTGGCAGTCTCTGGGTATCAAGAACTCTGCGTCCATCTCAAGAGTTACAACAGAGTTCGAAAGCGAGCCCCCTAAAAATCTCACCACTGGGGGTTTGGACATGATGGGCTTGGCATCCGGCTCTTGGCGGCCCAAGAGTTTGGAAATGAGCAGCTGTTGGGCATGTGAGCCAGCATACGAGCAGCGCGAGCAGCTACCGAGCTACCGAGCTTGTCGACGTTTTAGCAGGGCTAGATTTTTAGCAGGGCTGGCATCGCAGACTGCCCTGACTCGGACCTACGCTGCGAGTGCCGGATATCAACCCACGGCGCCTGCTGCGTCATGGTGGGAAACCAAGTCGGATCTTTTCGGATCGGGCGCTAAGAGGCGGCAAGTAGGGCGTTAGAGGGAGCAGCTGGGCGTGGGGACAAAAAGAGGCCAAAAAGCTGTCCCACACAGGCTTGAACTGTGGACCTTTCGATGTTGAAGTTGTTACGTTTAACAGTCGAATGCTCTACCGACTGAGCCATAGGACATCTGACAATTGTTTCATGGGCTTGGTTTTGATCGTTCGAGATTGCCACTCGGTCAAATTTCCGCCTCGGTGGATTGGTGGCCTTGTAGCTTGTGGCTTGTCATGCCACGTGACACTGTTCCTGAATTTGACTTACCCTGAGTCAATGTCGTTACCAGCCATCAAAGTATACAGGCACGTAAACAAAAGTCAAAAGTCGCACTCTCTCTTACATTGCATGCAGGGGAACAAACATGACAACAGAGCAATGTACGTTTCAGACCCTCGAGCGTCGAGTGCATCGAACAGGATACACGATACACGAGTGGAAAGCGAGCGGCACAAATGTATAAATAATGTAGGGAGAGAGAATGCGGTGCGTGGACCAGGGAGTGACTGCGAGCTGCGCCTGCCTGGGACTAATCGGGTGCATTCCGTCCCGGGTGGGTTGGAAACAACGAATGCCAAGTCGATCTACCCACCCATGGCCCAACCCACGCCACCCAACATCCAACACCGCAACACTTCTCTCATCTCACCTCACCTCACTTGACCTCACTTTCGAAACCCACCTTGCACCACGTTCCTTTCCACCTTGACAATGCAGCTCTCCTTCGTCGTCGGCATCACCCGTACGTCCGTCCTGCACCACTTACCTCCCCATCCACCCCTCGCCTCCCCTGTCCCCGTCCCGCCGCCATGCCAAGCCACTAACACCAGTGCTCGCCACCGCGCTGGCGCAGGACAACAACAGCACCGAGAACCAGAGCCAGTCCCAGAGCCCCGCCGCCTCGTCCGTCGCGCCCTCTGCGTCGGGCTCCTCGAACTCGAACTCTAGCGACGCCAACTCGACTGCCAGCGGCAACTCGACCGCGCCCGCGGGCAACGGCACGACTACGGACGGCAACTCGACGTCGAACGCCTCGGGGGGCGCCGACGCGTCGAGCGAGGGTGGTGTGCAGATCAAGCCGGTGAGTGCCGTCTCGAGGATACGAGTGCGGGTGTTCGAGGGGTTGGTGTGGGAGGGGTGAAAGGGTGAAAGGGACCAGGTGGGGGGTCTGTGCGGCGGCGATTGCTCGTTCTGTCGGCTTGTCGAGTGGCTGCGAGTCATCCCGGTCGATGGCCTGGACGCCAGCCGCCGACCCCCTCGCTGCTGGGGGATGTGTGCGCCGCTCTGTGGACGATCACCCGTCTACCCCCCGCTGGCCACTGGTCTGTGGACGACCTTGCGTGGCGCGTTACACTATTCGAGGGGGTGGAGAGTGCAGGGGACAGAGTGCCGCGGTCGCGCGATCAACTGCAACTCGTGTGATGTGGGGGTTGGCCATCTCGTCGCTCGCAGATCGTGGACTGGACCCGGGACATGTCATTCTTGGTCGTTTACCCCGTTGCCCGGTCGACCGTTCTTGATGGCTCGCTAGATCGCTATCACTTCCCACAGGGAACCGCCGCGTCCCCAGTCTCCCCGGTGTTTTGAATGTCCCCATTGTCCACAGTGTCTGCAGTGGCCCCACGACTCCCAGGCCACCGATCTCCCAGGCTCTTCCTCGTCCTCCCCCCATCTCCACTCCGCCCACCACCACTCCACCACACCCAACCGCAACCTAGCTAACGCCCAGACATCCTCTCCAACCGTCTCGGGCCTGGCAATCACCCCCGCGCCCTCAGTCACGGGCATCGACGGCGCAGCCGGTCTCCCCATCCCCGCCGCTGCCGTCGCTTTCGCCGTCATTGCAGCCGTTGGCGCCGCGCTCTAAACCGAGCAGGTGCGCTTCGCCGAGCGGACGTTGGACGTTCCGCCCACGTGATGGGGATGAAGTAGCGTTGCCGTTGGGACTAGAGTCCATGGACATTGCGGAGCGTTGTATAGATGCCATGCCCCCAGGGCAATTTTTTTTTTTCAAACAACACGAGCAGGTGTGTGGGTCAGAGGGCCTGTGAGCCGAGTGTGATCGTGGACTCTCTCGCGGTCGGAGGAGGCGGTCACCTGATAACCATGCAATCCAGTCGGGCGATTCAGCATTGGCCCGCCCTGGTATCCAGAGTTGTTAGACTCGCGTTCCAACACGGGCCCAACACAAACCGGGCCGGCGACAAGGCTGGGCCTCTGCGCGAGGCTATGGCCATGGCAGGGTACATGATGACAGACGACCAAGTTGGCTCGTGTTCTGGCTTACGATGCAGTCAGCCCGAGTACACAGATACAGACTACACCTCGATGCATGACAACAGCTATCCCCACGTGTTTGTGTGCACCACTATACTTTGCAGCTTGTCCTTGCGTCCGGCCTGCCCGTCCTGCCTTTCCCTGTCCGTCTGTGTCCAGTCCTGTTCGGCTTGGCCCGTACGGCCCGCAGTGTACGTCCTTGGGTATGTGGTTGTACGCCTTGTCCTCGCCGTATGTGTTTGTGTGTAGTCCGTTCCGCCATTGTCTGTCGATCGGTCCTGCGTATAGCCAACCCGTCTTGTCTGTCGATCGCTCATGTGCGTAGCCAACCCGACTCGGCCTCCATGTTTGTCCACAACTCTGGGCCTCTCCACGTCGGCGTCCGTCCTGCACAACCT
Source organism: Pascua sp. PH4015B (assembly GCA_025502685.1). NCBI lineage: Eukaryota > Fungi > Basidiomycota > Tremellomycetes > Trichosporonales > Trichosporonaceae > Pascua > Pascua sp. PH4015B. Next base: position 194,952 of record JAMFRD010000004.1, read on the forward strand.
CTATTCCGCTCACTCGGCACCTCTCCACACACTCGCCGCCTCCCCGCTGCCGCCCTCAGACCATCCACACCCGGCTCCACACCCCGCCGACTTCTAGATCTGCGCCAACGCACACCCATCCGCCCTAAAATCGCTCCCGGCCGCCCACACCCTCCTCCCACTCGCCGGATCGACCGTCCTCAAAATAACCTGGCCCTTGCCAAACGCCAGCTGGTGGTGGCCGGCGACACGCTCCATCTCGTGACCCATGGCCTCGAGCTGGGCGATAGTCTCCTCGGGGACGCCCGCTTCGATGGCAATGCGCGAGTTGTAGTATTCCTTCTGCTGGCGCTTATCCCGCCCCTCATACTCGCGGTTATCGCGTGCCTTTGCGCTCGCCGCGCTCGCGGCGGACGCTCGCGCCATGGCTGCGATCCAGTTGCCCCCGATGCAGAAGCGTTTCGCGTCCAAAGCCAGTTGCGGGTGGCGGCGGCCGTGGAGAAGGTTGACGAGGACTTGGACGTGGCCTTGGGGTTGCATGACGGCGCCCATGACGCCGTAGGACATGAAGAGTTCGTCGTCTTTGGTTACCATTGCGGCTGGGTGTTAGTAGGGTTGGGAGGTTGTAGCTGACAGAGAGCGCATCAAGTGGGGAGACGGAGGTGCAAGAACTCGGGAGAGGGCGTAGGGCAAGGACGGGGTGAGCACGCTGTGACCTCTACCGAGCACGGCCACGACAGATACCCCCCAGCCTCACCCGTTCAGTCGAGCGATGCTGACGGTGACTGGACATTGGCGGCCTCTGGTCTGCTCCAGCTCCTTGTCGAGCAGTGACATGCTAGACATTCCCACGACATCGCCCTGTTCCGGTAGAGCCAGTACCGACACTTTGGCGTCATTAACCACGTGGGTACCCAGCACATAGAGTGGGGAGCACGCCCATTGAGCAGTGACACAATAGCTGCATCAGAGGCAAGCCTCTGTGTCCTCTCTGCCGCACAGGAGAAGTGTCGACGGCGGCGACCAGAGCAGGTGCCAATGGGCCCCCTGCCGTCCGCTCCAGAGACTGGCCGTGGACAGTAGACGCGCATGGCACAATTGCTCTTCAAAGAGGGCGACGTGGTGGTACTCGTCTCGCACTTGTCCACCAGGAGGAGATCAAGGTCCCCATCCCCCGCAACTGGGCTAGCATCATCGCTCTGCCAGACAAGTGCCGACTCCAACGCGCCCGCGATGAGCCCAAGGTCGCGACCAGTCCAGCCCGAACGCAGCTCCCGCAAGAGCCTTGTACCCCCAATGACCGCGCGATAGTCTCACCCTCGACCAGACAGATGCCGACGCCCGCCAAAGACCATCGACCTCGGCTGACGTTCACGGCCTCATGCCAACGACAACTTCGCACCACAGCTCAAACTCACGGATAATAGTGTGGAACGGGCGTTTCCCGCCCTCGAGCACGTTGGGCGACTTTGGATCGAGGCTGAACGCGCTCCCACGGCTTTGGAGGCTGAAGCCGCAGCCACGGGGCACGATGGCTGTGCCGAAGCCGAGGTAATTTGACATTATCACTGCGGTGTAAGCAATGTCTAGGGTGGAGGACACCCCCGACGCAAGGACAGCGCACGCCGCACCGACTCACATGACATGGCATTACCCTCTGAATCGGCCGCTGTGAGGTAGACGGTATCACTTGACGGAAACGGCCTGCCTTGCTCATACTTTGCCGTGGCCTCTCTGGAATTGAAGAGCGCGGCGCGCTGGCGGAGATAGTCCTTTGAGAGGAGGAGGTCGACGGGGACGTTTACGAAATTTGGGTCTGCGACGTATTTGTGCACGTCTGCAAAGGCGAGGCGGAGTGCCTCGATGAGGACATGGTACCACTGGGCCGAGCCCTCGGGGACGGTGTCGAGGTCGACGCGGCCGTCTTCGCGGAGGACGTCGAGGATGCCGAAGGCAATGAGGGCGGCCAGGCCCTGGCCGTTGGGCGGGCACTCGTAGATGCGCAGGCGCTCGGGGCCGTACGTGTAGCTGATGGGCTCGACAAAGTCGCTCTCGTGTGCGGCCAGGTCGGCGGGGGTCATGAGGCCGCCGCGCGCGGTGCACGCCTCGATGATGGCCTCGGCGACGGGGCCCTTATAGAACCCGTCGCGCCCCTCGGCGGCGAGCCGGCGCAGTGTCCCCGCCAGAGCGGGGTTGCGGAACACCTGTCCCGGGCGCGGCGCTCGCCCGTCAATGAGAAACGGATAGTCGTCGTTGGCGCACTCTGCAGCGACGGCGCGCAGCCGGTCCTCGAACAGCCGCCACTCGTACGACGCCATCTGGTGCACTGGGAACCCATCCTCGGCGAGCGCGATCGCCGGCGCAAGCACCTGCGACAGGCTCAGCCGCCCGCTCCCAAACGCCCGGTGCATGTCAACCAGCGCCGCCGCCGCACCCGGTACCGTCGCCGCGTGGATACTCTCGAGCGGGATCCGGTCCCCGCGTAGTCCCAGGTCCTCGGTCGCTCGCGCCAGCGACAGGGCCTTGGCGCTCCGCCCCGACCCGTTCACCGCTCGCACGCGCCGCTGCTTGGCGTCCCAGAAGAGCGCAAATGCGTCCCCGCCAATCCCGCAGTTGCATGGCTGCTGTCAGCGGCGTGTACCGAGGGTTAGGCGTAAGTTTAGGGCGTCCTTTCCTCCCGGCTCGCGCTCACTCACCTCGGTCACATTCAACGCGGCCGCCATGGCCACGGCGGCGTCTGCTGCATTGCCGCCGGCACCGAGGATCGCAATGCCCGCCTCGGCCGCGAGGGGCTGGGAGCAGGCGACAATGCCCTTTGTGCCTGTGTGTTAGAGGGACAGGCAGAGGTGGGATCGCGCGCGTATGTAAACGTAGGTCACGTTCACACACGACGTTCCAGCTCGTATTCACACACGACGTTCCACTAGCTCGCGTTCACATGCTACGCCCGGCTTGACGTCGCATACCACACGCGCACACACTACAGTCGCATGCCGTGCCCAGCGTACTCACTGTAGACGGTCGAGCGGCGGCTGGCCGCCTCGAACCGGTCGTAATCTGGCGGGATCATTGCCAGGGAGCGTGAGTGGGGATGAAGATGGATACAGGTGGTGTGTGTGGCAACAAGACGAGTTGGGGACAATGGCGATGCGATGACGGTGGTGGTGTAGGCTTCGGTGGCGCTGGATACGTGTCTGCCAGTGGACAATGGACGTCGCGGGGTGTTGGGAGCAAGCAAAAGTGGGCAGCAACGCGGGTTCGAGCGGGTGGAGGTGGTTTACAGGGTCCGCCGAGACACAGACGTGGGCGGGGCAAGCCGGCGCCGGTACAAAGGGCCTGGCCAGATGGCCACCAGGGACGCACAGTGCACCCACATGGCGCATGCATTCCGCGCAGAGACTGGGCCGAAATCTAGATTCCGACGTTCTGGAACATGAAATGCGTGGCGCAGTTCTCACTAGTCTGGGCGCTGGGCATGGTTTCGGTCATCTTGGCGTTTCGGAGGCCTGTTCGGAGGTATACCGCAGCCAGCATGCTCTGTTTAGTTGAAGCGGACGTACAGTATGCATGCGTGCATGCAGGCGGGCAAGCGTGTCCGTTCCGAGATAGCGTTCCCGGGCCCGCAGCGCCAACCCAAACTCTATCAATCGTGGGATCTTGGGCGGGGCCTCTGGCCATGCACCGTGGTATGGCTCGGAGACAGTGGAAGCTGCTCGGAGGCTTTTTCAGCCATTCGGCCAGTGACCGGTAACTGTCTCAGTCAGTGGCCAGTGGCCGAATAGTGGCCGGGGTGCGTGGTGGCCAAATGACCGAACTCTGGGCTGAGAAGTAAAGAGGACGATGGTGGCTTGCTGAAACGATGGGTGTGGTGCATTCGCAGCGATGGTGGAGTGTAGTGGAAGCATCTAGCGTGCGGTCAATGGTGACTTGCATGACTGGGCAAGTGTACGTAAAGGGGTGAGTATAAAAAGGTTTGGCTCGGTGGATGGAGGTTTCCCAATGCTGACTATGGGTGCTGGTTGCTGACATGACCGTGTTATCGTTATCTCGTGTCCATGCTGACAAAGCCGTGCATCCGATCCTCGAAAATCACGGAACCAAATTTGTCACCCACCCCGTGTGCTGATCGATCATGGTCGATCGTTGATCGTCGAACAACTTTCAGAAACGCATAAATACGACCACACTTGCCAGAACGACATCTCATCTTCATGCTTCGAGCATTAACTCATCCCCGCATCCGCACCGCACACACTCGTTACTTGCGACCACTCCAATCGTTTACCATGACCACCAAAGTCGCCCCCAACACCACCAATGGCACTGGCGCCGCCGCCGCGACCCCGCGCCCCCTGTCGCGCGCCGAAGAATACGCGTGGTCCCGCCCGTCGGTGTGCATGACGCGCTTCCACGACTCGCACAAGCACACGTTCAACCGGTCCTACGACCGCGCAGACGACTACTACAAGTACTCTACGCTGCAGTCTTTCCTGCGCGAGAGCTACAACCTCGTCGTGCACCTCGGCAACCACCACGCCATCGAGGAGGCGTACATCTTCCCCCTGCTCGCGGCCAAGCACCCCGCGTTCCGCGAGGGCGCAGAGCACAAGGAGGCCCACCAAAAGATCCACGACGGCCTCGAGAGATACTCGGCCTTCCTCCGCGCCGCCATGGCCGACGAGAAGAAGTACTCGGCCAAGGAGCTCCGCGCCATCCTCGACAGCTTCCGCGAGCCGCTGTTCGAGCACCTCGACCAGGAGGTCGAGGACCTCAAGCCCGCCACGCTCATGGCCAACGGGTTTACCCTAGATGAGATCCGCCAGCTCCCCTTCTAGGCCAGCGTCGGTCTAGGACGACGCGATACTAGAGCGAGCGAGCGAGCGATACCGACATAGATCGAAGTCGATACCCAACTAGACGACCGGACACCCCGGTCTAGAACCACCAAGAATAATCGAAACCGAGCCAGAAGACTCGTCATACACGTCTACCGTCTTCCTGTGCTGTACTGGACTGTACACCAGTGTATTTGTGCTCAACTGTATGCATCTACGGGCTATATCGTACACCAAACAATGATTTGCAGGGTTTTCTCAAGCGATGGTCAGAGCATTGCTTTGCAAGCTTCCATAATCGGCCCATGGGCGAGCTCTGATGCAGCCCAGCAATTGAATGGGGTGCTCTCGCTCGAATGATGACTGCGATCCGGAACCACAAAGATACTAACCTATCCTTCCGTGCACTCAAGGCGTTATCCAGAGCTTTGCGACGCTTCTGGATTGTGCTAGAACAAAGATACCCTCATATACACGCATGCATTGTGTACGCGCACGGCCACCCACCCACTGACAATCACACACACAACCACTCACACGCACACATAGCCACACAAGGACGTACACAAACCAGACGCGTTGCGTATCATGATCCTTTCACGCTCGCCGGCGCGTCAGCTGCTATCCACTCCCCATACCCCCTCCAGTCAGTCTCATTCACATAGTATCTGTTGTACCTTTCAGAAAGACCACCCAAGTACTGTGCCACCATTGTCAGCTTGACAGTTCGACCCTGTCAAACGTAACTTCTGCTGGAGGATCTCGAGCCTCACACGCACACTGGAGCCTTGCACGCGCAAGTGCCGTCGCATGTACGCTCGGGCCGCAGCGCGCAACTATATATACACTCGCGGGCCAGCTCTCATTGTACCCATCGCTCTATCCCTCACTGCGACAATGTTTTGTGGGAGAACGCGAGAGGGGGGGGGGGGGTGTCTTATGAAGGCGATGAAGAAATGGAGCCATTCGTATCGCCCCCGTTGGTGCACTGCCATTGAAACACCCAAAGAGGAGGCAACATAACCGACAACGAATCAGGCCACCCACACGTTTAATTCTGTGAGCCCACCACTGTCGAGGGTATCTTGCTCGCCTAGTCCGATGGAGAACAGAGAAAAATACAGCGTTGAAATCATAAACAGGCGCAATATGTTATTGTGGGTCGGCATTTCCTCTGAATAGGTATCTATTCGTCTGCGGCAGCAGGGGTACTTAACCTCGGGATGAAGGTGATGGCCACCTTGGACAATGGCTGAAACAGAAATGTTGGATATGATATGCGCGACAAGCAGTGCTTCAGAAGCAACGATGGAAAGCAGCGGGGAAAAGACGACACGAAAATGAACCGGGGTCATGACAATCTAGGTCGAGCATTTTCTTCGGCTTTTGCGGTAGATGGGCAGAAATAGCAGTCCGAGGTGATACAAGTGACTTTTCGAGTAGCTGAGCAAGCACACAAACATCGCACCCAGTTCCGCTTAAAGGATGGATGGATGACATCAGCCGATCAGCCAATAGCAAGCATGACAAGCATGACAACCAGTCGCGGATCCCACGTGGGGCGCTGCTGAGTCGCGGTCTGTGCTTAAACCGATGCTGATCAGTCTCACTTCCGGCGCTTCCCAGCATCCTGTATTGCAACCTCCATCGCCTCCGCTTGCCATCGTATGGCACGCTGGATTCGTGTCAGACCTGTTGCGAGGGGCTGGGCTCCCCCTCTAGGGTCTTTACGTCACGTGACTCCCACACACGGCCGAGAGGGTGCGAGTGTATGCGACTCAGTCTGATTGCAAGCTAGTAAGGCGGCAGACGCGGTGTTGATTGCCCACCTCGCCCATCTGCCCACCTGGCCGGGCACTGGCCCACCTCGCCGAAGACCGATATGGCCCATCTGCGGTTCCCACCTTCCCATCGCACGCTTGGTGCCATGTAAACGGTGTACACTGCTGGATGGCATGCGGTGGGCGCTATCAGCGGCGACGTTGATCTGCCCACAGAACTTGCACCCACCCCGGCCTGCAAATCACGGGCACGCGCCCACCTTAGTGACCAACCTCGCTGCCCACCTGCGGCCTCGTTAACGTCGGCCGGCGACGGCCGCCAACCAACCTCCCTCTAGCTCGCTAGAACGCCGATGATATGAACCACCACCGTTCGCGCCATGCATCCCCCCAACCTGCCATGACCGTCACTCCCTCACCACTGCGTATCGGCGTCGACGTTGGGGGTACCAACACGTAAGTCCACCGCACTCAGCCACCCCCCCCCCCCTCACCCCCCGTGCGCTGTGAGTTGACACCGCAGCGACGCGGTCATCCTCGACCTAACGCCGGGATGCGCCACCCCCGTCCTAGCCTCATACAAAGCCCCGACGTCTCCGGACATCACGACGGGCATCCAACAAGCCATCGCCGCGACGCTCGCCAAGGCGTTCGTCGACAAGAGCCGCATCCAGGCGGTGGCGATCGGGACGACGTCGTTTGTCAACTCGCTCATTGAGCGGGATGCGCGCAAGCTGTCCAAAGTCGCCGTCATCCGCCTGTGTGGGCCGTTTTCGCGCCTGTGCCCGCCCTTTGCGTCGTTTCCGTACGAGCTGCGTGCGGTGCTTGAGGGTCCTGTGTTTTATGCAAAGGGTGGCGTGCAGGTGGACGGCGAGGTGATCGACGAGGTAGGTCGGGCGGTGGTCTTGACCATTGTCAAGCACGCCCATCGATCCACAAGGCTACAGCTGACAGCACAGGTTGACCCGCTCGAGATCCGCGGCATCTGTGCCGAGATCAAGCGCCTCGGCATCGATGCCATTGCCATCTCGGGGTGCTACTCGCCCATCGACCGGGAACACCGGCAGGAAGAGCTCGTTCGCGACATTGTCCGCTCCGAGCTCCCCGGCGTGCGCATCACGATCAGCAAGGAGGTGGCCAACATTGGTGCGTACGAGGTACGGTGCTCTATTCATACTAGTGGCTCAAAGCCGAGCGCGCTCGTCCCGTGATGACATGCCTGACACGCCAGGCCTCCTGCAGCGCGAGAACGCGACCATCCTCAACACGGCCCTCCTGGCGTTTGCCGCCACGACAGTCGCGGGCTTCCAAGCCTCGGCGGCGGCGCTGGCGCTCACGTGTCCGATCTTCTTAACATCCAACGACGGTACGCTCATGACGTGCGAGCAGGCTGCGCGCCTCCCGATCCGCACATTCAGCTCGGGCCCGACCAACTCGATGCGCGGCGCCAACTTTCTCGCCTCGCTCAGTTCACCGGGCAAGGCGCGGCGCGAGACGGCGCTCGTGATTGATGTGGGCGGGACGACGACCGAGATTGGTGTGCTCCTCCCCACGGGCTTTCCGCGGCAGGCCGGCGCGTTCCACGAGCTCGTCGGTGTGCCGCTCAACTTTTCCATGCCCCACGTGCACTCTATTGGGCTTGGTGGGGGATCGCGCGTTCGCACGGTTGCTGGCGGCAAGACGACGGTGGGGCCCGATTCGGTCGGGTACCGGATCACAGAGGAGGCGCGGTGCTTTGGCGGGCAGACCCTGACGGCGACGGACATTGTCGTCGCTGACGGCCGGGGCAATGGGGTTGGGGACGCGACGCTGGTGGAGAAGCTCGACAAGGCCCAGGTCGCGGCCGCCCAGGCGCGGATCAAGACCATGATCGAACTCGCGATCGACAGTATGAAGACATCAGCCGCCGACGTGCCCGTCTACCTAGTCGGTGGCGGCGCCATCCTCGTCCCCGATGACCTCCACGGTGTGAGCAGTGTTCACCGCTTTCCGTTCTATGACGCCGCCAACGCCGTCGGCGCGGCGTGTGCGCAAATCTCGGCGGTCGTCGACACATTCGAGGACACAAGCACGGGGTCCATCGCCGACGTGCAGCGCAAGGTTGAGGCGCGCGCGATCGCTGCGGCGGTCGCCAACGGCGCCGACCCAGAGCACACCACTGTCGTCGAGAGTGAAGCCATCCCCATCGCGTACACGACCGGCCGGTGCAGGTTCTACGTCAAGGCCGCTGGCGAGTGGACAGGGACAGCCGCCGCGCAGGACGACTGCACCGCCGAGGGTGAGACACGGTCGTGGGACACGCGCACGCCCGTGGCACCAATCCCCGCGGCCAACGGCAAGCGTGATCTCCCCACCGTCGACCCCGTGGTCACCGTCGCGGATATCCAGGCATACCGCCCCGCCGTGGCCAATAGCGAGTGGACGCTCTCCGAGCTCGACCTCGAGTGGATTGCCGCCGGATGCTACATCCTCGGCACAGGCGGCGGCGGCAACCCCGCAACGACAATGCTCGCCATCCGCGAACTCGTCCGCGCCGGCGCCGTCATCAAAGTCGTCGACATTGATGCACTCGGAGACGACAAGGTCGTGTCGTGGGGCGGGGGGATTGGGTCGCCCGAGGTCGTCCTCGAGCGCCTCGACGGCGGATCGCCCGACCTCGCCATCCGCGAACTTGCAAAGTTTATGCGTACCGACAAGTTCGGTGCCGTCGCGGCGCTAGAGATTGGCGGCGGCAACGGCATGTTCAACATGCTCGCCGCGGCCGATTGTTACTTGGGCCTCCCCGTGATTGATGGCGATTTCATGGTGAGTAGAGTTTGGAAGGGTGTAAATGGTGCGTGCCGCTGACGACACAGGGACGCGCGTACCCGACTGGATGGCAGACGACTGTCAATGTCTTTGACGAGACGGAGCGGGGCGAAATGTCGTTGCCCAACTGCATGGTCAGCGGGGATGGCACATCGGTGGTGAGTACGCGCTGATCCGCCACATCAGGGCAGTTAAACTACCCACACCCACACCCACACCCACACCCACACCCACACCCACACCCACACCCACACCCACACCCACACCCACACCCACACACACACACACACACACGCCCCAACTCTACTAACACCCAGTTCCTGACCACCGTCAAGCACTACAAGGACATGGACCGCGTCCTGCGCGCCGGCTGCATCGAGATGGGCACGCACGCCAACGTCGCGGCCCGGCCCTTGTCAAAGCCGTTTGTCCAGCGTGCGCTTGTGCGCAACACGGTCTCGCAGTCGTGGCGGCTGGGGCGTGCCGTCGCGCTGGCCAACAAGGGCTCCAACATTGGCAACATTGGGCGTATCCTCGTCGACGCCGTGGGCGGGGACGCGGCCGCGCGCGTGCTGTTTGCGGGTAAGATTGTAGAGTGTGACCGGTACATGTACAAGGGCCACACGCACGGTGAGATTGCCATCCACGCGCTCGCCGCCGACCCACGAGGACGACGACGGCACGAAGGACAAGCAGGTGTTCTCGGGCACGCTGCGGATTCCGTTCAAGAATGAAAACTTGCTCTGCCGACACACCGACGCGGACGGGGCCGAGCGCGTGGTTGCAGGCGTGCCCGACCTCATCTGCGTGCTGGATGCCGCCAACGGGCGCGCGCTTGGTACGCCAGAGTACAAGTATGGCCAGCGCGTCGTCATCCTCGGTATCACGGCCGCGCCGCAGTGGACGTCGACGCAGCGCGGGCTCGACCTCGGTGCCCTCCCGGCGTTTGGGTACGAGATGCCGTACGAGCCCCTGGGCGAGTATGTCATGCCGTCGAGTGTGATTGACGAGTATGGCGCGTAGATGGGGAAGGGATTGTAGATGTTAGCGTGTTCGATGTCATTGAGCTTGGGTTTTCCTTTGGGGGCATGTCCGGGGTCGGACTGCAAGCTGAGACGCTTGATACATGATGCTATGTGCTACAGAAGTGTAGATGACTGCTGTACAATTCTACGTAAGGGGGCGATTCGCCCATACGAGTGGGTGCCCGCGAGCGTCGGCGCCCCGGTTGAGCACCGAAAGTGTCACCTGCAGACGGTAGGCCGCATACCCTTCGACGCTACAGGCTCTTTGTCAACAGCTGCATGAGCACATTCCGGCTCTCATCCATCACGCCCCGCCCGAGCGTGCCGGCCAGATACGCAGTGTACGCAATGACGCCCGCACAACGGTTCTTATCCGGCACATCGGGCAGCTCGAATGGTGTGGCCTGCACGAGGCGTGCGAGGTAGTCGAGCGCGTCGCGGCGCGCGAGCGACGGCTCAATGTTGACGTGCACTGCTTCGTGCGGGTCGGTGGGGCTCGTTGGGATGAGGTACGGCTCGGCGAGGCGGTCAGGGCCTTCGAGCACTGTCGAGTACGCCCAGATGATCACTGTGGGTGTGTGAGCTGGACGACTTCCTGAGGATACATAGTAAAAAAAAAAAAAAAAACACTTTGGAGAGACGCGTGAAGAGACTCACGGCTGGCAATGTAGAGGCACCAGGGGATAACGCTCGGCGCCGTGAGGAAGCGCGACTCGTGCGACCATTTGAACACCTCGTTCAGGACTGGCACGTCAGCGCTACGCTCATTTCTTTCTCTTTGCACTGGAATCGGACCAAGGGAGGCTGGCCAGCTTGGAAACCTCCAAGAAACGACTCACGTTCGACTGCCGCATAGCAGCTGTACGCGCCGTCCTGGGACCGCGCCCATGACCCGACATACGCGCTGGCGTTGGCCCACTCGCCAGGCGAGATAGGGCGGCCGGCAATGGCTAGAAAGGTGTCAGAACATGGCCCAGTGCAATCTGGTCTGCTTACTGGATGCGCCGGCAAAAATCCGGATCGATTCCGTATCGCTCAGGAGAAGGATACAGCCTGCATGTTAGAAAAAAAACCACCTTCCACTATTAGGTCATGTTGACCCATGTCCCCTTGACGATGACAGCGAGGCATGCCATGGCACACCTTGCCATTCACGAGGCATCGCTGTTCATACCTCGTGCACACCTCGGCACTCACCTAGATGGGCAAAGGGTATTCCCGCCCAGTAGACGTGCACATCGAGCGGCGAGGCGCCCTCGGCCACGCGCTTTGTGAACACGGCGCGAGTGTGATCGCGGAACGCGCCAAACGCCCGACGCAGCGAGTCCTTCCAGAGCGTAACCTTCTTCTCGTGGACCATGCTCAGATCGCCGAGGTCGCGCCACAGTAGGGTCCAGCTGACGCTGATGACGCCATGCAGGAGGATCCAGAGGTTAATCTCGCTCATCGATGGGTCGATCGTGCCACGGCTTGCGATTTCGCGGAGGGCGTGGCGGAACGAAGTCAGGCGCGGGGAGGCGCGGTATGTGGTCGACCACGCGAACGGGTCTGGCGCACTCCATACCGCGTCATCCGATGGCCAGTCGATTTCCACGCTGAAGCAGTGTACGAGGAGGTAATGGCTAAAAGAGTTAAACTTGGCAAAAAACACTGGTGCAGTGTACCCACCGAAATAGCGCCGCGCTCTCAGTATCCATCATGAATGCCAACCATCCACACCGCTTACGTTCCTCGTAGTTGACCCACGCGAGCCAGTGGTCCAGCTGGTTGTGCGAAACGTGGTGCGCCGAAAAACTCGGCAGGAAGACGCCAGATAAGCGCGCCATGATGATGCTCGGCGAGTGGAAGATTTGGGCCACATCATGCTCTTTGAGCGAGCAGTAGGAGCGGGAAAAGTGGTTAATCAAAAGAATGGTCTGGAGGGTTGCGATTGGGGCACGTGGTTCGTCCTCTACCATCTGGGGTGTGAGCACAGTGTGCCAAGAAACCACTTTGAGATGTTCATGCTGGATGCGATACTCCTTTACCAATAGTAGCATCTGCCGCTCCCATGCCGCGATATCTCGTCCGCGTGTACCCACCTCAAAGACGCGGTTCCTCAGCCGCTTGTGTATCCTCGTCGCGATTCGAAAGCCCTCCTTGTTCTCTGCAAACGCCGTCCCGATGCACAGGATGGTAAGGAGCAGATCGGGCGGCAAGCGGCGGTATCCGAGCGACGCCCGGTGAATGATGGGATACAGCGGCGCAAAGTGCCTGCAGCGTCAGCGCGCACACAAAATAACACCCCGGTCGGACCCACATGAAATAGAGCTCAAAGTAGAGCCGCATATGGCTCAGACTAAACGCCGGACTGAGCAGGTCGTCCCTCGCGTTGCCCTCGAACAGTGCAAGAATCTCGTCGCGCGCCTGTGCATCGAGCACCTCAGCCCGCGGCGGCAGTTGCCTCGCTCCCGCCTCGGCCTCCCATGCCTCTGGAAAGGGCGGGAAGGGGTACGTCGCCCCCGTGTGCTTCTGGGCACGCGGATGCGTCTGTTGTGGCGGCATACGGCGAGCACAGACGCATTTCCCAGTCTGCTCCGCGGTTGACGCGCTAGTGTCCGTACCCGGTGTAGGCAAGCACCCGTGCTGGTGCGGAAGTGTGTGTATTGGTTGGTCCTTGGGAGTCCCCTCAGCACCGGCCCCCTCGTGGCTGTGACCGTAGACCTGGCTGTCCGCCGCCGATGGAGCGTCTCCCCCGCTCAAAGGGTTGTCTGGCATGTCCGACGCTGCCGACGCCATTGGGCGCGAGCTAGTAGCGTAGGTCAGGTTGAAGAGCCACGAGAAGAGGTCGTCCATGTTGTTGCCCACCTCGTTGCTCGCGTTCCATGTATCCTCCACGCCGGGCATTGCCTGCAAACTGCCGCTGTCGGGGTACATCCCCTCCGTGACGACGTTACTAACTTCCACCGCGTCGACGCCAGGAACGTCTAGACGCGCGCCGCTGTTGGCATGGTCGCTGGTGGTACTGGCACCTATTGCCAAGCTGCCCACTGACCCCGCGCCGGGTCCCCACTCGTCGCCCGCCGTAGATGCAAAGCTCAGCGCGCCGAGGGTTTCTGGCGTGGCATCGAATGTGCGAGCTAGAGGGATGTCGATGCCCGCCCCGGCACAAGCGGTGCCGGTCGCCCGCTCGCCATCTGCTCCGTGCGCAAGTGTAGGCGACACGAGATGCCCGCTCGTCTCGGACGATGAAAACGAGGCGCGCACTCCGAACCGTGCGTCGAGGTCGAGTGACGGGCGCGTACCCGGTCGGGAGTTGCTGTCCGGTTCGGACACCCGGTGGCCCAGGGGCCCCGACCCCGAGCCGGGGTGCTCGAGGCGCCCGTCCAGCCCTGAAGAACGATGGACAGGACCTCCGAGCCCGTGCCCGCCATGGCCCGGAATGTCTGTGGGCTCATCGTGCGTGCCCCGCACTGACGAGTAGCTCCGGGCCGCGCTGTACCGGCGCCGATGTGTGTGGTGTGTATGTGTCGACTGCGGAGTGTGTGGAGTGTGTGGTGTGTGCGGTGTGAGTGGTGTGTGCTGTGTGCGAAAAGTGGGCGTTGTGGCGTGTGAAGTGGGCGTCTCATCGGTCCCGCTTGAGCCGTCGCAGTCGATACTGGCGGAGGTAGCGTCCGTTGTCTGCCGTTGTCGCCGCTGTGGGCGGCGGCGTTTACGCGGGACAAGCGCATCTTGTTCCGCGGTCGTGAGCGGAACAGGGGCCTCGCCAGCACTATTCCGCCGGGACTTGCATGATGTCGACAGGTGCTTGCGCAGGACGTCGGGGCGGGCAAAGCCTTTTCCGCAAGCAGGACAGATGCTCGCGGGACGCGTGTCTGGGTGTGTTGGCACAGTGTACGCGATGTATGCATGATTGACAGAGTCTGTTGTGGTGGTCTGGCAAGACTGCGGAAACACCAGAACGCTCTCGGGGTGACTCACGGTTGAGCTCGTGCCTCTCGAGGTAGTCCTTGCGGGCGTACCGTTTTGGACAATGTGCGCAAGGATAGGTGCGGTCTGCATCGCTAGTGGGGGATCTGGATAGCATGATGCAGTTTCGAGTGCCGAGGGTGGAATAGATGGGGAGAGAGATAGCGAAAAGCGTGAGATGCAAAAGCCGAGGTGGGGGGGGGGGGGGGGGTGAGGTTTTTTACGACGAGTGTTGTTGGCGGAAATGGATGATGCACTCACTGGGTGGGATGGGCTATCGGCGCTTGTTCGGCTCGGCGTCTGCCTGCGTCATCTCGTACCCCGCCCCTACCCCGCACATGCCCACATCCCACACCGGCCCTGTCGGCCGTGTCACTTTAAACATCAGTCAACACTCACGCATGTATCCGACTCAAGAGGACATGGACATGTTGGGCATCTCTATCTATGTACTGCAGTCTTTTCGATGACAACGCAGCAGATGCATACGATATGTTCTCACTTGGGACCTGCCCACTTCGATACAATGGGCAGGGAGTGATCCAATCATAGCACGCGAATTGCGTGGCACTCACGTGACCTCTCCTCCACATCCCTCCCTCGAGACTTTGGCTTTCCAGTTCCTTGGGTTCTACCCCCCAGCCCTCCAACCCTGTGCAACGTCCAGTCCCCTAGCAGCACGGTAACTGCACAAGTGTCTCGCGCCGCCTCATCGGCATACGATACCGAGCGTTAGCCGAGAGCGAAAGTTTGCAGAGGCGTTGGAGGTCCAAGCGCTACCTCCAAAAACAAGTGCTCTCTGTCCGCCACCACCCAAGCCTCTGTAACGGCCTCAAAGCGCCATCAAAGTCCCAGAGGTCTCCCCAACACCCTCACGAACTAATGACAACGATGGATCGAACCGTCGACCCCCTGATTACTTAACAGTACCCCAATCGTCAGAGGCAGATGCGCTGCACAGGCCATTGACTAGTAACGACAGCATAATGGAGCCGTGGGACGGAAACGAGCACGGGCACTCGAGCGACTCTCAGCACCGCAGGAAGTATCTCTGCGGGCTAGGCTATCAGGAGGGTAGCAGCACACAGAAGGAGGTTTTGACGAAGGGGACGGAAACGAGTTAGCTGAGAGCTCGGCATCAATGTTCGAAGGGAAGCAAGAGAGACCTGAGAAGGATGCTGACCCCCGAGACTATCAATAGAAGGCGCATTGGAGAGGGTGGGTAGTCTTAGTTGCGACACCTGTCAGGTGGGAGCTCTGGAGACGTCCCAATTCTCATAGAGACCTCGGTCACCTCATCCACGTCGGCCACGCTATCATTACGCGATCGTGGCGAATGTGACCAGCTAAGGGCCAACCAACCACCCACGGCTAACAATCATTGACGTCCCGTCCCATTCCGTTGCTTCACCGTAGCTTCCAACACCAGGCGTGACCCAAGGTACGAGACAAAGTAGATACTTTGGAGCACATTACATTCACCACCATCGCCAAACGACGAAGTCCATAATCCACAAGCAGGTGTACCAGCAGCTCTACAGCCCAGCGTGGAGGAAATGGTATGACCCGAATTAATCGCTGTCGTCCAGGTCGGCATAGTACTTGTACCCAACTGCACTGTCAGCCCCACAGCCGCAAAACCCCACCATCGCACCCCCCAGCCCCACTCAGCCGACTAAACTCACTAACATCGCTAAAGTCGCAGTAGCGCTTGCGCATCCCCTCGGTCGCCTTGGCGATGGCCGCGACGTCGTCGTCTGCGAGCTCGACCACGCGGACGTTCTCGGTAATGCGCGAGGGCGTGACGGATTTCGGGAGGACCGAGCAGCCTTGCTGCGGGCTATTAGCGGTGGTCCAGACTGACAATGGGGGTGGAAAGAGGTGTGGCCCTTGGTGGTGGTGATGGTAGCGGGTTCGATGTGGCGGAGACCAGTAGTCAACCAATGCTGGTGGCTGTGGCCCGGCCACCGCTACATCGCGAGCAAAAAGCGGACACAGCCAAACCCCCTGAACACGTACCGTCAACTGCAGGCTGACGAGCACGTTGGCAGGCGAAATGCCATACTTGGCAGCGACGGCCTGGACGGCCACATTCTCCTGGATGGGCGGCAGGCCGTTCTGGCCTGCATACGACGGGTTGGTGTTGCCCAGCGGCGAGTAGGCTGTAACGTGCATTCCAATCTGCAGAGGGTTAGCGTGTTGGCCTCACAAGTCACGATGGTTTCTGCAACCAACAGGTTATTGCGGGGCTGAATCGGGCCAAGATGGAAGGGGCGCCGTACTGAGGTTCGATGTGTTACCGCCACCTTTGGCTCGCTTTCTACTAGGAACATCCCAGCATACACGCGACACCGTCACGCACCACACCGCCATACACCGTACTGCCACACGCCACACGCACACAACACACACACACGCATACACTAACCTTACGGTGCCACGCCATAAATGCGTTCTGGGGCAGGTACGGGTGGCGCTCGAGCTGGTGCACGGCGGGCTTGATGCGCGCCGAGGCGAGGAGCGTCTCGAGCTCGGACTTTGAAAAGTCTGGTGTGGTGTGAGTTTGCGGTGTTTACGGCCAACAGCTGTGTAGCGAAGGGGAAAGCAGACGCGGGGCGAGGGGTAGTTCATGTGTCCAGATAGTAACCCGAGTATCCCTCCTGCCAGGCCCTTCCCTCCACACGGCTGCAGCACAATCCCGGGTCCCAACTCACTCGACACGCCAATGTTCCTCACAAGCCCCGCATCAACACACGCCTCCATGGCCCGCCACGTGTCAGTATACTTTACGTCCTCGACCTTGATGCCCTCGACGTCCGGGTCCATCGCACAGGGGTAGTGCATGAGCCACAGGTCGACGTAGTCCAGCCCAAGGAGTTCGAGCGACTTTTCCAGGGCTGGCCTCACGTCGGCGGGGCGGTGGTCGGCTACGCGTATCAGTCGCTAATCCGGCATGCGCATATTGTCTCAGTGATCCAAGACTGGCGGCAACACAGTGTACCTGTAGGGTCGGATGGGATGGTGCTCACTGTTCCAAAGCTTGGTGGTGATCCAGACATCCTCGCGCGCCACACCCGACGCCCGCAGCCCCTCACCCAGGCTCGCCTCGTTGCCGTAGATGGCCGCGCCGTCGATGTGGCGGTACCCCTCTTTGAGCGCATGGGCGACGGCGGGCACGAGGGCGTCAGGCGACGACTGCCAGCACCCGAGGCCGAGGAGGGGCATGCGGTCGCCCGAGGGCAGGGTGGTGTGTGTGGGCGGGGCGGTGGACTTTGTCATTGTTGGGCGGGTGCTGGTGGCTGAGCGTTGGGGTTTGAAGGTGGAGGGGCTACGGACAAGAAGTTTGGATGATGGTTGCGTTGGCGGTCTATGTGGTATTTAGGTGTGGTTAACTCCCGGCCCGAACTTAAACTCAAGAAACTTGAGTTATGCCCACTTCCGGGAGGACGAACACCTGGACCAGCCGTCAACACCGAGTGAGTACCGACTACCGCGGTGGTCTGGCCGCGGCGAACCGAAAGCTACATCTTCCTACGTCTTGGATGGGTGACACTGGATCAATGTGGGCCAAGATACGGCGATAGCGCGCCAAGGTGGGCGTTAGTATGGCAGTGGACGGTACGTCATCTGTTGTGCTGTATTCAATCGCCCACATCTCACTACATGTGGGCGTGTGGGCGTAGTGGCCAGATGAGAGATACGTGTCTTTGCCGGTGGGTAGACCAATAACACCATCTGGAATGCACAATAACAACCGGTGACGAGGGTGGCGACGGTGGCGACGGTGGCGAGGTTAAGAGTGGGTGGGCGGTGGGCGGCACCCGCTGGAGGTGGGCACATCTGATGGCGGCAATGGCCGATGTGACCATGTGAACGCAGGCGATAGCAAACTCGGACGATTGCGAGGTGGGGTTGAGATAGCACGGTCATGTCCGCTGGCCCAGTGAGGTCACGTTGTACTAGAGGCATTGCTGGTCACTAGACTCGTGACCGTCAGTGACGGACAAGCGACCTGCTGTACCAGGAACTTTCCCGCGACCGACCAGTTGGTGAGCACCCCCTCGTGTACAAGTCGGCTCTCCGGCTTGGCTTTGCGCAGGTGGCCCACAGGCCCACGTTGTCTTTCTTACTGCTCAACATCACATCCATGCAACAGAACAGCAGCAGGTTTAAGTTCGGCTCTGAGATGTTGGGGATCCTTTGAGCTGACCGGATTCTTTCTGAACCCTCTCCCTTTCACTCAAGTGCGGGTCAAAGTTCAGCATCGAGAAGGTGTTTCATCCAAACGGAAGCTACAAGAACTACTGAACTCGCCCGCCAGCACTCCCTACCAAGCCTTTTATACACATTCAACCCGCCGAGTGTCGTGTTCCCCTCGCTACTTCTTCTCCTCGATCCCACTCCCGACATACGTCGCGTTCAGACGCATGTTGACATACTCGCCCGCCGTGATGGGCTCGTACTTTTTCGGGCGCGTCTTCGACCTGTTCGATGAGCGAATGCAGAGTGAGGGTGAGGTTACGTGAGGCTTACCATGTGCCAGGCAGCGCGTCGATCGTGCGGCCACTGTTGGCGCTGACAAACTATCCGTCAGCTACCTCAAGGCCAAGCCTAGGAAACAGCGCCCGCCCCACGCGATTCCGCACTCACGTAAGGAATCGAGAAGCGCTCGCGGGTCATCTCGCCATCTTCCGGACGGCGTGGCGGGGCACGCACGCGGTGCAGCGTGCTCTTGAGCTCGTCGTTACTCCACCGCATGAGGAAGTCGCCAATGTTGAACACGACGGCGCCGGGCACAGGCGGGGCAGGCACGAATTTGCCGGGTGACTTGGGGTCCTCGACTTCGAGACCGCCACAGTCGTCCTGGAACAGGAACGTGCATGTCGAGAAGTCCTTGTGGTGTCAGCTTAGGCCGTTGCCAGTAGCTGAAGGAGACTCACGGTGTGTGCCCCGATACGGCCCTTCTCTCCCGAGTCGAATACTGCCCATGGTGCGGAAGGGTCTGGGTTCGTCAGCATCCATCGAGGTTGCAGGCGGGAGCCCGCGCAAAGCACAACTCACAGTGGAGCAGGCGAAGCTGGTTGTCTGCTTCCGAGTGGTACTCGTCAAAGAAGTCGGCTGGGACGTTCGGCATCCCGATCGCAAGCGCACGCAGGACCATGAGTTGCAGCTTGCGGCCAACGGTCATAAAGTGCTCGCAACCAGCGCGAAAGCCCGGGATGTACTTGTCCTCAACCCAGATGTTCTTGCAGCGCGACGACGTGTCTGAGCCTGTGTGTGTTAGGGGCGTGTGCGATGATCCAAAGGAGTGCAGGGCACTGGTCGAGTGGGAGTGTTGATGCGTGCCCCGATCTAGCTAGAACTTACCCATGTCAAACGACTCCTTAAAGTCGGCACCCTTGCCGCGCAGAGCCAGGAGGTTTTCCTCATCAAAGACCATCTGGGAGACTTGCTCGACGCCGACGCCAGAGTAACCACTTTACCATCAGTACTGTTCCCCGGTATAGTGTGCTTGCATCACGCGGATCCGCGTGGCTTGGCACAGCAACCGATCGTCTCTACGTCCCACTCACCGGTGGTTGTCGCCCTGCGGGGGGTGCGGGGCGGTCATCTTGACCTCGTGCGGAAGCTCAAAAAACTTTTTGCTCCACGCAAAGATGGTGTCGACCTCGGACTGGGGAACACCCGTGTTGATGAGGTAGGCAAACCCTACATCGCGGCAGGCGGCGTAGAAGCGCTGGCCGATCTCTTTGGCGCGCTTGGCGGGGTCAGCTTGTCCACACGGACAGAGACGGCCATGCTGATAACATTGGAAGCATAGCCGCCCATGTGGCTACACTCACCTCGGATGTGCCGTCGCCAAAGCCCTCAAAGTCGATGAAGGGGATGACGTTCTCTGGTGTGTCCAGTGCGGTGACCATTGCGTTTGTTCGTGGATGTAGTGAATCAGAGTGCGCTAGGGTTGTAGATGGCGTGTGTGTGTGCGTGTGTGTGTGTGTTTGTGTGCGGCGTTGAATAGAGTGGCGCAAGTAGTACGGTGAGTGTCGTGAGACGTTGTTCCACCAACCGCCTACCCATGAGGAGTAAATATACACGCCGCCGCTGAACGAGACGGAGGCGACGGACTTTGCTCTCCGTTGTCATTCCAACGGCCAAGTGGGCAAGCTGCAAGTGGGCCACGACAACCTATGCCCACCTCTCAAGCCCAGCATTCCTTATCAGCCGAACCACCGCCCACCAGTATCTGCCCACCTCGCGACCATGATTGCCACGGTGCCTGCCCACCTGGCCGCAGTGCTGTTCCCATTGATGTCGTATCGGAGACGAGCGGGTGGCGCAACAGAGCCGAGGCAACAACATGCGGACGGCGAATACGGTGCAGAGATAGCCAATCTCTAGGCCTCTGCTGTGCCCATTCCTCTCCATCGATGACTTAAAACCATGGGACAATTGGATGTGGTATGGCCCACCCGACCTGCGATAGAGTTTCGCACTTGTGCCAGCAGCTTGCCGAGATTACGTTGTAGATCCAACGAGTCCAGGGATCGCGAGCGACACTTCACTCCCAGGCCATCAACCATCAACCTCCCCCATCGAGTGTCCACCAGGGCCATACTTCCTCGGCTGGCTTGTACATCACGTCCACACGCTCCACCATGACCAACCCAGACACCCGCTGGCGGCGCATCGCCAAGAAGCTCGAATGCCCCGTCGACGAGGACGCGGGATACATCAACGACCGCTGGACGAACCGCGACCTCATCCCCATCCCCCCCGACCGCCGCACCTACAAGATCTGGAGCTTCTGCGTACGTCCACATACATCCGACACTCTTCTGAACGGCCATGGCTCACACCTCAGGTATACTGGGCCGTCTCCGGCGCATGCATTTCGGCCTATTCTGCAGGATCAAGTCTGCTCGCTTATGGTGTGTACCTCGTGCACCTGGGCAATACTTCCTGCCCATTATTGCAGTGAAACCTTTCGTGCGGTCGGGCTCACCCACAGGTCTCACAGCACAGCAGGCCATGGCGTGCATCGTCATCGGGGCGGTTATCACCGGCATGCTGTCGGTCGTCTCCGGCATGCCCGGCGAGATCCACCATGTTGGCTTTACGGTCATTGCGCGCATGACGTGGGGCTTGCGCGGGGGCTACTTTGTGAGTTGGGTTGTGTGGGTAGGGGAGGGATCGCGGAGGGAAGGCAAATGCACACGTGGCAAGCGATTTGCTTTGCGTCCAGCATGCGTTTACCCGGTGCCAGTAGCGGGTGACCGGTGCTTCTGCATGCTCTTGCTCGGAAATCGCCCAAAGCCGGGGCTGACATCCCACAGCCGGTCATCCTTCGAACATTCACGGCGATCTGGTGAGTGTGCAACGCCTTGCATGTGAAGAGTAAACAGTGGCGGTGCATACGGCAGTTGCCCCTCTGATCGTCGATGGCTCACACGATATGCAGGTGGTTTGGCATCCAGAGCTACTGGGGCGGCATGGCGATGGCGGTCGTTTTGGGAGGCCTGTCCCCGTCGTTCAAGCACATGAGGAACACCATCCCAGCAAGCCAGTACATTACCATCCAGGTAAGTGGGACTGTGAAGACATTGTGGTATCTTGTCTTGCTTGACAAGGCCGGAACTTGGATGCGTCGGTGGGTGTGCCCAAAGGCCATGCAGGCACTCCATTCTGCGTTCGAAACATGGAAGGAGACTGTCCCCAGAGACACACCTAACGGACAGCAACTCATAGGCCTGATCATCTGGTATCTCCTGTACATTCCCCTCCTCCTGATCCCACCTGAGCGACTCCAGCGACCCTTTATTATCTCGTCGGTTGCATTCGGCGCCACCCTCATCGGCCTGCTGGCGTGGTCTGTGCCAAACGCCGGTGGTGGTGGTCCACTGTTCCACACCACCAACACTGCGGCGTCGACACCCTACTCGATGATGCTGGGCATCACCTCGATCCTCGCCGCGTGGGGCGCCGGCACAATCGGCCAGAGCGACTGGGTCCGCTACGCGGAGAGGCGGTACGGCCCCCTCCTGAGTCAGATGGTCGCTGCGCCCACAATGATTACGGTCACGGCTCTCGTTGGCGTGGTCGTCACCAGCGCGTCGTCAAAGGTTATCGGCAAGCTGTACTGGTCCCCCATCGATCTCCTCGGTGCCATCCAGGAACACTATGACAGCTCCCCTGGCGTGCGCGCCGCCGTCGTGTTTGCTGGCATGGGGTGTGTGTTTGCCCAACTTTCGATCAGTGTCGTGCTCAACGCCGTGTCAACCGGTATGGACATGGCCGGTCTCTGGCCAAAGGTATGTTGACTTTCTCGCTGGCGCCGCCTCGTTTTCAGACAACATTGACACGGCAGTATATCAACATCCGCCGCGGCGCATACCTCCTCGCCGCGTTGGGTCTTGCTTCCAACCCCTGGCAGATTGTTAACTCGGCCGCTACGTTCCTGTCTGTCATTTCGTTCTTGGGCGTGTTCAACGCACCATTGACTGGCATCATGCTCGCCGACTACCACGTTGTGCGGTGAGTATAATGATTCTCTTGCCTTGCGTACATCCTTCCTCTTCCCCTTGGAACGCCACTGACGCCACAGCCGTCGCCGCCTCAAGATCGAAGACCTGTACTCCCCCAACGGCATCTACTGGTACTGGAAGGGGCTGCACTGGCGGGCCCTCGTCGCATTCATCGTGGGCGTGTGGCCCTTCTGGCCCGGGTTCATCATGACCATCAAGGACCCCAAGACCACCAACAACGTAAGTTGTACACGTTAGAGCCATAAACGACCTCGACGCTGACATCCTGCAGTGGACAAAGTTGTTCAACGTACGTGGCCATTCATAATTGATACTGTGTAAGCCCGCTGACATATATACAGATTTCGTTCCTCGTCGGCTTGGGCATTGGTTTTGTTGCCTTTCTCGGCATCTGTCTGATATCTCCCCCACCACATGTGGAAGAGGGCGAGAACTTTCTCGACGACGAGCGCTTCACCAACTCGGTATCGGGGGCGCCCATCGACCACAGCCACAAGGCGGGCGACCACAAGGACGACGCGATTGCAAATGTGGTCGAGGTGTGATTGGTGTTTTGGACCGGGTTTGTAAACAAGCAGCGGTAGAGAATGGGGAAAAGGGGTAGTTGTCAAGTTGAAACTGGACGTTGTGGTGGTCGATTTTGCTCTCGCCGAGGCGGACTGGGTTGAGGTAGATATGTTCACTCTTTGTATGGCCATACGATATCTAGGCAATGGATAGATCTCAATGTGTAGATCATTGGAACGGTACTGGTTGCGGGTTTGGTATTGAGTGCGCTACTGCGTCGAGCAGCCCGGCGAGCAGCGTGAACGAGAAGCAAGACGAGACGCTCTGAAAGTAAATGCGGGTTGCTGACACGAAATGATGGCGTAGAAGCTCACGTTGTACGCCCCTCAGTGCTAACAGTGTAACTTGCGAGTCCACCTGCACTTCGCACATCCACTTGTCCTCTGCACACTGCTGTTCCCTCTCTTAGCATTTCTCACTTCCTTGCCACCTGCACCCAATGGCGGCGCGATTTCGGCAACGCTTTCATTACATTACAACATAAAAAAAGTTACAACTAGGAAAGCAGTAACGAGTCGCCAAGAAGCGTGCCATATAGGCTCGATGACCAGGTATCGGGGTCAAACGAGTTGGCCTGGGCGGCGCTCGCGTACCACAGTGACTGGAGGAGGGCTTCCTGCTCTCTATCGGCAGAAGCGGTCTGGCTCAAGGGGTCCAGTCCCCAGGTGTCGTCTATGCGCGACATGCCGGTAATGAAGATGTCGGTGGGTGGGGAAGTGAGTGTTGAGAGATCGAACGAAGGCGCCATCGCCCCACTTTCCAAACTTGTGGGCGACAGGGGGATGCCAGCGGAACCGTGGTCCAAATTGGGTCTGACCTGGCTGGAGGTCTGGACTGGTTGGGCGCCCGTCCCTGTGTCGTCTGCTTGGTCGTCGCGCCGCCACTGGGAGCCTAGTTGGAGGAGAAGGTTGGCAAAGCAGCGAACAAAGTGATGTTCGTCAAGGGACGAGTTGAGCATGATGGTGGCTGCGCGGTCCAGCGTGTCGATGACCGTCTGCTGGCCGTGCTCTACGACGCCGATAGCCAAAGCCTGGTCCATGGTTAGAGGAAAAGTTCACCTCGTGTGACAAGAGACTGACCTTGTAGAGGAACGTGGCGGCGAACATGATACGTTGCGATGTCCTCGATGGACAGTATCGCAAGCGATCCTTCTCTCCAAGAACTGTGACGGTGATGTTGATGATGGACCGAGCGGCACCAAGGGCATCCAGAATCCAAGGCCCTTCAAGCAAATTGAGTAGCGTGGGTGAAAAGTAGTATGGGTCGTTTACCTCCATTGTCAGCAAAGGCCCAATAAGCCAATTAGTAAGCTCACCATACGTCGCCGTCGCATTTTCTCCTGGAGAGCCCGAAGTGCGATTGCGTTGGCGTACAGGACGATATAATCAATCTCAATTTGCAGCAGCGCCGATTCGACCGTCTTGTCCTCTACCAAGTCAGCATCGCGTCCGCATTCTGAGACTCACTCAGGAGGGGGTGACAGTCCCGTCGTATGGTCTGAATCTCCAGCCTCAAGCTACGCAGGAACGGCTCCCATAAGCCCGTCGCCAATAGACTCCCAGTCATATCCTTGTGTGGATCTGTTCGTCAGCATGATCACTGTACGCTCACTACCGGAGACCGACACTCACAGAGGTGGTCCTGAACAGTACCCAAAAGACAGGCCATGATAGCTTTGGCAGAGAGATCGTCCAGCCAGCGTTCCCGAGGCTTGTTTACAGCATCGCTGTTGCTGTTGGTAGTTTTTAGTACCGAGAGCTTTTCCCACCAACGCGACGACATTTCTGCAGTGTCAGCGATGCATCTCTGTTACGCTATTGCCATACTCACGATGTTGCAATGCGCCGTTGCGTCCAAGGCGTACTGATACACTGCGGGGTCAGTTGTCTTGGGCGTTTATGGTTATTACGGTACACACTGCTTGTCCCCGTTGTAAGCGTACGCCCACACTCTAAACATCCGGTGTTCTTCCCACGATATGGAGCCGTTGCTAGAGTTGTCATCCACGGCATTCATAACGGCGTTCTGGATTCCCAGGTCTTGAGCCATGCGAACAGCCCATCCTATGAATCGTTAGAACCGAACCACAGACAAGCTGGACACACCAATGTGGTTCCACGAGTAGGCATCGTAGCGAATGCTGGGCCGCAATGGGTCTGGCTCATCATCGAGGGCCTGCACATCCTCCGAATCCATCTCGGCCAACGGCCACTCGCTCATGAGCAACAATGCCTCAATGGTGCTGACATGTCGAACGCTCGGTGAACCATCCAGTGAACGGAGGAGTTGCTTGCGTACCCAGCTGGAAATGGTTCGATGAAGGTGGGTCGCACGTGATACGTGTAAGATCAGGGAATACCGCGAAGCAATGGCGATGATGACGCCGAGGAGCACAGGCTCGCGCTTGATCATCCACGGGAGCCGGTCCGCACGGAAGATCTGAGGGGGAAGAATGGGGTAAAGTGGGCTCATCTCGAGTTCGAAGCTGGACATTAGCATGGGTATCGCAGGTGGCTGTCTGCATGGCCGCTAACGACGACATGGGAATAGGCGGAGTGGGGATAACGAGAGTGAGTAGGACTGGTGAGCATGAAGGACAGCAATGTCTGCTGACCATGCTGCGAAGAGGTACTACTGCAAGTGGACGACTTACAATGTCAGCAGCGCTTCAGCTTCGTCCACGCTCAACATCTCGTCCTTGACTGGCGCCCAGTCTGCCCAACACCAGTTGCACTCCTTTCTCTTGGCAACATCTGTCGGTGACCGTTTGGCATGTACGCTGCTGGCGCTGGCGAGGATACGCAACGCATCTCGAGGGTTGTGTAACCGTGATGTGATGAGCGCTTGATCCGCCAAGGGACCGAGGCGAGGTTGACGGTGCGCGTCCTCCTGGGGTTCGTGGTCGTGGTCGTAGTTGTGGGCGGCATCGTGCCCTCCAAACGACCCTCCTGGTGACCTCCTGCGCGGCTGATAAGGGTGGAGGGTGGACATGGATGGCTCGCCATCATCCCTCTCTGGCTCGGACGACGAGGACAAGGTTCCCGGAGCAGGGGTCTGGTCCATGTCTGTCCCATCGCCCGAGACGGTGTTCATGGCGGGTTGGGGCTGAACAGTCTTTAGTTGGGCGGCACGGCGGAGAGGGTTGGGCGGTGCTTGTTGACACTGGCGGCGCTCACGTTGACAGCGCTGGCATGGGCCGTCCCATGGCCGGTCGGGATCACCAAAGCTGCATTTGAGCTTTCTCTGGGAAGGGAGGCATAGTCAGCAAGGGAACCTTCGGTATGAGCACTATGCCTGACGTACCGATCGGCAGGGTTCGCATGCCTTGTAGGTACGTCGCACCCTCTTGCTTGGGCGGGGCGGGTCGTCTTGATCCCCTCGATCCGCAGATGGTAGGGACATGTGGAGTGGTGGACGCGTGTTGTGAACTGGAGAGTAGTCTGTTGTTGGAAATACGTGCAAAAGCTAATTGAACAGCAATTCCACTCGTTGGAACGGTGCTGTACGGTAGTTGGTGGTTGGAATTGCGCCCCCATCCGAGACGTGATGATGGTGGACGGTGAGATGGCATAACACGTCGGTATCAGTTCCTCGCATTGGTCAAGCACAACGGCCAGCCTGTGGTATGCCGGCGGCGACTCCCCGCCGTTGGCCGCGCGGACGATACTACAGTAGCTGCTCTACTCGTACTCGGTCCTCTCCCGCGGGATGTTCATGGGTTTTGCCGAATTACCACTCCGTTTCGGGGCATGCCGTCACTGCCCACCTGTGGCGCGGTGGCTTGGGCCCCACAACTCATCTCCCTCTCTCTACGCGCCCGGCATCTTTCGGTATCGGCCGGAGTATTGCCGTTTTATCAGAAGACAACCCTGAGCATCGACACTCCATGTGCCAGAGAGAGTGTGATAGCAAGATGAGCCCCACAATCCGGCTGATGCCAGATCCTTTAAGTGGCCCAAGTGGCCGGTGCACAATCTCCTTTACCATCCACTCGCTACCTCCTCAAGGTTTTGGTTAGCAACATGACCCCATACTTGTCCGACAAGAAGAAGGGGAGCGACGTCGAAGTCGGCGTCGTCGAATGCGTTAGCGCGAGAAAGGAGAGCGTGGTGTTGACCCACGACGCCGTCTTTGGCGACATCAACACGGACGGACCCAACTACCGCAATGTAAGCCACGTCAGCCTGCTCGTTATCTAACTCACAAGGTCGGCTGGATGGGCACAACTGTCCTCATGCTCAAAACTCAAATCGGTCTCGGCGTCCTGTCCATGCCTTATGTCCTGTCGACACTTGGTCTCATACCAGGTCTCATTGCCATCCTCGTCATCGCAGCCATAACCACATGGTCCGACTATGTGATCGGAACCTTCAAGCTGCGGCACCCTGAAGTCTGTACGTGTCGTCCCCAGAAATCAAAACTCAGACATGGGAGACTAACGTCCCTAGACAATATTTCAGACGTGTTTTACATCTGGTTTGGCCCCGTCGGTCGCGAAATCGTGGGCGTCATCTTCTGGCTCTGTAAGTTTGGGTGTTTTACTCAAGATGGTTGCTAACGCTGCCAGTCATGACATTCTGCTCTGGCTCTGCGTACCTCGCCATTTCAATCGCACTCAATGCCATGTCGACCCACGGGGCGTGTACTGCCATCTTTGTGGCTGTCACCGCCATTGGCGTATTGATGCTTGCCAGCATTCAGACTCTTGGGAGGATCCAAGCCCTCGGCTGGATCGGTATCATTAGCATTATGGCTGCAAGTGAGTCTATTTTGTGGTCGTGGTGGATGCCACGTGGCAGGGTGGTAGGTCACCTCGCACCCACGGATATAAGCCCCCCCCCTCTCTCTCCACGGCGATGGCGACATGACGAAGGTGCTCGTGTAATCCTTCGAGCTGACATGCCATAGTCTTCATCGTAACCATCGGCGTCGGCGTTCAGGACCGTCCCGCTGACGCGCCACCAACTGGGCCATGGGATAAGGAATTCGTCATCTTCGGAAACCCCACTTTTCCTCAAGCGGCCAGCGCACTTACTACGATTATATTCGCATTTTGTGGTACACCAGGTTTCTTCGCAATTATCTCAGAGATGCGCGACCCTCGGTACTACACGCGCTCCGTCCTGATCTGCCAGAGCATCGTGACTTCAGTCTACCTTGTACGTAAGAGCCTCCTTACTGGGTTCAGATAAGCCAATCTAACGAGTCCAGACTATTGGAATCGTCGTCTACTACTATTGCGGTCAATATGTCGCCAACCCCGCACTGGGGAGCGCGGGAGTCCTTCTCAAAAAGGTCTGCTACGGTATCGCCACCCCTGGTCTTCTAGTCAGTGGTGTCATCTACACCCATCTTCCCGCCAAATTTGTCTTCGTCCGTGTCATGAAAAATTCAGAGCACTTGACCAAGAACACGGTCAAGCACTGGGTCGTCTGGATCAGCTGTGTCCTCTCCTGCGTTCTATTCGCGTACATTGTGGCTAGGTGCGTAGTGATTTTTTAAAAATTATTAAAGAAATCTCAACGTTCCCCATAAACTGACCCATAGCGCGATTCCCGTATTCAACGGGCTCGTTGGTCTTATTGGTGCTTTGTTCGGAACGTTTGTTTCAATGCAACCTCTGGTACTTCCTCGTCGACAAGCGCCATCTGACAAATACAGGCTTGCATGTGGTTGTACGACAACTGGCACCGTAAAGAGAACCCCACTCTGTCATGGAGGCTGTTGGTGGGGTGGAACGTGTGGATTGTGCTCATTGGCACATTCTTGATGATTGCAGGGGTGAGTGTACTCATAACTACAGGGCAGCGGCTAACATCGCAGACTTATGGGTCCGTTCTCGACATTATGGCCGGCTATAAAGCTTCAGGTGGCCAAGCAGCGTGGTCCTGCGCCGACAACTCCAACTCTGTTTAACGACCAAGGGGAGGGGCGGGTAAAGGTGGGGATGAAAGCAGAAATCGTGTAGCAGTTGTCAAAGTCGTCTCTTAGCCCGTGATGCAGTTCAGTCGATAATGTATGACGCGGAGGTTTAAGGGAAGACTGTGCCGCCCACGTATCAATCACTATTTGGCGAGACTGGCTGTTGGAGCACAGTGACTGCCGTGTGGCGCCGCGTGTGACGCTCGGCCTTAAAAGCCGTACAGCTCGGCATCTCCACTCTTCAAGTTACTCTATTCTATAGTTTCTACAATACGACCACACCTGCAGACGCTGCACCGTTATACGCCACACCCGCACCTCTCATTCTCCTACAATCTTGCTTGTCACTGGATCGCTGGCCATAGCTCAGGGTACATGTATAAGTCAAATGGTTAAACCCACACCATTGCACGATCGCTTCCGCCTATCTCAAGTTGAATGAGAATCCCTTCACTCAGGTACATTCGCAAATCTGCCACTTTGAGCACGGGCGCGCGCGGCGCTGCGCACACACGCTGCCTGGGTCAAAGCGATCCGTCGATCCGGCGATAAGTCCCACTGAAGCATTTTAAGCATGTTCTATATTCCATTCCGGTGGGCTCGTGCAGCGGGCACACAACACACACAAGGCCACTGTTGTAGTCTCACGACTGTTAGAATACACCAGGACCGTCTCGTCCGCTTTAAGGCCAAAGTCGAAAGACGATCTCTCTTTGCCCTAATACTTATGCATCTCCACTATTTGAGATTCTTCACTGTGATCCCTACTGTACCACGCACAGTTACACACTGTTACGGCGCTGCACCAAAGACCGTCTTACTCCTTGTCACCCACCCCGTTCGCTTTCTTCTCCTCTGCCTTTTTCTGGTCGAGGGGGTGCATGAACTGGGGCACATCCTTTGGGATTGGCTTGCCAATAGCAGTCCGAGTGTTAATCACCAGCGTCGTAAAGTCCTATGCCGCGTCAGCATTCATCGACCTTGATAAGCCGAAAGCCAGTAGTCTCACCTCGTCGTCCTTGGTGTGGAATGGTCCATGGATCATCCCCGGATGGCGACAGATGTAGTCTCCCGGCTTAAACCATCGCTTGGCTGTTGCGCAATATCCTGTACCGGAGATGACAAAGCCCTCCTCTCTGTGATGGATCAGTTACTGACGCTAACCACAACGCAGACATACTGGAATTCGTGCCCGTACGCTCCTTCACCCTTGTATCCGGCTTCGAGAGTCTGGATAACTGTCTCGTTGCCGGTCTCCTCACTGTAACAATGTCAGCGCCGCCAAGCGAAATGAGCCGATTTTGCGGACGAACTCATGATTGAGGACACTGGTGGCGTCAGCTATTGTGAGACGGCGTGACGTACTATTCAGTGACCTTGGGGTAAGGATGGCGCGCGGGCAGGTCCTTCCAGTTCACCCAGTACTGGGCTGGTTTGAGCTTGAGATCAGACGTGGTCATCGTTAAGTGCAAGTTGGGGGCTTTGAAACATGCGCACTGTGGGGCGTGTCCACTTAAGTAGGTCATCCAAGGTCATCCACGCTGCGGCCGAGCGCCAATTGAATCACATCCATGTCGGCCAGCACCGACGGCTACTCTGGATGACCTTTTCGCTCCCGAACGATACAGTGCGTTGCCGAGGGGCTGGGGATAAGGTTGCGCGTGCAGGGCGATAGGCTCGGATGGTATCTCTCCCAGTAGCGCGTGCGGCAGCTGGACGCTCGGCATCTCTCGCAGTTAAGGCTCACGTGACAGATAGGTTGCTGCACCATTGCTCGGCATCTCTCGCAATGTGTGCTCGGCATCTTTCGGCCAGCTCATTGTGGCTCGTTAGGCCAGCCACCCCTCTATCGACCATCTAGTACGGCATCTCTCGCGATCCACCGCCGTCTACATGACATTGTTCCACATGCGATTGGTGATGTGGGAAGTATGAGCATAGAGGGGTTGATGACGAGCAACCTAAAGGCCGTGGTCTGCGCGATACAATGCCCTCTCACTCTTACGAACATCAACGTCAACACACACTAGCCCAACTTCTCTCGACAATGGCGACCACTGAAGCCGTTTCGCTCTCCTTTGCGAATGGCGAATACAGCCCGTGAGGCGTCCCCAGCGTCACATGTTTGTTAGCTGAGACCCCAGTCCTACCGAGCTCGACTTCTCGTGTGCTCCGCCGCTCTTTGAATACCCGATCCACCAGCGCCGCCGTGTGCGAATCGTCGTTGTTGGTGCTGGGTTCAGCGGTATCTGCGCCGGTATCCACTTCCAGCAAGGCTTGGAGGACTTTGAGCTCGCAATCTACGAGAAGTCTGATGATGTTGGAGGCGTTTGTGAGTTTGATTCCTAACCACCTCTTACGAAAGCGCAAAGGGGATAGCGTGCTTACGGGTGTGTAGGGCATTCCAACCGCTACCCGAACGTGGCATGCGACGTCCCGTCGCACACATATCAATTCTCCTTTGCCGAGAACACCCAGTGGTCGGCGTACTATGCCCCTGGCGCCGAGATCCACAACTACCTCCACAACGTCGCCGACCACTACCAGCTTGACCAGTACATGAAGGTGAGTGTCGGCCCACCAAAGGGAGACTACAGCTCACCTCTTCCTAGCTCAGGCATAGCGTCCTAGGTGCACGTTGGGATCACAAGAAGGGCAAGTGGGCGGTAGAAGTAGAGGACCAAGTCACAAGGGAAGTGTTCACAGACATTGCCGACTTTGTGGTGTACGCCACGGGACTGCTGTCCAAGCCCATGTGGCCCGACATTCCCGGTACGTATGCGGTTCACGTTTGTTGGGGTCGATCTGACTCGATGGGGAACAGGCATGAAGGACTACAAGGGAACTATGCTGCATTCCGGCCTGTGGAACAAGGCCGAGTTCGAAAGCCAGCCAGGATTCACGTGGGAGGACAAGCGTGTTGGCGTTATCGGCATCGTGAGTTGTCCGTTCCATCACGAGGTCTGGTTGCTGACGCGGACAGGGAGCGAGCGCTGTTCAAATCGTCCCCTACGTGCAGCAGAGGGCGAAACAAGTCGTCAATTTTGGACGCGGAAAGCGTATGTTCGGGTGCAGAGGTATTAGTGCTCACGGTTATAGTCTGGCTGTCCGCAGGGTACGGTTCCAAAATGCTCAGTCGGTTGCAGCCCGACCACGACACGGGCCGCAACTGTGAGTACGATAAGTGATGAGCGCTGGGGGCTGACACTGTCTTTTCAGTCTTCTTTACTCCGAAGCAGAAGGAGCTGTTCAAGGAACCCGACACATACCGCTCCTTCCGAAACGAGATCGAGTGGGACCTGGCTTCGACTCACGAGCTTACTCTTCAGGTAAGGCTGCCATCAACCTGTTGTGGAGCTAGGCTGACCGTGCAGGGCCACCCACTGCAAGATGTGTTCAAGGAGAAGCTCACGGATCTCATGACGGGGCACTCTGTCAAGAAGCCTACAGTGGCACAGTCTCTTCTCCCAGACTTCCCTGTTGGGTGCAAGCGCTTAACCCCGGGTGTGGGTTTCATTCAAGCTCTTTGCGAGGACAATGTAGGGCTTGGAATTGGGTCCCAGGGTTGTTCCTTATCTTACCAGCGCAGTGTGATTTGGTTACGTCCGGAATCGAGGGTTTTACAGAAAAGGGCATTCGCACCAACGACGGTGTCGAGCATGAGCTTGATATCGTGGTCTGTGCGACTGGGTACAACACGACCGGTGTTCCGGGGTTCCCCATTTACGGTCGTGGCGGCGTCAACATCCAGGACGCGTGGAGGGAAGAGTCGCGCACATACCTTGGCCTCTTTGCCCCCCAGCTTCCCAACCTGTAAGCCGACGATCCTTCAATATGTTCGAGCACACCTGCTGACCACACTCACAGATTCCACATCCTCACGCACCAGTCTGCTGTTGGCTCGGGCTCCGTCGTCTGCATTCTCGAGCGCCAATGTCAATACATGACGCAAGCCATCGCCAAGTGCCAGCGCGAGGGCTATCGCTCCATGGCCCCGAAGCAATCGGCAGTTGACAACTTTATGAAGTACACCGACGACTATTTCAAGCGCGTCGTGTACACGACCAACTGCACGAGCTGGTACAAGACGGGCAAGGGCGAGGAGGCCATCATCCGCGCCATTTGGCCCGGGTCGGGGCTGCACTGCTTCCAGGCGCTAAAGCACCCCCGTTGGGAGGACTTTGACTTTGAGCGTATTCCAGAACATGAGCATTCCATGTCGTGGCTCGGGAACGGCTCGTCCCTCCCAGACATCGACGGCGCGTCCATCCACAAGGAGATGCGGTCGTTCTACAAGGTACGTCCAGCAGTCAAGTCGTAGGCCCAGCCGGGCTGACGATTTCAGTCGCATGTTGCGTTTACTTAGGTTTTGCCGGGAGCACCTTGGGTGCCACGGATATCGGAAGTGGGCTGATTTAGCCGGTCTTTGGGCCAGGAGCGGTCAGAAGTTGTTCTAGATGGACAAGATCATAGTAGTAGTAGTGCATATGCAGAACTTCGTGTGGTAAAACCGAGCTGGTTACGACCCCGACGCAGGGTCTTTGAGGGTCGCTGTGGTCGTGCTGGCCAGTGGTCAGTGACGGAAGCTTTGGTGCAGACCAAGTGCAGGCTTTGGTGTCCAGAGGAGTCGGCGATCCGGCCCTGGTATATCCGCGGAACAAGATGCCGCGGGGCGGGGTGGAGGTCGTCCACTTGATCAAGTTGCCTGGGAACTCTGGGCACCAGGGCCAGTAGTGCGATCGAGTGACGTGCTGTGGCCCAGCTCAGTCGTGCGTCAAAGAATAATAGCAAAGACACGCTTCAGTGATTCCAACTGCACACAATACTGCATTGTACAAAATCGTAACCGTATCGTAGTCGTACCATCACAACATGGCTCCTGTCGCTCCTGGTTCCCTCGTGCTCGTCACCGGCGCGTCCGGCTTCATTGCTGCGTGAGTCTGGTAGTCGTGGAGGCGAAGTGGACAGAGTGGGGATGGGGTGTTGTGGAAAGTTGGAGTGGGGTGAAAACCCACGAAGGATTACGCTGACCGCAGCCACACGGTCAAGGCTCTGCTTGACGCTGGCTTCCCCGTACGCGGCACTGTGCGCTCCAAGGACAAGGGCGAGTACCTTGCCGACCTGTTCAAGGGAAGCAAGGTGCCGTTTGAGTATGTGATTGTGGAGGATATTGGCAAGGTGAGTTTTCGTGCAGGATTGTTGGGCGTGATAGCGAGCGAGCTCGAGGGTGGGATTGCTGGGAGCAGGCGGTCTAGGGAACGGTGGCGATGGGGACGAGGCCCACATGGAGGATCTCAGCATGGAAGACACGCTTCCGGCCAGACTGGAGAGGGCATTCGGACGGCCAACGATCGGCATCCTCCCCTGGAGGCGTGTGTCGGCGGCGTTCAGCCAGTCGTAAAGGCACATCGTTGTCCCATATGGGTCATCGCCGTTCTGGAGTATGCAACTGGGGTAGCTGGAAGGGGACCGGAAGAACTCAGGCGTGGACATTACTGACCCCAAGCCTGGTGCCTTTGATGAAGCTGTCAAGGGTGTCGACGCCGTCGCGCACACGGCCTCGCCGTTCCACTTCAAGATTGAAGAGCCCGACGAGCTCATTCGCCCCGCCGTGGACGGGACCGTCGGTATTCTGGACAGTATCAAGAAGAACAAGTGAGTGTGTGCAGGGTTTTTGGGCTGCATCATGGTGAAGCTAATGCCAGCCCCGACGTCAAGCGTGTGGTTGTTACGAGTTCGTCGGTCGCAGTTGCGAGCGACGACAAGCCGCGTCCGACCGTCTTTACTGAGAAGGGTGAGTGTATTCTATTTTGAATGAGTGTGGGTGTGCATGTGTATGTCGGTGTGGGTGTGTATGTGTGTGTCGGTGTGCATAGGAGGGTGGCTTTGCATATGTGTGTGGCCGAGTGGGTGTGCCCGTGCGGTGCTGCGTATGGGTTCCGCTATACGCCGACCAAGAAGAGAGCGCGACGCTGACAGCAGACTGGAACGAGTACAGCCCCGCCCAAGTGGAGAAGAAGGGCCGCGACTCGACGCCCCGCGACAAGTACTGCAGTGAGTTGCACTTTAGCAAGCACATCAACAAGCGGTGGCTGACAAGCAGCATCCAAGACCCTGGCCGAGCGCGCATTCTGGAAGTACCTGAGCGACAACAAGCCGTCATACGACGGCGTGACCATCAACCCGGTTCTCGTGAGCCACACCCATTATCACTCCGTCCTGCAACTGACACATCCCACAGGTGATCGGCCCCTCCATCCACCAGATGTCGGACATTAAACAGCTCAACACGTCAAACTGTACGTCACCGCAATGCTTCACACGACTGACGTCCCAGCCATCATACTTGACTGGCTCACGGGCAACAAGACACAGGAGGACATTCCAAACTTTGCCCCCATGAACTGGGTCGATGTGCGCGAGGGTGAGTACGACACGCCTATGTGCGGGAGTAGGGCAAAACTGACCTGGTCGCAGTTGCGGATGCGCACGTGCGGGCCCTCGAGGTCGGAGATGCGGGTGGGGAGCGTTTCTTGCTTAGTGCCGGGCCAGCGGGTCCGAACGAGTATTGTGTGGTGAGTGGACATTGTCACGTTTGTGTTGGGCAGGCGATCATGTGATCGCCGTTGTTAAGCATGTCAAGCATACGGGCACCGTGCGGACCCTCGCATGATCGCCATCAATATATGTGTGTTGATGGCCTCGTGCTCTCCTTCGCCTGCCCAGAGATACAACACCACTGCCCCTCTAGCACCCCAGCTAGCTCCTGCCGCTTCTCGCCTACTCCCGAGGCGTTTCGCTTCAGATGATCATCTACCCATCTCCGTCCTCCAACATGTCCCCCAACTTGCCCTCCCGTGCCCACGCTAACCGCAGGTATTCGAACACCTCTACCCCTCGTGCAAGACGTACCCCAAGGGCGACGCCTCCAAGACGCAGGAGGCGCTGCAGAAGAGCAACGTTTCGGACGGGTCCAGGGCCACACGCGTCCTGGGTGTCAAGTATCGCGAACTCGAGAACAGTCTCAAGGACACCATTGGGAGCCTGGTCAAGCGCTTTGACTTGAAGTTGTGATGATGGATGGCACGGTTAAGAACTGTATGATGCACCATTACTGGAAGTGTCTCGTGCCGCATGATGGTACAATCTGAGCGCTCCTGTTGGGCCAACCCACAAAGCTTTCTTGGAGACGACTGACTTGGTTTACATCTGACCGCTCTGCTCGTTCCGAACAACACCTAGTGGATATCGCGAACAGATATCGCCAACAAGGGCCGCGCCTGATGGAAGTATCTCTACGCCTTCCTAGTCGCGCAAACTTTGTAGGTCATATCACTCTATTTACAACAAACCACTCTACTCCTCCCACAGCGCCTAGTAGGGGTACGCAGGCTTGACCCCCGCGACCTTCTCGACAGCATCCACCCACCCACTGACGAGGGGCAAGCTCTCGTGTTTCCAGATTGTCGCCACGAGGTCGTGGGGCCGGACAGCCGCCGCGGCACCGACCCAGCCATAGAGGGACGCATCAGCGTGCGTGGGGTAGTCTGTGCCCGCCAGGAAGCGGCCCTTGCCCGCCTCGGCGTTGGCGGCGAGCTGCTTCTCGATCAGTCCAAGCTTGGCGCGAACCGCGGCCGACTGGGTCTCCACCCACGCAGGGTCGGCGTTGACCGCGATGAGGTGGTCGATTGTCTTTTGGTCGTTGCCGAGTTTCTGCTTGAGGAACCAAGCTGAGGACTCGGCGTTCTGGGCTTGGTACAGCTGCGCATGTCAGTGGGCACCGCCTGCAGGGGTAGGATGGACTGGGAGAGGCAGGGGACAGTACGTACCCAGGGCGCGAAGAGGGGCACAATGTCCTTGAACAGCTCCGTGTCGACCCACAGGTTGATGAAGCGCGCAAACGCCTTGCCGGCCTCGCTACCTGCGAACAACGAACGCTCGGGGGTGCCATACTTGGCCTCGAGCTGGAGGTTAGAGACTAACTTCTAAACGATATGCAAACGCGCCCGCGACATCTCTCTGCGCCCCTACGTTGTTGCCTGTACTCACCCACTCGGCGATGGCAAACGAGTCGGTGACCCACTCGTCGCCCACCTTGATGGTCGGCACCGAGACCTTGGGGTTGCCTGTCTCCTTTTCAAACTCGCCGCGGATCTGGGCAAATGTCCGCCCGACCAGCTGGTAGGGGATGCCGAGGACACTGGGGGTCAGTAAGTGTTGGCACTGTGCATCAGTCGGCCTTGTCAGCACATACCCGAGATCCACCTCGGTCTTCCATGCGTATGGTCCCACGTTGATGTTCTGGCCCTCGAGCAGGGAAAGGCCGTAGAGCGGGATGGGGTCGGTGGTGATGGTCATGGTAGCTGAGTGCTGTGAGGCTGCAGCCAGTTAGGCGACGGAGAAGGTTTGGGCAGAGGTGAGAGAAAAAAAAACATGTTGCTGGGGCTGGGTTATATGCATGGACACTCATAACCGGTTGGTGAATGTAAGCGGTGATACGATCCAGACGACCAAAGGCGTCATGTCAAGGGTTAGGGGTTAGGCGGATGGAATCGATGGCGTGCTCTGGCATTGTTTAAGTCTGGATGGCGTTATCTTATCGCCTCGATCGCCACGTTTGTAACGCTACTACCCGCCCACCAGCGATCAGTGCGCTGAGAGATTGCAAACTGAAACGCCCATTACTGCTTAGCACACAATAGACGCATAGTCTAGGTGCCCAGCCATCTTTCCGGCGTGTCATTGTGCTCGAACCGCATGATATTCGAAAGGCACGCAGATATTGACGGCCTCTATTGCAAGAAGAATTCACGCACTGCGTCATCCATGGCAAACGGCCTTCAGCCGAGTTGTGTGCTGCGTGCGCCGAGTGTGTGTATTGTGGGAGCCACTGGCCACTGGGTGGCGCTGTGGTGAGTTGTGTCCTACTGACCCTCATTCTCGCGACGCCATCGCCGCCCCTGTGGTTGTTGGCTCTTTGTTCTTTGAGTTTAGCCGGAGACACACCTTGTGGCCATGCCGATTCCTCTTTTGTCCAATCCTCAGTGGCTGACTCTCTCCACGATGCACTTTTGCTACACTCTAAAATAGGCTCGCGTCCTCTGGTAGGCCTCAGTAATTAGGCGCACCACATTAGGCGCCCATTGTTGACTACCACGGTTATGTTTGCGGCCGTTGCCGTTGCAGCCGCGGCTTGCAATTTCACAGCGGAGTTGTTGTTCGGTCCTTCGCACCGCTCGTCGCCACCTGGGCAGTGAACATTCAAGTTCAGATCTTTCAATGGCAATGACAATAACAGCTGTGATAATTGCCCGCAGGTGGACGGGACGCATAGATCTGTGGCATACCAGCCGGATATACGGATCTACCTCCGGCTAACCGGCCGGTATTCGGCGTTCTGCTGTCGCCCCGTGGCGCATCCCCTCAGAGGCGGCCATGGCCGATATCCACACACGATGTTGCATCGGCCAACCACGAATGTCTCTCACTCTCCATCCGCATATCACTTGTCGCAATCTCCGCGCCTCCCACGGCCGTAACGGACCATTCGAGCGGCGTACCGCCGGTACACCCCGCTTTATCCAAGTAGGCCCCGCCGAACGCCTGCGGGGAACTGTACACGAACGTCATATATTCCACTCGTGCAACTAGCACTGGACTCCACCATCCACACATCTACAACCATGTCCCGCCCAGTCCCAGCAGCAGCGACAAGCACGACGGGTTTCTTCCAAGCGACACCGCGCGTGCAGAACCAATTCGTCGAGGATGTGGGTCTGCGCCGCGCCGCGCGCCTGTTCCTCCCGCCGGCAACATTCGACGCCGTGTCCGCCAACCTGACTACCTTGGGCGCCGACGTCCTCTCTCCCGTGACGTTTCAACACCTGGTCGACGCCGAGTCGCACCCGCCCTACCTGGACGGCGGGGGATTTTCAGCCTTTGGCGTGCCCAAGGACTCTGCGACGCTTGTGACGAGTGCCGGATGGAAGGCACTGCAAGACTTTGGTCTGCGCGAAGGCATCGTCGCGACGGGGTACGAAAAGGACCTCGGGGGTTCGGCGCGCGTCGTGCAGGCGCTCAAGATTGCGCTGTGGTGCCCCAGTTCGGCCATGGTCGTGTGTCCGTCCGGCATGCAGGACGGCGCGACGTCGGTGCTCCTCGCCGACCTCGACAAGCCCGTGCCCGCCGCATACCCACGTGAACTACACGACACGCGGAAACGCGTCTTTGAGAGCGCTCTCAGCCACCTTCTGGACCGTGATCCCAAGAGGGCGTGGACCAGCGGCCAGTGGATGACGGAGCGCATCGGCGGCTCAGACGTTAGCGGTACCGAGACGGTGGCGACCTGGGTCGGCACTGGCACGACCGAGGCCACCGACGTCGACGGCCTCCCCCTCGGTCCATGGAGTGTGAGCGGGTTCAAGTGGTTCAGCTCGGCCACCGACTGCGGGTGCGCCCTCGTGCTCGCCCAGACACCAAAGGGCATCTCGTGCTTCTTTGCGCCCACGCGCAAGCTCGTCGACGGCGAGGTGCGCATGAACGGCATCCGCATCCAGCGTCTCAAGAACAAGCTCGGCACGCATGCCCTCCCCACGGCCGAGCTCGAGATCAAGGACATGCGCGCATGGCTTGTCGGCGAGGAGGGGCGTGGCGTGGCCGTCATTGCCACCGTGCTCAATGTGACCCGCTTCCACAATGCTGGTGAGTAACCAAGAGTACGCATACTGAGCAACGGCTCTGTTTCAAGGTATATACTGACCCCAGTCCGTGCGGTTGGATACCTCGGCCGTGGCCTCGGCGTGGCCCGCGCATTCGCCCGTGTGCGCAAGTTCCCGTCGCGCAAGGCGCCCAACAATGTCCTGTACACAATCCCGCTGTTTGCAAAGACATTGGCGGGCGTGACAGTCCGGTACCGCGCCGACGTCATGCTCTCCTTGTTTGTCGCGACCCTCCTCGGCGCAGTGGGCACACGTACACGGCCGGTATCCATCCTCCCTGCGTCGGACGAGGACACTGCACTTCTCCTCCGCGTGCTCACCTCGGTGGCTAAGGCGGCGACGACCAAGCGCGGCATCGCGGGCATGCAAGAGTGCATGGAGGCCCTCGGTGGCGTGGGATACCTCGAGAACAACGAGACGCCCGAGCTCAACGTCGCCCGCATGTTCCGCGACGCCAACGTCTTCTCCATTTGGGAGGGCACGTTTGACGTGCTCGCCACCGACACGGTCAAGGTTCTCCGCGGACGCGAGGGCCCGGCAGTCACGGCGGCGCTTGACCGGTGGATCCGTGCGTCGCTCAGTGGTGGCGCCAAGAGCAAGGAGCTCGATGCGGAGCGCGACAAGGTTATCGCCGCATGGGACAAGTTCAAGACGACGCTTCCAGACTCAAAGGACGCCCTCATGCCCCATGCGCGCTACGTCGTCAACCGCCTCGGCGACATTGTGTGCGCGACGCTCATGATTGCCGACGCCGAGCGCGATGGCGACCCTGTCGCGGCAGAGTGCGTACGTCGGTTTGTAAGCACGTTCGCTGGGCCACCAGCCGAGCCAGAACACTCGTGGCAGGAGGTGACGCGCTGGGACCAGCGCATCGCGTTTGATGGTGACGCAGAGGCGATTGCGGTTGCAAAGTTGTAGTATTTCTTCATAAAGCCGACTGATGTATCGATGATCTGCCGCCACGAGAACCATGGCCACACATGCGTTCAGAACGTCGTGGGAATGCCACATTGAGCTCGGATCGCGGGATAGGATATGCATAATGCCTTCACGATTCCAAAAGAACGTCTGTGCGCAACGCCCCGTGTACAGATCCGTCGCAAAAGTGTTTTCACATCCGAAGCTTGGACCGCCGCCGAATTAGCAATGGTGTCGATGAGAAGCATCGTATCATGGCCTGTGCAGACGATAGAGACGTGGTTAAAGTCGCTATGGATAGCCATGATCCATCTCCATCGCCCACCATGCCCGGACAGCGCTTCACACCCGCCAAACGCGCTGAAATCGTCACTGAGGCTCGCTACATCGGTCCCACTCGTGCTGCTGCACTCCATGGCTGCAGCATTCGCCATGTCCACAATCTGCGTCGCAAGCGCTCAGGCGACCCCACTATGAACGACTCGAAGGCCCTCGGACGCCCTCGCAAGTTGACTGAGGACTGTCTTCGCGTTCTAAAGAAAGTTATCAAGCTCAACCGCCGTGCCACACCTCGAGGCCTTCGTTCCCTGATGCTCGAGCACGACTATCATCTTTCGGTGTCAACTGTTCGCCGTGGAATCCATCTCCTTGGCTTCCGCCGCTGTGTCGCGCGCCGCAAGCCCTTCCTTGATGCTGAGAAGAAGGTCAAGCGCCGCATCTATGCTCGCAGCTGCAGCGACGTCGACTGGAAGGCCGTCATCTTCACCGACGAGGCCCAGCTCCTCCTCGACGTCAATCGGCGCATTTGGGTGACCCGCACCTCCGAGGAGAAGTACCGCGACGATTGCCTGGCCCCAGCCTTTCGCAAGGTTGATGGTTTCATGGTCTGGGGTGCCGTTTGGCACGGGGGGAGGTCGAAGTTAATCAGGATTGACCTCTCCCAATCTGAGTCGAAGCGCAAGGGTTTCAACTCAAAGCTCTACATTGCCCAAGTCTACCAGGCGGTCCTCAAACCCATCTGGGCTTCCTTCACTGCCAAGTGGCGCGGCTACAGCACCCCGTACATCGTCGAGGATGGTTCCCCCATCCACAACTCCCATGCCTCGCAGGCTGAGGCTCGCAGGCTCGGATTTCGCCTCCTGGACCACCCTCCCAACTCCCCCGACCTCAATGCTATCGAGCATGTCTGGGCTGAGCTCAAGCGACGCCTGTCCTTGATCAGCCCACCTCCCTCGACCCCTGACGGCATCTGGGCAGCTGCAGCGCAGATTTGGGACGAGATACCTCAGGAGTTCATTGACAAGGTCGTCATGTCAATGTGGGACAGGATTGAGGCTGTCTTAAAGAACTGGGGTGGCCACATTCCATACTAGCGATAAAAATCCGTAAAATAGCTAGTAATCCTGTAGAGGGGCGGCGCCGCCTTTATGCAAAGTTTCAAGGTCAGGTGTGAAGAAATGGATTTGTTACATATTTTTTTCTGGACCAGGGGTGTGCCACGATGGGTTGGCCGCGGCCGAAAAGTGAAAACACTTTTGCTAGGGATCTGTACCTGTGCTCAATGTGGTAGCTCCTTTTCCGAACGTGCCTGTAGCATCACTTGCCACACCAGTCATCAGACGCTGCGACCGCCTTCCCACTGATATTAGGGACTTGATTGACGCTATGTAAGAAAGGCGCATACGTGAGCTATGGTGCAAGCCGTGACTACCAGGTCAATACTGCGATGGCCCCACCAACGTTGGAAGTGAACGCCCCTCCCTAAGCGGTCAATGTAACCACTACTGGAGGAAAGGCACAACACAAACAAGAAACTCCACAATGCATCCCAAGCCAAATCTTACCCAAATCTATAATTCTGCCGCCATCTACAACCTCGCCTTTGGCGCCTCCTTGGCCGCATTCTGCACCTTCCACACATCCCCCACAATCTTGCGCACCTCGTTCTTGAGCACCTTGCCGTTGGCATTGCGAGCTTTAGCGTTAGCGGGAGCCCATTGCGCACAACTCACGAATCTCGGGAATGACAACGGCAACAACGGGGCGGGCGGCATGACGGAGTCTGCAGTGTCAGAAATGCGCTACCCGAGCACGTGCAGCAATGTTCTCTCACCTAGGGCTAGCCTCAGCAATGATGCTCTGTGCGGTGGCGCTTGCGCCGGGGGCGAGTGTGACTGCTATGCCTACGCGTTCCCCCATGACGGGACAGGGCACGGGGACCGCAGCGGCGTACTCGACGCGCGGGTCGTGGCACACTGCGTGCTCTACTTCAAGAGATGCAATCTGGTATCACGGTCAGCTGGATGACAGGGGGTGAACTCCTGCGAGAGCTACTCACGTTCTCGCCACCACGGATAATCATGTCCTTGGCACGGTCGCGGATGTGGATCCACCCCTCTTCGTCCATCGATGCCAGGTCGCCCGTGTCAAACCACCCATCGGCGTCTACGGCCTTGCGTGTCGCCTCTGTACCCAGGTTAGTTTCTGGTGCAGAACAAGAAGGTAAGGGGCTACTCACCAGGGTTGTTGACGTAGCACTTCATGAGCATGCACCCGCGGGCCAAGATCAGGCCGGTCTCTCCCTGTGGCAGGTCTTGGCGCGTCTCGGGGTCGACGATGCGCACGTCCGTGACTGGGAAGGCGGGGCCGACCGTAGTGGGCTATGGCTTCAGCTCAATCCTTGGGCGGCGATCAGTCATACCTTGTCGATATA
Organism: Pascua sp. PH4015B; assembly: GCA_025502685.1. NCBI lineage: Eukaryota > Fungi > Basidiomycota > Tremellomycetes > Trichosporonales > Trichosporonaceae > Pascua > Pascua sp. PH4015B. The sequence goes on from JAMFRD010000004.1 coordinate 238,709, forward strand.
ATCTTGCCCGACGATGCCCGTGAAGATGCCATTGGTCTCGGTCATGCCGTACGCATTCCCGCTGAACGTCAGACATGTATACCCAGCATGGCAATGCGGGCCCGCATACTCACAGTGTGGCTTTGGGCCAGCGGGCGAGGAGATCCTTTGCCAAACTGACAGGCGGGGGAGCTCCGCCATAGGTGATGCTCGCAATCTCATGACTGTCGGGGATCAGGTTGGACTGCAGCACCGCAGTAGCGATTGCAGGGACGCTGCGGTGTAAGCGTCGACGCCTAGTTAGGTGCAAAGATGTGAGGACGTACCCGCCAATGAGAGCAATCTTCTCTTCGATGATGAGCTTTACCGCATCCCCGACGTTCCACCTGCGCATAAAGACCACCTTGTTGCCGTATGTGATCGCCTTGACGAGCCACGAGAGGCAACCCGTAATGTGGAAAAGTGGAACGGGGACAAGCATCGTCGCCTGCTTGGCTGGTGGGTCGTGCTTGGCCAACGCCGTGGCGAGGTCGGCTCCAGCCCGAAGGGCTGCTCGAGCACCAGCTAGCATGTCAGAATGGCAACGAAGAAGGCGGCACGAAGTCACTTAGTCTACTCACGAACAGCTGCCGAGATGACGTGACTCATCGCGCCGCGCTGGGTAACGAGAACTGCTTTCGGGTGGCTCGTCGTGCTGCAAGTCTCAGCAACCTTGCATACGTCACAGGTGAGAGCCTTACCCAGAGGTGAACATGATAATACCATCGCTTTCCGGGTGCATTGCCTCGAGCCCCTTGCCGCTCTCAACATCGCGCATCGCAGCTGGGGAGGGAGTAAAGTGCAACTCCTGTATAGTATGAGCAACTAATGTCAAACGCTGCAGCCAACTTACCTTTACACCTGCCTGGGCAGCGCTCGGGAGATGCGAGACGCTGGACCAGCAGTACATCTCGGGCACTCCCTTTTCCCGCAAAACGTCCCGGAGGGGACCGAGCGCTTCTGCCATCTTTTCGTCGAGGAGTACCAGCGAGGGCGATGTGAGAGTGAGGCAGTGGACCTGCATCTCAGGTTGCCTTTCTGGTCAGCCTTTCGCCGCGCTCGGCCGTAGCCGGAAGAAGACGTACATGGTAGCATTGAGGAGGATGGGGACACCACCGGCAAAATTGACAGCGACAAATGCAATCACCCAGCTAGGTATTCGTTAGTCCATCGACACTGGATGTCAGTTCGAGCCGTAACTCACCGTGTCGAGTTTCCGCCACCAATCGCGACGCGCGTGCCGAATCCTACACCCTGCTCACGCAGCCACCCCGCCAGCTCGAGGGAGCGGCGGTACACGTCGTCGTAGGTGATGCGTTCGCGGATGTGCGCGGGGGCAGGCTCGGGCAGTGGCGAGACGAGCAGTTCCCGTGGGCCGAAGCGCTTGAGCTGCTCCATGAGAAAGGAGCGCATGTCTCGAGGTTGCTTAGGGTCAGCAATTGCGTGATTCCAGAAACGCAAGTGTTCCCCGGCTCATGGCGACAGGTAAACATGGATGGAGGTTGTCCAAGGCTGGCTGCTCGACTCACGCGCTTCCACACACGCTGCTTCCGGCCGTCAATCACCGCCTCCTCCATCTCAAAGACGGTGCCCGGCTGGCACAGAAGTCGGTCGCCTGCGCGTTAGCGACGATGTAGACTAGCAGACGAACATTCCTCCATGCTCAGCTGCTTGCGCTGCGTGGTCGCCATCGTTGTGATGTCCAAAGCTGCTGGAAAGCGGTCAAGTTGGCGTGTAGACGGTGTTGATAACGGTGTCTTGCACAGAGGTTGTACGGCGAAAATGTTGCTTTAGAGTCGTCAATGGTGTTAGTTGTATCCAAAATGAGAAGTTCATGTCAATCACCTAGATGGAGTGGTTGCATCCATGCTGTGATGGTCGAGTGACGGCCGCGGGGTGCGCGGGGGGTGATTGCAGAGCCCAGATCTCGGCGTTCGGTGTGTTCGGAGATCGCCGATCTGGTTAACCGCTGTTATCGTGTGGCTGATTGTTTGCTTGCCGCGGGCCAAATGTCATGCTCCGTGGCTGTCGTCCCAGCGTCGGCCAAGTGAGCAAAGCGCGCTACGATACGGCGTACCATGTAGCGACTCGTGCGCCACCTGGAACTGTCAACAGAAGAGCATGACACGGCCGTAGTGTCCTCACCATTTCGGCCCAGGCCGCTTCCTCTTTTGGCTCCGTTGTTGCCGCGGATCTTGAATCATGTCGCGGACACCGGGCCGGTGGCAAGTGTGTGGCGTCAGCTGCAGCACTATCACACACGTACTGGGCCAGCAGGTAGTCGTGTACCAAGTACGCCAGGTCACCAGTAATGCATTGACGTGTATGTTTTCTTTTCTCCTTTTGCTGCGCTCATGCTGCTCTTGAACGCGCTCCGCCCCGCGCTGGCCGCATCGACGCAGCGGCGCAAGTACGTCATCAACGTGACGGCTGGCGAGGGTCAGTTCTCCCGAGTCAAGCAGCTGCCGGGCCACCCACATACCAACATGGCGAAAGCTGCGCTCAACATGGTCGTTCGCACTGCAGCCTCCGAGCTATTTAGCCGAGACCGCATCCTCTTGAACGCCGTTGATACGGGTTGGATCACCGACGAGCGCCCGTACTCGGCCTGCGTGCACGCGTGGGAAGAGTGCGGGTGGCGCGCACCCCTCGATCTCGAGGATGGTGCCGCGCGCGTGTGCAACCCCATTGTGCGCGGTGAACAGGGCGATGATGTGTATGATGTGCTCCTTAAGAACTATCGCACGGCCACGTGTTGAATGTGATGCAGAATGTGATCCCGTCCTCGTATGAACGCCGCTCACCGCTGCTTGGAGGAGGTTATGCCGGATACATATATGGTGTGTGATGACGAGCTTAGCTGCACCGCAAGTCCTGTCTAACGAATCTGACGCTACTAAAGCCGTACGGTATCTCGAATGGGCCTACTTGCGGTGCTCGCCATCTTCGATCGCAGTTATCGCTCATCGTATCCAACGGCGCTACCTGCCAGCCGCCCATCTCCGAATCACAGCAGACACGAGTAACCCCGCGGGGCGCGTTAGGCCCGAGGAGGCACGCATGACAGGTGGTGGCGAGGCACGACAAGTTGGCCTCGAGGCACAATTGTTGCACAATCGTTCGGCGTTTGGTGGGGAGGCAACAGAAGCGAACAAGGTCGCTGTGGGAAAAAAAGAGGCATGAATAAGCAACGCGTCACCGAACCTCGCTTGGGACCGACCCCATCACCAGCTCGGCGCAGATACGGGCATGCATAGTACAGCGGGTCTGGTCTGAACTGTGCATTCTCTCTGGCCCACACTTTTAACGGCACTGACAATGCTTAAAGTATGCGCTTTGGACTTTGACGCGATGGCAATTGGCGTCGTCTAGATGCAAATGCTTGATTCGGCATGGTTCGTACAGCCTACTCGGGACCTGCCGCGGACGGGATGGGCACAGCCGATGCAACGATGGTCGCCGCGCCGGTCGCCGAGGTCAGAGCCACGAGCTAACGAGATGCCGGTTGACCGAGAGACACTCTTCCGGCTGGGATTACTGGTTGGCTATCCGCCATAGAGACCGCCAACCCACAGACTTCCCACGTACAGTACAGTATATGCAGGGTGCCATCATACATGGTTGAAGGAGCGCTTTATTAACCTCTCGAGTACACTAGACTCGGCACAATGAGCACCGGGTCCCTGGTCCAAAAGATGAGTTGCAGCCAGAAGTCTATCCCTTGTACCGTACGCGTACTTGAAATCCTGAAGTGGAATCCGTCTCGGCGCGGCGCGTCCCATGGACCTCCGACACGTCGATGTGCTTGGGCACGTCTTGTGCGCCGCCGGGAGTAGTGAAGGTTGCAAGTGATGTGGAATTCCGAGCCAGAGCGAGAAGTTTGAATCTTGTCCTGGATCGTGTATCGGAGCGTCACCCCTTGCGTCTTGGCAGTGACGGCGCGCACCCCCGTCGCTGAGGAACGCAGGAACACACAAAATCAGACGCGTAAAGAAAACCCTGTATAAACGTTTATTTTTCGTTTTCGAAAGAACACCCAGGGGAATGGGAGAAACCGCCACCGCCGAATCGGTCCGGCGGCGCTACCGGACGGTTCCTAGAACCCTCTCAGTGCCTAGTCTACCTGGTCCGGAGCCGCCGGTGGCCTCGTGTGCCCTGCATCTTATCTCGCTCGCTCGTACCCACGGACCAGCGTGCGGCGCGGCATGGCCGCCACACCGCGCGCACACTGTGGCAAACCGAAACGAACCGAAACTCTGTTTCCATGTGCCTCTTACCCTGCCGTACTGGTACGCAACCCCTGGTAGACTGGTCCGAACAGAGCTACACCTGGGGTATGCGAGCGCTTGCGCAGCAGGTGCAGCTGGCTGGTTGTACATGCCAAGACGTGCGCTGACGTGCGTTGATCCATGTTCCACTCGACAGTTGTGAGGCACGCAAACCATCATCCCTGGCCATTGGAGAGTTGGTGGTAGGGTGGGGTTTGTCTAGGCCCCACCTCAGGTCACCGTTGGGATCAGAGTTTTGGCACAGCTGACGTGAAGACGCGTGTTTTGGGGTCGTCACTCTTGGCTCATGGGAACTTGTCGGGCATGATACGACATGGAACCCAGCCGTGATACGCAACCATGCAAGGATATAAGAACACCCGACGGTAGACAAGACGTCCAAAGTACCAAGTACCCAAAACCCCCTACCCCAACCTCACACCACTCTCCTTTGAGCGAACCACCATGGTACGCTTGTTCGCCCTCCTTGCCCTCGCGGCAAGTACGTTGGTCTCTGCATCGATTGTCCCCGGTACGGGTCCCGGTGCCAACCTCGATGCTCGCGACAGCACCTCGCCTGTGGAAGAACGCACGTGGTGGCCGCCGCGCGGTAGCACCGGATGTACCTGCGAAGGATACCAAGTTAACGGCAAGGTATGTCATCCTTCAGTGCCCTATCCAGAAGCACCAGAAGCACCTAGTGTAGTTGTCTGACAAACCCCAGTGGCTGCTTTTCAGGACCCAGACAGGCTGGTGCTGGAAGAACGGCCGCATGACCGATCAGCACCGGGCCTTGGTTAGCGACGCGATCCAGAGCGGCAGCGAGGGGCCGCCTGTCAATGGAGTGCTTGCGCGCGAGCTCTGCGACGCGGCAGGAAGGGGAGGGGACTGCGTCGAGTACATCATCGACCTCGTCACGCGCAAGAACGGCGACTTCGTCACGTGCTCGTACCCCCGCCGTGGACCGTTTACGCCTACCACTTGCCAGTGCGGATGGGAATGCGACGCGCCATACGTCAAGTGCGGCAACTCGTGCGTTCGCCCCGGCTGGTGCCCGTCCGGACGCGCCACAAAGCGCGATGCCAACACCGCCATCTGCCCTGCCGGACACTCGGCCTGCCCCACCCCGAACGGCAAGAGCACAGAGTGCCTCGACACCTCGTCCAACCTCGAGGCGTGCGGCGGCTGCCCCGGATCGGACAACAGCGTCGACTGCTCGGCCCTCCCCGGTGTACACAACGTCGCGTGCGTCAAGGGCAAGTGTGTCGCATCCGCTTGTCGCGCGGGCCACACGCTGCTCGACGGGTCGTGTGTCCGTGGCGTCTCGGTACAGAGCCCGTTCTAGATTTTACACCAACAAAAACAAACGGGCAACGAGTGGCGCCGCCGCCAGATGTGGACATTTGTATATAATCGGATCGCGAGTCGTCTCGGGTAGACGATGAGCATGAATGTATCCCATTTCACGAGTCTCTCCATTTGCTTCTGGAACTTGTTGCATGTAGGGCATGCGCTTTCTGCTCCATTCTTCCACAAAGCCTTGACACCTCTTCCACAGAGCCTTGACGCCGCTTGCACGCAACCTTGTCGCGGGTTCCTTCATGACGGACATCGTGTAGTATCTCAAGGCGGACACAGACACGATGCCACTGTGGCACTAGCCTACGAAAGACAGACCATGCTTGAGTAGTCAGTTACAGCCATGTCAGAGTTGCGTACGCAAGCGATGTGATGTTCAGTCTGTACCCCACACATGCCACAGGCCTACGCACCTCCGTCTCGCAACTCAGGACAAGTAGTGAGAGAATTTACACTCTGCACTCTGACGCGCCCAATTTTCACCCGCACGTCTAGACGCGTTTCAGTTTATGGTTGTGTGAAGCAACTTTATTAAGGTTTGCGCGGATGCAGATCTGGGCGCGTGGAGCTTGTCCTTCCTTTTGACGTCCTTTTGACGTCGATAATTGTTCATTGACATTTATTCTCTCACCAAGATCTGCGCGTTAGGAGTGCGTTTGACGATCCCTCCATGCATTCCACCCTTGGAGCAGACCCTGTGGCGTGTTGGGGAGCCCCCCATCTCGAGGCACACACTCGGTACGCACTCGGTCACGATTGCGTTGCTCTGTTTTGGTGGCGTTTTACTTGCAGGGGCGACTGTGACGTGCAATGGGTGGGTTTGAGAGCGTGGTGTCTCAGTATCGCGCTAGCGAGTTGGACTCGTGGATGTGTGACAGATCGACAGAACAGATAGTCGTACGTCGTACGTCAACACGAGGAGGAGTCTGTGTTGACTTGCGACAGATGCCCTGGGCGAGCTGTGTTTGCGACACATGGCCTGGAACATTCGTCTGGAGGCCATCGAGCCCGCGTAGGCGTCACGTCCTGCCAAGTGTACCGGTACACGTTCAGTGTTGACAGAACGCGCAGAACACTCGACGTGCAAGGGTCGGAACACGACAAACACGAGGACCGTATGCTGTGGTGCTTGTGGTGTTTGGACTCGAACGCGCTGGTGGGTCTCGTGTTCTGAACAGCTCTAGCCCCTGCAGTGAGTTGGGGGGTCAGTATTCTCGCTGACGTACAGTGGTAAGTTCCCCCCGTCTGGTGGTTTCGAATTCACTGTCCACACCCACTTGCTGTCCTGTGTGACGGCTGGATTGTCGCCGTAGCATCACTCGTAGCGAGCGCAACACACCATACGCACATACACATGACCTGCGGAACATTACGGTAAACAATGATAAAACCATCACCTTCACCTCCGGGATACAGATCCCTCTATGGACACCCATGGCCCTCTACTTCAGCATACCCCAGCACACCAACCCACCCCACCCCCGACCCTACCCCGTTTCCCGGCTACAACGCCTCGAGCCCCTCGGGGAACGCGAGCGTATCACCCAGCAGCGTCGCATACAGATTCGACGTCGACCCGATCCCGATATCCTGCTGCGTGCTGTCCCAAATACTCTGGAAGAGCATATCCTGTTCGTGGTCGGCGGCGGGCATCTGGAATGTGGGGTCAAAGTTCCACCCAAAGTCTGGCGGCAGGAGGTCGCCGACTGCGGCGGCTGCAGCGGCGCTGCTCGGGGTACCGCCGTCCGGGATGGTGTTGGGGTTGGATGTTGGCTGGGAATGGGTGTGGGCTTGGTGGTGGAACGAGTCTTGCGGCTGTTGGAGTTGGGCGTGGGATGTCCCCAATGGGGCGTCGTGGGGCGAAGCAGAGTCGACACGGGGGAAGCCGAGGCCTTGTAATGTTAACTCGCCCATTGCAAAGCCCTCGTTGGGGGCGGCGGTACGTGTCGCGTGCGGCGGGGGTCCAGAAACGGCGGCGTCGGCCTGCGGCGTCTTGGCCGCTGCAGATGGGCTTGCGTCGCTGACATTGTCCGGGCGAAGCGACGGCGGGATGAGCATAGACGTTGACGGTGACGCCTTGGATGTGCGCCAGTGCTTGCCCAGGCGCTTGAGGAGGTCGGCAAATCCGCGGAGAAAGTGCTGGTCGTCAATGGCTGCGTTGCTCAGCGCTGTGACCACAGCGTCGAGCATGCCGGCCATGTTGGACTCGCCGTGCTCGACCATGCCTGCGGCGAGGGCCTGTGTCGTGTCAGCAGGTGATGCTGAGTGGACATGGTGGATGTAGCGAGAGAATGGGAGCAATGAAGCCAGTGCGAGTTTGATGCCAAAGATGGCCTGGCACCGAGGGGATGGCAGTGACAGGGTGGCAGCAGGACAGCGTGGCCCGCCCAGACCGACGCTAGACTCACCTTGTATAAGAAAGTCGTAGCGAACAGGATATACTGGCTGATCCTACTGGGGCAGTACCTCAGCACACCTCTTCCCTCGAGGTCGTTGAGGGTAATATCGATAATGGACCGTGCAGCCGAGAGTGCCTCCATGATCCACGGGCCCTCGCACATGTTGAGCAGCGATGGTGCACGGTAGTGTGCGTCATTTGCCTGTCTCCGCCGGCGGAGCTTGCCCTGGAGCGACCTCAAGGCCAGCGAGTAGGCATAAAGCACGACATAGTCGAGTTCAATGCGCAGGAGCGCAGAGTCGACGGTGCCGTCGCCCAGCTTTTCCTGGTGCCCGTGCTTCGAGTACCGGATCTCGAGGCTGAGGCTGCGGAGAAACGACTCCCAGGCGCCTGTGCGCAGCAGTGCGCGCGTGACTTCCTTGTTTGGGTCTGGGGTTAGTTGCGGTGGTTGGACATGATTGTGAATTGAGAGGTGGGGTGGTCAACGTACACAAGTGGTTCTGGATCGTGCCCAGGAGTTGGGCATTGGCGCCTAGAATGAACTTCTCCGACGTCCACACGTCGTTGCCTCCAGGTCTGCGGTTCTCGTCGACAACGAGCGACGAGATTGCCTCCCACCAGCGCGACGTCATGGCCTCCTGGAATACGGCGTTGCGACCGAGGCGGACGGCAATGCTGACGGGTTAGCACATGCTGGTACAGAGTGGAACCCACTGTCGATCGGCGTTGAAGCAGTCTGGGAATCATCAGCAGTGTAGGGTGATTCGATGCACTCTCTCTCCCCCACGTTGCCACTCACAAACCCAAGTTTTGAGCATCCTATTCTGCTTCCAGGGATTCTCATCATGGTTCCTATCCATGAGGTATGACACGTCGTGAAGGCCCAGCTCTTGCGCAAGGCGCACCGCCAGCCCGAGATTGGTCCACGCGTAAGCGTCGTACCGCAGCGATGGACGGAGAAGGAGCGCCTCTTCGGATGCGTCGCTTGTCGCGTCGTGGTCTGGGAGGGTGGGCATGGGGAGCATGGGCCATTCAGCGAGCAAGAGAAGCGCCTCGATCGTGCTGATGGAGCGCAGAGCCGGGTCGCCGTCGAACACACCCAGGATACGGAGTCGAACCCACTGCGCGAGCTTGTGGTGCACGACCTGGCCGCGGTTCTCGGCGAGAATGTTCGAGTAACGCGCCGCAATCACAATGATACTCCCGAGAAGAAGCGATTCTTGCTTGACGAGGGTTTCGAGGTACTGAGGTTCAAAGACGACCGGGTGGATGAGGGGGTAGAGCGGCGCCATCTCGAGTTCGAAGCTGGCGTCAGTGGGGAGACCAAAGCTAGCCCGGGCTTAAGCACCATCGTGATCCGCCTCTGCGGAGCCGGTTGGGTTCCGGCGGCCTAGTTCAGCCAGTCGGCTGGGTAACAATACGCAAACCCAACCGCTATGGCGCTGAACATCTTCGCTCTTCTCCCGTCGCGACGATCAACTGACCGTTTACCAGGCTTCATCACCTGCGACACAGTGCCCCTCTGGCTGCAACATCGTCCGTCCCAGCCATGGTCGGGTAGAGGATGTCAAGGCACTCGTCGCATGACCATGGCAACCGCAGTCGACTCCTCCCCCCCAGACAACAGCGCATCTCCCTAGGACGCGACAGCTCCAACGAGCCAGCGCGCGTTGGGCCCCACCACCAATCCATCACAACCGTCGACCCGAGCCGATCCTTGCTGCCCTCCACCATGCGATCTACCGCGTCCCCATACCACGCCAAGCCGCTCCCACAACGCTCCACGGCCACGAGCAACCCAACCGTACTCACAAAGACAACAACGCCCGCGCATCCTGGACAGTAAGGCACCCCTGCTGGATCGGCGACCACTGGAACCACGTCGCCGCATTATTCCCCTGCGGCAGCTGTGCGGGCGTCCTGCTCCCGCTCGCCGTGGCTTCCCTGTCCTGTCCTACTCCCCCAGCCTCCCGGTCTTTCCCATGCCTGGGCTTATCTCCCTTGCCCGGCGCGGAGGGACGCCGCCATGCCTCGCGGTACCGCAGACTACTGGCGCTCGCGAGGAGCTTGAGCGCGTCGCTAGGTGTCTGGAGGTTGGAGCTCACGAGCGTGTTGCCGTCCCCGCCTTCGTCGTCGGATGAGCGCGAGTGCGGCGAGCGTGAGCGGGGTCGTGGGGAGCTGTGCGATGTGCGTGGGCGGCGGACGTGTGGCGCGTGTGCGTGCGGGTGTCCGGCGTTGAGGGGGCGGTCGCGATACGGCGGCGACCTGGATCCGGAGCGCGACCCGCCTCGCCCCTCCAACGGCCGCCACTCGCGCCCAACTCCATGCCGCGACGGCCCCGCTGCCGGCCCCAACCCAGAGCCCGACCGGGACGGCGTGGGATCGACCACATCAGACCGTCTTGGAATCGCATCCCGCACAAACGTCGCCTGCGCACGCACGCACTCGCGCTGCTCTCGCATGCACCGCTCGCACGGCCCGTCCCAGGGCATGTTGGGGTCGCCAAAGCTGCATTTCAGCTTGCGCTAGAAGACGTGTCAGCCACTTGGGGACATGGGCAAGGTGGTAGGAATGATTGGAAGGTCGGGGTCAGTGGGACGTACCGAGCGACACGGGTAGCATGCGCGGTAGGTGCGCTTTGGGCGCTTGGCGGCGCGCTCTTCGCCGGACATTGAGGCCGGATGCGTGGTGGACAAGCGAAGAAGGGGAGTGTTGTTGAGTGTTGAGTGTTGAGTGGTGTTGAGATGCGAGTCGGTCATCGGGTGGGTCATGTCCGGGTCGGATGTTGTTGCCGAGCCGTGCCTTACCCCACAAAGTGGACAGCGTCATTTTCTGGACTGCGTTGGCTGATGGCTGCTCTTCATGTGGGCTCACTTGGCATAAACTCCTCCCAGAAGGCCAGTATCAACAGCAGCAACACGCGTGCTCTCGCATTTTACCATGCATGTGATGGGGACATGTCAAGTTGGAAAACCAGTGCATACGAAAATGGGTGGTCTGGTCGCCGGGTCCAGATCCAAAACGTCACCATGTATCTGCGTTTCGTTTTGGCGATACATCTCGCGGTGGGATGGCTAGAAGGCTGAGAGCACCAAGAGCAGGGCTGCAGCTGACCTGGAGGGCTGCAGGTTTGAACACGTTTCGCAGCCGATACCCATGCGACATCCCTTGCTGGCACGCAACGGCAGCACGGAGCAACAGTGTCGATAGAGTCGACAGCGGTGGCATGCTCGCAACAGGTGACCGATACAACAATCCCGTACACTCCCAGTACAAACGACCTTCATACACCAAGACCAACGTCGGACCTTCTGCGGATACGGCTCTTCTCCTTACCGCTCCGCTTACATTACAATTACCCAGGATACTCTCCAGCACGCCGTTCTCCAGGCGACTCTCCACCCCGTCACGGCTCTCCGCCCCTCGTCACAGCGTTCCATGCGCGCTCCCCACGCCCCACGACATCGAACCGCTTCCATCACCCCGCAAATAAACTCCGGTGCAATTCGCCATCGCACACCTGCCAGTGCGACGACGCGACCCCGCCGTCCTGCTGCGCCCAGTACTCTTGGAGGAGGCGGATCCCCGCACGCGTGTCGAAGCACATGTGTGGGCTGTGGAGGTTAGCACCATGCCTGTACGAACATGCACAAGCACGCACCCTGGGTGTTCGAGCAGGCGGAGGAGGGGCTCTCTCGCGTCGGTGTCGGGCCCAAGGTGGAATCCAGAGAGGAGGAGCGGCCAAAGCAGCCTAGACATTAGCACAAGTTCGTGACCAAGACCCGGCTCCACCGTCACGTACCAGTTCATAGTGATGCCCTTTTCAAAGTCGAGCTCACGCGCAAGCTCGAGAATGGCGTGCGCACACGACACGACGCGCTCGTCGCTGCGCTCGAGGCCGAGGACGTCGCGCATGAGTGCGATACGCATCGCGTGGCGGTAGCAGTGATTTCCGTACTGCGTGCGCGTGTGGTGGGGGTAATAGTTGAACCCGTGGTCCCAGACCTGCAGCTCGGCGAGGAGGCCATTGGCTGCGTCGTGGAGGCCGCGGGGAGGACTTGTGTCTTCCTTCTTTACTGCCATGGTCTCGCGTGCGATGCCAATCAACGAGCACGCCTGCGTGGCGTTAGTACACGCCGGGTTGGGTGTGTTGTCGCTGAGAACGTACCCTTGCCATCACGTCGACCATGCTGCGGGTCACACCTGGGGGTAAGCACAACACCGTGGGACATGGCACAACAGGGTTCCGGGGACGTACCAAACATGCGCTCGACGCTCTCCCATTCGACGTCTCTCCCCGACCACCTCTCAATCTCGTAGAACCACGGCTCAAACGGCTGTCGGATGATGCTCGGGCGTCGTCCTAGGGTCATACACGCGACAACATCGCGGACGGCAAGTTGCTCGAGCACGAAGCGGGTGACCGAGTATTGGTTTTTAGGACACGCAGAGACAATCTTGTGCGCGCCGCCGAGACGATCAATGAGCCCGATGGCAGTCTGCAGCACGTCATCCCACCCGTTGTCTGCTGCCAGCGTCTGGGATATCAGCTAAGGACCTTGGGGCCATCTAGCTTACACAGGCCACAGTCAGACTCAGCAAGGCGGCGAGGGTGACTTCAATGTCTGGCGCGTGCTTCTCGGGGTCCTTGAGAACATCGTCCAGCATGGCGAGGACGCGATGCCGGGCCTCGCTCGTGATACGGATAGCTGATCGTGGGCGGGTGGGGTCTTCGACAAAGCGCAACCTCACGGCGCCGACGGCAAGGACGGCCAACCGTAGCGCGTCACATGGTCGTGATATCCTGTTTGTTAGAATAGAGCTGACAACGTGTACTGCATTAGCTCACCCGGGGGCGTCGCGCAGGACAAGCGGAGCATGGATCGTGACCCATGGGTTGAATGGGCTCGGCCCATGTGGGGTGCTGAACGCCATGAGCTCCTCGGCCGTCTGGATGTAGTGGCGGAACGTAAGCATCTCGTCCCTGGTATGTTAGTGGGGTGTACAGCGAGGCTGCTCCGCTCGACGCCGTCGCGTAACTAAGCTAGGCGTCGAGTTCACCGAATACCACTCACACGCGGGGGAAAAATGTGGCCAACAGTGTCCTGATCGGTTATCAGCCCTAGTCACAACATGACCCGTTGCCACCCGACTCACGCGTCCATCATGAGGCGTTTGCGAGTATCGTCCGAGATCCACTCTATCGGATTACCTTCAAACGCAATCGAGGAAGACGGTTGCGCAGGCGTCATTGCGGCTATCGGTGACACAGGCGCTACGGCAGTGACCGGGTCATTGTTGGACGACGAAGACGCCGCCGGCGTCGATGGGAGCGCGAGGGTTGGCTTGCGCCGCCGCTTGCGCGGGTTGGGCGCCTTCTCCGGCCCATACCCACACTGCAGTGTTAGCGAGTGCTCGGGTACACCAAAACTTGAGAGAGGTTTAGCCATGAGGGGCAGACAGACGGCAATATACCGAGGGAAGCTGGACGCAGGACGCACCTCTCGGCGGCCAAAGCGACATCGTTCGCAGACGGGGCGTGTCTCGTCGCACTTTACACGCCGTTGGCGGCAGGTGAGGCAGCCGTTGCGGCTGCGCTGCAGTTGGTACTCGTCCTGTGTGGAGCTGGATGGCTCGCCCATGGGGACGTTTTGGCGAGAGTGGTGGTTGTGGAGAGGGTGGGTGGTGTTGGTGGTGATGGTGGTGTTGGGTTCGGAGGTCGGAGTGTCGGTCGGTCGGTGTGAGCGGCGAGGACGAGAGAAGCGAGGAATGCGGTTCAGCCGAGTCATTCTACCACGTGGGTTTACATCCGATATCCGACGGCCAGATCCGATGACCCCAATCCAGCCAATCCTGGACGCCATGGTGCACATGCTTCTCACTGCCAGCATCACACAGGTTAACATCGCATGCATAGCAGCATCGTGCTTGCACAAACGTCAAAATCGTTCATAATGAGAGGCCCGTGGCCAGTGTAGACAACGCAAGTGTTATGACAATGAAAGACTACAACCTCCGACCGTACGAGCCCCAGCTCAAAGCTTGTGGTCGCCCTGTGAATGCCACTCCTCGTCCTCAACCAGCGATGAGAGCTGGAACCAGCCCATGGCGGGCGTACCAATCTCGGCCTTGGTGGATGCAATCTCCTCGGGGCCAGCGACGACCATCTCCTCGCCCGGACGGCGGGCGGCGTCCGCGAGGAGCTGGGCCTTGCAGCACATTTCAAAGTTGATTTGCCTGGGAGTTAGCAGGGGCTTAAGGGTGGATAAGGACGGTGGGCCTCTGGCGCGCACAAACGCAGACGCCTGAGCACACAAGGAGTCTCTGTAACATGAAGGACACTGCTGTCATGTAGGGGTGCGCATAGAAGAGCAGAGACGGGTGGCGTGTGCATGAGCGGGCACGCCCACAGGCACCCCACCCATTCATCCACTCTTATCTCGGACCAAACCTTGAGCACGGACACAAGTGCGCTCATCGCCCGTGCCCTCCATCGTCCATCCATCCATAATCCCCCGATATCAATGCCGTCAGCCACTCACCACCATGCCGCCTCATCGATCGAGCTCTTGCCCATGGCGAGGATGCCGTGGTTTTGGAGGATGGCGATTTTCCTGGGTCCGGCGAGCTTTGCAATGCGCTCTCCTTCGAAGTTGTCAAAGACGGCGCCACCAAAGGGGACGAGGACCATGTCGTCGTGGTAGGCGCATGCGTCCTGGGAGATCATGTCGAGGGTGCGTCCGAGGGACGAGAACGCCTTTGTCTGGGGTCCATGGACGTGGACGATGGCCTCAATGCCTGCAGGACCCTCGCGCCCACGGACCTTGTAGATTTGCGAGTGGATCGAGCTTGCGCTCGCGTCTGTGGGTGAAAAGCCCTCGACCATGGCGCCGTCCTCGATCCGGCAGCGGACCAGGTCGGACTGGCGCATGCGCGCAAAGCTCTTGCCCTGCGGGTTCACCCAGAACGTGTCTGGCTCGACCGGGTCGCGCACGCTGCAGTGCCCCGCGATGCCCTCGGACAATCCTGCGCGGTGCAGGATGCGGAACACGAGCGCCAAGTGTTCTTTGCGGTACCGCCGCTCCTCGTCGAGCGTCGCAAACACGGGCAACATCGTGCGTGTCGGCCCCACCTGGATGGCGTGGAATGGCGACGCCTCAATGTCAGTCGTGCACGGGAACCCAGGCGTGGCCGGCGATGGCACCAGGTGCGCCTGCGCACGTAGGCGCAGTGTCGGGCTCGCGGCCGTCTCGGTCGTGGTCGTCGCTGTCGTCGAGGCTGGGGTCATGGTTGAACTGGCTTGCGTGGGAATGAGGGCGTAAGTGGGTCAAAAAGAGGCTGCCAAGATATACCGGCTCGAAATGGGCAACCGTCAGTGGCCAGTGGTGGGCAAGCTGCGTTGATTTGTACGCGTGATTTGTAGTGGTGGCTGATGACATGTCATCGACCTCGAGGCGAACATTTCGTTACGGGCCCGGAATCGCCGCCCGTCTCGTAACGAGCACCCACCGCACCCAACCATAAACCAGCAATGCAGCAATCTTGGCGGCGCCTCGATCCGAGCCAGAAATCTCCATTGCACCCATGCACCCGATACGATAACAGGTAGAGGTTGTCACCTGCGTCCACAACGGACAGAAAACCTCACATAAGCCACCCCACGGCCTCGTATAAGTCGTTCCTACTCCTACACACGTGCCCAGCTCTTCTCCTCCACACACAGCCTATACGCCACGATGACAGCCACATCGTCGGACCCGTCCGACTCTCCCATCCACCGCGTCCACCGTGCCCTCTTCCCCACCCACGGCCCAACACCAGTGCACGCCCTACCCGACCTGGCGGCCGAGCTTGGATGCCGCGCAGTCTACCTCAAAGACGAGTCAAGCCGCTTTGGCCTGCCCGCGTTCAAGATCCTCGGCGCGAGCTGGGCCATTGCGTCGCTCCTCGGCGAGCGGTGGGGCGTCGAGCCATGGGATGTCGAGGCGCTGCGTGTGCGCGCGCGGGAGGAGCCGGGGTTGACGATGTACACTGCTACAGACGGTGAGTATCGTTGGGTTGTGGGGTCGTGATCGTGATTGTGGCAGGGGCGTGTGGCGCGTGTGGGCGGCAGGTCACGGAGGAGTGGGGGTCACGTTGTTTGGGGGCTTCAGCCGTGACAGACGTTGAGTTGGTTCTCGGCTGTATCCTGGGCTCCTATCTCGTGTACGGGTGGCACAGATAGAACATGGCGCATAGGCACCCTGATGCGCTACCATGGCATCGTCTATGTCAGCCGTGGAAGCATGCGGGACATCTGCAGCGAGTTGCCCATTTTGACAAGCAATGTCGAACGGCTGCCGTGCCCATACCACTCGGACCCGGCGGTACAGGAGCGCGACGACCAGAAACGATGTGCAAGCGGGCCACAAGCCAGAACCAGAACCACGACACCAAACCACTATCCCACCTCCGCTTAGCACCGCTCACACACAGGCAACCACGGCCGTGCAGTTGCACATGTATCCCGCCTGCTCGGCGTCGGCGCGCACATCTTCGTTCCAGGGGTCGTGGAGGAGTGGTCGCGCCAGGCAATCGCTTCGGAAGGGTGCAATCTGACGATTGTTGATGGCGATTATGACGCGGCCGTGCGCGCAGCAGCGGACGCTGCTGCTGCGCAGGGGAAGGATGGGATTGTCGTGCAGGATATGAGTTGGGAGGGGTATGAGGATATTCCTGCTGTGAGTCATGTGGTTGATGAGGGGCCCACCTGAAGGAGCTGAGGTGTAGGGTTCCGCCCGTCATTGAGAGGTGATGAGAGGCGACGTAGCCAACACCACCGCTCAGATGACGAATAGTGACCGTTCTAGCCGCGTGGAGAATCATGTCGGCTGTGACGAGAGCCGAGACGAGAACGACGACGAGGATCATGGGCACTGCCACGAGAACGACACACATCACCACCTGCCGCCTGCACGCCTGCAGAAGCGCCACCCACGCGTCTCCCAAACGTTACTGACACCCAGCGCATCGTAGCAGGCTACACCACAATCGCCGCCGAACTCGACGCCCAACTACCCCAGGACGCGACCGCCGTCGTCGTCCCCGTCGGTGTCGGCTCCCTCGCCCACTCCATCGTCCAATGGTACGCCCCCCGGGGATCACGTACGTCGCGCGGTCTTCCATCGGCGCGCATCATCACGGCGGAACCGACAGCCGCGCCGTGCCTGCACTCTGCGCTCGCTTCCTCCTCTGGGACGGAGACGCCTGCTCCGATAACGGCGCACACGCACACAATCATGGCGGGGCTCAACTGCGGGACAGTCACTGCCAGTGCGTGGCCGGACCTCCGCCGTGCGGTCGAGCTAAAGGATGCGGCCGTCGTGTCCGACGCCGAGGCATTGCGCGCCGTGGAGGATCTGGATACCTGGGGGGTACAGGCGGGGCCGTGTGGGGCTGCAACGGTGGCGGCTGTAAGGAAGGTGACGTTTGGGGAGGGGGATGTGGTGGTGCTTATTTGTACGGAGGGGAGGCAGGTGGTTGGGAAAGAGGTTCAGGAAGAGTAGGTGGGGAGCCAGGACGCGCAGGACGACGGGTATGGAGGTTGAATGTTGTGTAGCATGCAGCACGTCCTGCCCCGCGCCGCCAGGACCGTGCGAGGCAGTTGGTGCAACAGCTCCAGCTATCCGGCGCTCTCTAACGCTCGGACAATCTCCAGCCATCCTCTGCAATCTTCTGCGATCGAGCGATCCCCTCGGAGGATCAGACAATGGCGCGCTCCTCGAATCCCGCTTTTCGTCCCCAGGCCTCCGAACCCTCGCCCCATCCACAAGTCGCAACTGACATCCCTACATGCTCGAACTTGGCTGTCCGTATAGAGAGCGTAGATATCTGCCCCTACTGTACTCGACGCATCGTATATGCCATACCATACCCTTCGGCTGCGAGCCAGCGCAACATCAAACCCTGGTCGGCATATTCTGGGCTTCGACGACATCTGGCCTGCCTCAGGAGCTATCGGGGCGTCCTGTGTCATTCCGACCCGTGTCCCCAGTGTCCTGCAGACCTGTCTTCCTGTACCGTGCTCTGCGCGGGCCATTCACCGCTACCCAGCCCCCCGCGGCAGCGAGGCAGCTGCCACGTGGTTTGTCTCGACGTTTATCCGCATCTGCTGTAAGTTATAAGATGCACATCCTCTGTGGCTGCCGTTGTGCGCGTCGTGGGCCAACGTCCCCGCCTGGCGCACCTGGTCCGTTACGCGGGTGGGGTGGGAGGATCGCCACATTCGATGATGGTCCATGAACGAGATTTCCGTGAGCCATGCCCTGGTGGTGGTGAGTACCAGTTCAATCTCATCGGAGAATAGTGCATCGGCAGCTGCCGCCCTGTGTCGCCCAAGCGCAACCGTGACATTGGATACTTTGCGCCGCTACTGCCACTGATACCAGGGATGGTCAGGTATCCATTCCCATGTCTGGCCCGTGTCGTCGAGCAGGTTGCGCGGTGTCACCAGCCTGAAGTTCTGGCTCCAGTGGCTCGAGTAGCAGGACACGGCTGTGGCGACCTGGCCCTCACTCAAACCGTGCTCGTCTCCCTGTCTGCTTAGCTTCACTTCACCAACACATCTGGCTCAGGCTCGGAGACATGTTGTCATAGTGCTTGCGTGCGCCAATGAGTTCCACAACTACAGTATGCAGCTTGGAGGTTTGTTTCGGGTGCGGCAAATGTCGTTGACTCGGGCCGTGTGCGAAGGAAGCCCCATCGATGGTGTTTCAAACAGATAACGGGCGTCAGACAGGTATACCAACAGCAGTGGTGGTGGCCTGGATAAGTGGTGATATACAGTAGAAGTCTCATCGAGGTTGAAAGAAAACACCTCTCCCGCCTAGGTAGACCGGGTAGACCAGCGACCCGACGCTTGTCTAATCAGCCGCGGAGCACTGGCGCGTCCGAACGCCTGCCCAGCGGGTGGGATGTGGCCGCGGCGGGCCCAATGGGGTAAACTGCGCACATGAGCACGTGCACTGTTGGCGCAGTTTGCCTCGGTACCCGAGCAACTCACAAGAGCGTGGCATCCACCCTTTCGTGCACTTTTGTGCCTATGCCCTGTTAGTACGTGCGCGTTGCTAGCATGCGGCAGTTGCTAGTCGGTCGTTTCACCTCCCCGCTAGTGAGCTGTTAACTGCTGCCGCCTCATCCTTGGCGCTTTGTCGTGTGCTGGCCACACCATCTCGGGGGTTTAACGCCGTGATTGATCGCTCAGCGTACATATACGGGCGATGTGTCTCACCCATCCCTGTGCCACCGGGCACTCACCGCCACCTTGGGTTCATTAAGCTCATTTCTCGCTCACATGTCTCATGTACGCGTTTAGGCCACGTACGCCACGTGGATCGTACTGGGTGCTTAGGGCTAGATCCGGCTGGAATGATTCCAATATATGGAGTTCCATGACATGCCCATTCGCTTGATGGCCTGCGGGCTGCGGGCACAGTCGGGTCGAAGGTGGCGCTCGGCGCGCTCGGATGATTGCCTGTGTCCCTTTGCCCAATTTGCCCGCTCCAGTGCCATGGCTGCCACAAAAGTTTCCGTTTTACGTCATTGTGGCAAATACAACCAAAAACATGAGAAGAACGGGAGCACGGTCAAGACCTGTTGGCCGTTGGAAGCAAGTATCGCCCTGTGGAGAGTGTCATTTGGATCTCACGGTCACTCCCGTCATTCCACAGGCCCCAGGTATGGCCAGTAGAACCTTCCTTGGCAGTAAACATCACCTTTTTCCTGTGCTGTTGCCGCCGTGTCGCAACGCGCAGCTTTGAAGTGTCTTCCCGTATCCCTCGGCCTGTCAGGTTTGTCAGGGTTTTAGCACTGTGGCGAACACCCGGTTTTTATTAACAACATTTGCGGCTCCCTTCAGTATATTAATACAGGGGTTAGCCGCATCAAGCCACATTACACACGGCAGAGGTCGTACGGGTGCCAAGAGAATGAATCATGGCCTCAGGATGCGGGGAGCATCCGCAAACCCAAACCCGTACCAGTATGGGATCGCAGCAGTACAAAACTACTGTGCACTGCACTTACCAAGTGTGTGCTATGCTTACCCCTCGGTGCGGTGCCTGTGAGTTTCGGGTAGGGTTGATTTCCGCAGAGGTACAGAGGCACAATCGTAATCAACCACACACCCGCGGAACTTCTCGAAACAAGCCGCTGTATTCGCAGCCGTACCATGTTCTCGCATACAGGACATGAACAGGGAAAAGTCCATGGGTGAAGAATGTACGACAACTGCGGCCGCTCCCGCTCTCAACTTACCGTATACCTAACGACATGGTACGGCCCACGTCAACGGGCCAAGCCTGCGCGGGATAGGAGTTGAATGTGGCGTTGGGACAAGTGGCCGTCCGAACGCCCATCGGCAATCAGCCACCACCCATGAGCCAAGTGTTTGCTTTCCGCTGCGGTATGCTCTGCCCGACACTTCTTGCCCGACGGATCGAAGGATGCCGTTGATGCGTCGGCGGTCCTGGTTTCAGTACGGGAACCCAATGCCTCTGGGAGCGTCGCAGCTGCGCTCTAAAGTAAGGACGGGGTACTTGGATCCCGCTGGGTGGGAATGCAGGGTTGCAAGACCAGGCGCAACGAGGCGTACACTCATGCAGCGTACTCTGAATGCTCTGCACGCTGTGCGCTGCGTGCTGCGCCTGTGCTCTTGTGTTGTGTTGTCTGGACTTGTGCTTGTCTGGAAACACTCGACGCCCCCGTGCCGCGTACCCCAACCACGATTGACCCCATTGCCATGACGATGCCGAACAGACGCTGATCAGATCCGCAAGAGCACACACACACGTTGCACCGTTCCCATACCCTCCCTCGTAGCTGCTGCCATCACTGCGGTTCCTCTTACGTTTCCCCTATCGCCCTCGCTATCGTCTTGATATCTATTTGCAGGATACCACTGTGCCTTTGCACAAATCTCGCCACAGCCACGACTACACCACGTCTAGAGATCGACGACAGCGCGACGACCGCACTCGTGGGCTTGAACAACTGCAGGTTGCTAGCTTGCGAGCCGAGCCACCAACTGCGACGCGACCACAGCTGAACGGCACCGAGGTGCGTCACGACTAGCCCGACGACAGACGACACCTCCCTCACTGCACCACACTACAACACCACCTTCCCAGCCATGGTCGTCCACAGCCTCCCCCGCGCCCGGATAGCCACGGTGCTCATCCTCGCCAACCTCCTCATCGTCCTATACTACACCACCGCGGCACAATCCGGCCCCCACACCAACGTAGCCTCGTACACCGACGACCGTGGGGGATGGTTCGCCGCCGCCCGCCCCGATGGGTGTAACGGCTGGAACCCCCTTGCACCCGCCGAGGACGATCCGCCAGCGTGTTTCCGCGCAAAGCAGTTTCGCCAGATTCAGCGGTTCCGCGTCACTATCGCGGAGGATGGGCTTGAGTGAGTGTTGCTAGGTGCGGAGGTGAGAGGTACGCAGTGCCGAGGTCAGACGTGGGTCGGTGGTCGTTGTGTGGGGGTGCGACGTGCGAGGTAGGAATTGTGTCGTGGGAAGCGCATCGTGGTGTGTCCTACTGCGTCGTGCTGCCTGTAGTCGGCAAGCCGTTCAGCGTGCCGCGTGTAACACTCGGTCTCGGCCCTTGCAGCAACGATACACAATGGTCTGAAGAGGACATTTGTGCTCCTACATCACCGATACACCATCCTCTACGTCCCTCTGTCCTCACACAGAGTTTCCAACTGTCCAAGGTTCCCAAGCCCGCTTCATCGCTAACACAAAGGTATCTCGACGAAGAGCTCGAGACCATTGACCAGATCGAGCGCTGCGCTCTGGGTATCCACAAGTGCCCCGTCCGCCCACTGATCGTGACCGACTGGTACTGGGCGTGGCAGGCGAAGAAGTCGACGTCGGGCGAGGCTATTTGGTTGTCGGATGTGGTAAGTCCGTTTGGGGGTGGGGAAGCAGGACTGTTGGGACGGGGGATTGCGGTTGGCGAGTGGCCACGGAAGGTCGGATACCCCGTACCACACCCACACCATGTCCCAACCACAACGGCCACAACCCACAACCGCCACATGGCACTGACTTTCCAGTTGGACGAAGTGAAAAAGAACGGGTACGCCGTCGCCGCGCAAGATCGTGGACATTACCGCGTCTGGCGCATGATCAACGGTCTGGACCTTTCGTTGTGAGTACGACGTACTCTGGCTGCGTGGAGAGGAGAGGGGATGTGGCTGTTGGGAGTGTAAGCGAAGGGTATGGCAAGGGAGGGGGAAGAGATGGAGCGTAACAAGATGGAGGGCGTGTAGAGAGGGACGGCGGGCGGTCATGCCGAGGTGGCGGTGATAGAGACAGCGCCGATAGAGACAGCGCCGAGTTAGGTTTTGTCACGGAGCATGGAGGAGGTGCCAGTAAGGAAGGAGCCGGCGGTGGAGAAGCTGGTAGCGAGATAAGGTTGGCAGTGGGATAAGGTTGGCACCGGGATAAGGTTGCGACATACCCCGTGCCGAGACGAAGCAAGTTGGCACCCGACCAAGGAGACGGTAACTATCTTCTCCTCGCGACGGGTGTGCAGGGCAGCACCATAACGACTGTGGCACTGATGGTGACGGTGGTACCTGGATGGACGGCAGGCAGTGTGGGAAAATGTACAGGCGGCACCGGACGAGAAGTTATCACCGAAGCTCAAGCCCGAGATGGAGCCGCCTACCTGGCGAACTGCATCGGTCTGGATGCATTCCAGAGGATGGAGATGCACCTCTGACCCGAGGAGCTAGTGTAACGACCGCAAGCGTGCGCTGCAGACAATACCACACAACGACAGACCAGCACTGACTCCCGCAGGCACATGTTCTGGACATCCGACCGCGGATCGGAAATGTGCTTCAGCGACCCGCGCTGCGTACGGCCAGAAGACTACCGCCCTTCCGAGAAGGAGGAGCACCGGCATGACCTCGACGCGATTCCGGCAAAGGAGATTGGCGTCGTGCCCGCCTGGCGGATCATGACGATGCACTGGGTGCGTGCTGGTGGGCGATGGGATTCGATTCTGTTTCTGTGGGAGTGCGGCAAGGTTTGGTATGACGGTCTAGATGGCGTCAACAGAGTTCAACGTTGTGCCAAGAGACCGAGTTCGGTCTGTTGCATGGCCACGAGCCGTGTGGTGCCTGGATCGGACGATACATGTCGAGGACGGAGAGGATATGTTGTTGATGATACATGTCGAGGATGGAGGAAAACATGTCGAGGATGGCGGCGCGGGCTGCCGTGTTTGGTTCTGTCTCTTGCTCTCTTCCGTTCCTGTTTGGGTTCGCTACTCCATCCACAGCCGCTAACGCCCAGTGGGGACTCAACCCCCAACGCGCCCCCCTCTACGCCAACAAGGAGACATATACGTACCACCCCCTCGGGGCTAAGTGGCACATGGCGTGAGTTCGCCTCTTGTCCTACCCCATCCACACCCACACCCTCCCCATCCCGTCACCACCCTTAACTGACGCCCAGACCATTCGAATACCCAGGCCACACCTGGATCCCGCTCTCAATCCAGCGCAGGTGTCTCGCGACCGCGGCCGTACCCTATGAGGAGCGTACCAACACAGTCATCATCCTCGCCAAACGTGCGCGTGAGTATGGGTGTAGTGCAGCACGGAGGACATCCCGGACCAGACTGGGTGGAAGAGAGAGTTGCCCAAGGACCCGAAGGCGCGCTGGATACCTCTCAGACTGCGTCTGTCTGTGGCGTCTCGATCTCCCCCAACCTCCCTCCCTACACTGGCGTCTGACCCTAACGTTCTACGCTACCCCCTAACCCCCGCACACTCCACCGCACACCCCACACACCCCCACTAACACCCAGTCTACTTCCGCTGGCTCGGCCCCGGATTCGCAACCGCCTGGCCCGAGATCATCAAGATGCTCAAGGAGGACAACATTACGCTCGTGACCTACTCCAACGACGAGGACGGCGTGGTGCCCCCGGGGCTCACGCGCATGCCCCAAATGTCCGCGTACGAGTTTGGCCGCCAGGTCGCGAGCGCAAAGGCCATGCTGGCTATTGGGTCGCCGGGACTGTCGCCCAGTCCGTATATTTCGCTGTGAGTGGGGTTTGGTGTTAGGGGGGCGGACTGGGGAGTGGGCGGAGGAGGAGATGGAGATGTGGATCGAGGTGGGTGGGAGCTGTGAACAGAGTCTTGGGGGAGATGTCGTTCGAGAGTACTCGTTGCTGCAGGGGTGCAGTACGCTTCGCAGCACCGGTGCACTGCTTGGACCCCAGGGCAGCACTCGTCGCAGGACCGCTTTGGCGCGCTGGTTGGGGTGCCCTGGCCAGAGCATGGTGGTGGAGGGATAGTCACGCTGCTGTCTTTGGCGCCGTATGGTTGATCACGGAGGTCAGAGCAATGAGCAATGATGGAACCGCCGGGGGGTCTGTGGTTGAAGTGCTGCAGTTGGCATCTCCCTTGGAGGTCTGTGGGGGGAGGACAGGTGTCGGAGACAGAGAGCACCAATTGGGCCACGAACTGGAGCACTGGCCAAAGCACGACCAGATCCTCCTCAGGGCATGTCCACGGGCGAGCAACACCCTGCTCCGAACGCGACCGAGCCCACACCAACTCGAATATACCCCCTCCCCCCCCCTTCTCCCCTCTGCCTTAGCCCCCGGTCCCACTAACATACAGCTGCCAAGGTGCCCCCGTCGTCATGCCCTCGCTCAACCTCCCCCTCCCGACTGGCTGGAAGTTGTTCGACACGGGCGAAGTCCAGAGTGGGCCCGTGCAAGTGCTCGGCGAGCCGTGGGTGTTCAACTACAAACGGGGCGACTGGCGCGGCATGGTGCGGCAGATTAAGAAAGCTGTGAATACGCCGATTGAGCCTTTGTGAGTTGGTTTGGGTCGCGGGGGTTGGGTTGGGACGAGCCATGCTCGCTCCCCCCCTACCCATCTTCCATACCACCGCTAACACACAGCGTCCCGCCCGAAAACACGTACCAAAACCTAGCGCGCGTCGTACATGAGTTCCTCAATGCCGACTGGGAGGCAGCGTACCATGCCTTCCTCGCGACCCAGCCCGACGGCGTGATCCCGCGGCTGCCCATCGAGCAGCGGGATAACTGCTACAGCGACAAGGGATGGTGTTACAAGCCCGTGCGCAAGGGGGATTACGATGACCAGGGCAGGGTATTGAAAGACAAGGTTTGGTGAACGTGAAGGGGCGGGGTTCGGACTGGAGCTGGAGCTGGTGCAGCGTTGAGCATAGAGGTGTCGCCCAACGGAGCGCGCGCTGAACATGGGGCGCGGCGCTCAAGGCGATACCTTGGTGGCGATCTGCGGGACATTGCGATGGGGAGATCTGGCTGTTGGGGACAGAGGAGTGCATTGTACAAACATATGTAGGGCTAGATCATGATAGAGGTTGCTCGTGCACCCAGTCGAGTGTCCTGTGCTACTCTCGGAGAATGTCTGTCGGCACTAAGTATTGGAGCATTGGGGTCGCAGCAGCGACAGGCCGCCCTGTTGTCTGCATACTACTGGGCGGCATTGGGGCGGCGCTCGGGGGGTGACACGCACGAGACTCTAACCAGAACCAGCTGCCAAGTGCTATGCCACATGCAACAGGGGGGGAAGTGTACACTCCTGGAGCACAAGGCGATGCTCGCAGGCTATTCCTGTCCTCGTCTCCCATTGAGGCACGGAAAGCGGCTCACACACAACCCTGCCTGGGGGTACCTAGCCCAACGCCCCCTCCGTCCTGGCCGACTCGTACCACTATACATGGGTACATGCCCAGCCTGCATGCTTAACCCAATCGTCTCAGACCGTACTGCCCAGCACTAGACGTCCTCGAGCCACACCTGCGGCGCGGCGGGGAACCAATTGGCCATGTCGGTGTCGAGCGCCGTGCCCACGTCGAGTGGGGCATTGGGGTCTGTGGATCAGTGCATGTCGTGATCGCCTGCGAGACAAGGGAGACGGCACATCTGCCACCCCACAGCACGCATAAGCACGAACAGAACCGACCGGGCCCCCTTCAGCCATTGGCCCCACCAAACTCACCTTCGGCTGCCGGAAACCACGCGGCGAGGTTGAACTCGTCTGGCCAGGCCGTGTCGAGGAGCGGCGGGGCGGACCCAGGCGCAGCTGCCCCGACCGATGCCGCGGGACCGGCCGGATCGGCGCCTGGCCACGTCGCGGCGTCCGCGGCGGCGCCGAGGACGTGTACAGGGTCGTTCCACGGAAAGGGGTTGATGCCGGGGTAGTCTTGCACGCCGTCTGCCACTGCGTTTGGGTGGGCGCGGCTTGTGCGTCGCCCTGGGCGGGCAGGTTCGGGGGAGGGGACTTTGGGGTGCGTGGCGCTCATCTGGGTATAGGGGAGGATACCCTGTTCGCGTGCCTTTGCGAGTGTGCGACGGAGGCCGTTTGCGAAGGGCCGAGTGGGGTAGTCGGGGAGGCGGATGAGGAGCTTGTCAATGTCGAGGCTGACCTGGTGGAGGTTGCAGACGTCGGGGAGGAGCTCGGCCATGCGGATCACGTAGCGGGCCGTGGACACGATGCCGATGTAAAAGTTGTGGTTTCCGAATTCCGACTCCTTTTCGAGCCGCTTGTGCGCCACCGATGAGACGAGAAAGGCCGCCCCGCGCATCGCGGCGCTCACCCACTGCTGGCGCTCGGGGGACAGGAGCTTGACATCGTCCTTGCTCCGCACGCCGTACCACGCGGGCGAGTTTGTAAACATGATCGAGTACGCGCGCTGGTTGTCCAGCTCGACCATGAGAAAGTCGTCCTCGCTCAGCCCCACCGCCCGGTAGTAGCCCAGCCAGTAGTCGTACAGCGACTGGATACCGTTGTTGGCCTCGCGTAGGCACACGTCCATCTGTGCCGGGTCCTGCGCCGATATCGACTCGTACGGCTTGAACGCGTTTTCGCGCACTTCGCACAGCTCGACAGAGTTGACCAGCCGGCTGTCGTACAGCGTCGACAGTGGGTGATCGAGCAGCTCACGCGCATACTGCGCCCGCTTACCCCGTTCAGAGGGGAACAGGACCGGCAGCGCGTGGTTGAACGACATTTCGTACGCCAGTCGCACAAGCTGGATGTCAGTCAAGGTCTCTTGTGAAATTCGTGGCGCCAACACTCACCGCAAGCCACACCCTTGCCCCCACGACAAGGGGTCGCTGCCGCTCGAGCATGTGGTCTGGGTGCCCCGACTCCATGCGGATCTTGTGCAGGTACGGCAAGCAGCGGTACAGGCGCATATCGACGCCGAGCGCCATGGCGTGGCAGCACGTCCGCCACGCGTGCTCAGAGTACGACACCAGTATAGTCAAGCCCTGCACTGTCTCGAGCGTCGCCACGGGCGAAAACAGCGTCAGTGTCGCCATCTTCTCCACCTCCTTTTGGATCATCCGGCACAGCTCAGACGGCGGCCCGCATGTCTCGCGCCGCAGCCCCACGAGCACCATGACTGTCACGCAGAAGGGGGACCGGCGGCGCATCTTGTCAAATGTGTCCTCGCGCGGGTCAAAGACGGGCACAAACGGGTGCGCGTATTTGAAGAATCTGTTGTCAGCTCCGAGATTTGATAGTCAAGTGTGCGTTTGAGGAGCAGGTGCCTCTCCAGTGCCATTGCCAGGGCCGCGCTCTTGGGGACCATCCAGCTCTGCCACCAGCAACGCTAGACATAAACAACAGCGTGCCCGCACTACCCTCGCAGCCACGACTGAAACACAATGCCACTCACGACTGGAACAACCTTCGCCCCTCCTCTTCCGACATATACCCCATAGTGATCGGATCACACGCGTTCCGCAGCGGGTCGCCCTTTTCGCGAATGGGTAGCGGCTCCTCCCACTCATTCTGGCTGTCGACGTGTTCCGCCGAGCCCAAGTCCCAGTCGGCGTGGAACGGTCCCTTGGACGCTCCCAGCCGTCGTCGCTTGCCCTTGTTCCTGTGCCAATCGTCCTCACCAGCGGCCCTCGTCTCCAGCCCGCGGCTGTGCGATGTCGGCCGCTTCTTCGGCCGGGGCAGGTTGGCCTCGTCATGGCCCTCGCGCAAAAAGTGCAGCTCCTCCTCGCGCTGCGTAAAGTGCCGAAACGGCTCGCCTTCCATGGCACTCTCGAGGGGGTCGTCGTCGTCGCTCATATCTGGCGACGGGGAGCGCACGCCCGTTCCTCCTGACGTCGACGTCGTTCGTAATTGCGTCAGGGGAGGGCGCTCGAGCAGGCCGTGGCTCGAGGTAGGGTACGAGAACCCGCCCGAGCCCGGGTCGCGCACGAGGTACGGGTTGACCTCGTCGGTGGACGTCGACCATGGTGTATCCGCCGCGCTAGGGTTGGAATGGGGGACGCTTGGCGCGGATGCGGCGGTCGTGGGGCCTGGAGGGCGTGGGCCGTCCAGCTGTGCGCTAGGTGCCGACATTGGTCGCTTGGGAGGCTCTGTTGGCGTCAGTCGTGTGTAAAGCTGCAGCTCAAACGAGCCCTCGGCAGCGACGTATGTGCTTACGAGAGTACTTTGCCATTGCGGCCCGAGAGGAGATGCTATCGGCCGGAGTCTCGGTCGTCGTCGACGGCGATTCGGCTGGTCCCGCGAAACGGAGCAGCGCAGACGACATTTCCTCGAGCTTGTGGTAGATGCCCGAGACGTGGCCCTCGAGCTGCTCCAGTCGTCTGGCGTGTTAGCCTCGTGTATAAATGAAGCGCTCCGGGAGTGAGATGAGGGCCAACCACAGGATCACTCTGTTACAGGCCGTGAAGCAGAGCTGGGTACGGCCCTGCAGGTTGCGGCAGGCGGGTTCAGCTTTGGTGAGGCGCAGAGACTCCCAGCACCAGCAGTGTGTCGACGTGTTCAAACACTCGCAACTCGCATCCATCGACTACCCAGAAAACGATGGCCAGAACGCACTGCTTGGTCGCCTCATTGTCCTCGAGGACCACGCGCGGGAAGGGCCCCATC
The DNA here is from genome assembly GCA_025502685.1 of Pascua sp. PH4015B. Classification (NCBI taxonomy): domain Eukaryota; kingdom Fungi; phylum Basidiomycota; class Tremellomycetes; order Trichosporonales; family Trichosporonaceae; genus Pascua; species Pascua sp. PH4015B. The sequence goes on from JAMFRD010000004.1 coordinate 267,710, forward strand.
GCAAAGCGGCACTGAAGCTTCATGTGCCTGCACCGCTTGCACGGGGGGTTTTCCTTGTCGATGCAGCGGATCTTCATCTTGCGGCACGCATCCTGAACAGGGGGTCAGCGTCGGCGCCGCCATGATGCCGCAGTTGGGAGGGGGAACTCACGCAGGCGCCTGTTAGTGTGGATGGCCATGGTCGCAGCGACATGAACAACAATGTGGACAAGGCAAGACGTGGAGGCAGAAGAGAGAAGTGTCAAGGCCCAGCGTCAGTGTCAGTACCCGTCGGTACGCAAACAATCAAACTCACGCGCCGGCATGTCTGCCTTTTCGGCAATGTCGTACACGACCTCATCGTAGGACGACTGGCGCTGGAGCTGAGCTGGGGGCGGGGGCTGAGCATCCCCCTTGTCCGCCAATGGGGGCGGCATGGTGAGTGGGAGTGATTGTAGATGTTGCGAGCGACAGAGCAATGTCGCAATGTCGACGTTGACATCTGAGTGTGCTCAACAGATGGGCAGCTTGTACTGGTAAGCAGTCAGGAGTTGTGGTGACAGGCACGTGGGGCGTGGGCTCGTATCGGTCGCGACCCGGGACATACGGAGAGAATATCAGAGGGCTGCGTATGGTATGGGCAGCAGAGCGCAGATCGGCAGATGAAGAGTTGGAATGCCTTCCCGGCGGCCGTTACGCGGCACGTTGCACGCCATTGCCGTCCAGGTGTCCAGGGCAATCGCGGTGCACTTGGTGGGGTAGAGTGCCCCACATACCCCAAGCCGCACGATGATCCCGCCCGACGCAATGATTATCCGCGCCCACGACAGGACAATTTGTCGACTCGCATGTCCGTGCCAAGGTTGCCATTATGCTGCCCGAGTGCAGACGACACGCGGTTGGGCGAGCCCCAAGACATCGACTCCATCATTGCCAAGGGTTGCAAGTGGCCGAGTGGTGGCCCACCAACCCCAGCGTTGCCATCAATCTCCGCAGCTTCACTTCTTTGCTTAACGCACCCAAAAAAAAAATGTGGCGTTGGTTGTGAGATCTCGGTTACTTTATCAGCAAATGTGCCTAGGCTGTTCGGCGGCATGTCGGACAACCTCCGAGGTCGTGCCGACCAACAGACGATCATCACGACGCGCTCGCAACCTTGAGCTACGTGATTGGCCCAGGGGCGGGTATTTCGGTGCAGCCTCGGCCCACCTTCGGAAAACTTTTGCCAATTGGCCACCCCCAGTTTGTCCAGCGGCCAGTAAGCAGCAGGCCAGCATTTCGGGCCATCAACATCTCAGACACGACCCATCGCTCATTTGACCACTTCGGGTTATCCGTGACGAGTGGTATGACGTAATCTCCCCTGATCTGCAAGTCGTCGATCAACACGTCCTCGTTACCCGACAACGTTGGCCGATCTCCTACCCCTCCTGCTTCATCTCACATTCCTACAACCTACAGCTGATTGACTGCTTGCTGGCCAGCCATGGTACGTCTCCTCGCAGACGTCGACGCCAACACTCCAGGCCGTCCACCTTCCCGATACCGGTAAACCCACGGTGTCCTCCAGCACCACCCCTCTCTTCTCTACGCGCGCCCTCCCTTCCACGCGGGCGGCCCACACCGTCGCTCCCCTACCCCTCGTCTGCATTGGCTCCGTGACAGCCCCGAACGCGACAGCGCTGGTGCTCTACCACGCCCCAGCTGCGACGGCACTCGACCCACCCGCGCTCGAGCGCTCGCTGTCGTTCGTTCTCGGCGCATATCCACAACTCGCGGGCCGATTGCGCCTGACTCTGCCTTCCGACAAGGGCAGGCCATATACCCGCCGGCACCTTCGGACATGGATGGACTACGGGCGGGCCGATGACCCGGGCGTCTCTCTCGTGGTCGAATCTCGCTCGGTGCCATTGTCGTCCATCTTCCCAGCTGCGGCCGGAGGCTACGACGGCGTGCTCTCGATCGACCAGCTCAACGACCCGTCCCTCGCCCCCGACCTCGCTGCGCCGCTCACGACCCCTGAACGCGGTGACGGCGGGGACGCTCCCACGGCTGGTGTCAAGATCACGCGTTTTGCATGCGGCGGCGCTGCGCTGTGCTTTGCCTCGTTCCACACGCTCTTTGACGCACAGGCCCTTGGCACCTTTCTCGCCGACTGGGCTGACGTGCACAACACCCTGGGGAGGGGCGAGACACCGACCCTCCCGGACCGGACATTCGACTCCGCCGCACTGGACGCGCTCGCAGAGGGCGATCTGGATGCTGACGTGCCGGACCCCACGCTCGTCGCCCGTGAGGCTGGGCTGGATGTGCTTCGGTACGACTCGTGGGCGCGTGATCCCGAGGGCAAGCGGAATCCGCCTCCAGAAATGGAAGAGTCGCTCGCTCCAGGGCAGCAGGACGCGCTCGATGCCAAACACGGGAGGGTGAGAGGCACACCGCCGCCATGGGATACCGCGTCCGCCGCGCCAGTGCGGACCCTTGGGATCGAGTTTTCCGCCGCGGACGTCGAGGCCATTTACGCCGCGACGAAAGCCAACGCCGAACACGGCAGCTTCTTCAGTGCACAAGACGCATTCGTCGCGCACCTCTGGCGCCTGATTACTCGCGCCCGTGGACAGGGCGGGGATACGGTCCTCGACTGTGCGATGGCTTGCGACGACCGGCGGCGCTTCGACCCACCTCTCCCCTCGACCGCCCCTGGGTGCTTCAACGTCTGCCTCGGTTTCCAGGGTGAGGCGGGCACACTCCTCGGACTCAAGGGCGCCGCGTGGGGTGCACGCCGTATCCGTGCCGCAATCGCCAGCACCACTGCGCCCGTACTCGCCGCCTGGCTGCACAGGCGTGCGCATGACCTCGACCCAACCCGCGAGTGGATCCTGTTCCCGGGCACCACGACGTTTTGTTCCACCAACTGGGCCAGGAGCGCGCTTTATGACCTTGACTTTGGCACGGGCAAGCCGGCGTTTGTGCACAACCTCGTTCAGGCGTTTGGCGGGTATGCGACCATTGTGCGCCGCTGTGGAGGCGGAGGGGTGAAGTGGTATCAGCCCGGTGTGGTGGTTGTGCTCTGGCTTGAGAAGGAGGCGATGGAGAGGTTGCTGCGAGATCCCGAGCTGCGGGGAGGTGGTCGGCGGTAGCGGTAGCGTTGGGATGCCAGAATTGGCCTTTGTGCCAATCGGCGTCCATGGACGCCTCTCGGGACCACTATGGTGGTGCTACTGGAAGAGACCTTCACAGAGCTTCCGGCTGTCTTTATCCATGTACATTTAGCATGAAGAAAGCTACAACCACCGCATTCCATGGGTCTATCAGGATGGGTCTATGTATGGTAGACCTTTACCACTTGCGGTGATGAGTTACCATACACTTCAACCATGCCCAGGTACCCCACTTACCGCCAGAGCTGATATTCCGACAGACCCGTTCGTTCCCTCCCTGCCAACAGCCCAAAAGAACTGTGCACTGCCTGCTTCATCTCCATGCACAGCAAAAAGCAAAAAGAGGCGGATGATGCTGTCATGTCCCTCCGTACCATGCCCGAAGCAGTGCCCGACTCTTATCCTGCAAGAGAAGGGACATGGCTAGGGATCGAACACACAACCGCCAAAGTGACAAGGGTGCCGAGGCGCATAGAGGCGGAAACCCTAGTGGGAGGTGAATACCGGAGCTCTATCTTTGTCTGGTGCTAGGGAACTGGTTCAATTTACTATAGCAGCTGTAGCAGCGGCGAGGGCTTTGGCCAAGGCGTGGCTTGCACGTTGTCCACGCGGGACTAAGACATGTTTCACCAATAGAGGCTAGCGATGTGCTAGTGCTGATTTGTGGAGGCGGAGCCCCAGACGCCAGACGGACACGGGCGAAACGCCGCTACGTCACCATACGACGAGACAATACCACCACGAGACCACATGAACCAACGCCAAGTTCCACCTCACCTCCCACGCGGTCTGCTACACTTCCAGCATCTATTCTCGTGTCACTCGACTACTGTATATCCCACCCCAACCCTCTACCCATATCGCACAAGTCTCTCTCTCTCTCGCCCCACTCGCCCACCATGACCGACGACACGGGCTCGTACCGCCTCCCGACCTCTGTGTCGCCGACCCACTACGACCTGGCCATCAAGACCGACCTCGCCACGACCCCGCCGACGTTTTTCGGCGAAGGCATCATCTCACTCGATGTGAATGACGACACGTCGACTGTGGTGTTCAACGTCGATGCGTCGGTGCGCATCACGCACCTCGCCATTGCCACCACCGAGGCCAAGACGACGGCGGCCGCGAACATCCCCGTGTCGGCGCTCACGTACGACTTTGAGCAGGAGCGCGGAAGCGTCGACGTCTCGAGTCTCCCCGGAGGCGGACTGCGGGCAGGGTCCAAGGCGAAGCTGTTCCTCCGTTGGGAGGCGGATTTGGAGGGGAGTATGGCGGGGTATTACCTCTCGAGCGGAGACTTGGACGAGGAGACGGGCAAGAAGCCGACGTAAGTCTAGTGCGATCGTGATTGTTTGGTTCTGCTTCTGTTGGTAGAGCCACTGCTGGGGGCGTAGTCTGGAAATCGACTGAGATTGACGCTCGGAGTGATTGTGGGCTGTTTGTTTTTCAGAAGAGACGGTATGGTTCGACCAACGGAGGCCCCTTATGGCAGGTTGGCGGGCGCTTTGGCCTGGAGGCCAGGATGTGACCTGCCTCGTGACAGACTGATCAGACTCGTTTCCCCATAGGTCCCGCTGATACATAGCTACGCCCTTACTCAGTTTGAGCCGACGGCGGCACGCCGCGCGTTTCCGTCCTGGGACGAGCCGCTGCTCAAGTCGACGTTTACGATCCGCATGATTGCCCCCGAAGACGAGACGGTGCTTTCCAATATGCCTGCCGCGTCGTCCAAGCCCTGGAAGCCAGCCTCGAATGCGACCATCGACAATGTTCTCAAGGATGGATACGAGCTGGGATCGTTGCTGGGACACACCTATGCGGCGGGCAAGACTGAGGGTCAGGGCAAGACGGAAGGCAAGACGGAAGGCAAGACGGAGGGAAAGACAGAGGGCAAGACGGAGGGCAAGACGGAGGGCAAGACGGAGGGTAAGACGGAAGGCAAGACGGAAGGAAAGACCTCTGCCAGCACCAGTGGCAACTGGACGATCACCACATTCGAGCCCACCCCGATCGTATCGACGTATCTCGTCGCATGGGCGTGCGGCAAGTTTGCGTTTATCGAAAGCGAGCACAAGTCCAAGCTGACTGGCAAGACTGTGCCGCTGCGCTTTTATGCTACGCCAAACCTCATCAGCCAGGCGCAGTTCGCTCTCGACATTACCAAAAGAACGCTCCCCATCTACGAGGACATGTTTGGCATTGCGTATCCGCTTCCCAAGCTCGACTCGCTCGTCGTACACGATTTCAACATGGGAGCGATGGAGAACTGGGGCCTGATTACCGGCCGCACAATGGGCTACCTCTACGACGAGAACAGCTCGTTTGATGCCAAAAAGCGCGTCGTCACGCTCCAGACGCACGAGATCGCGCACTCATGGTTTGGCAACCTCGTGACGATGAAGTGGTGGGACAACCTTTGGCTCAACGAGGCGTTTGCGACGCTCATGGGGAGCCTCATGCTTCCCGACCGGCTGTTCCCAGAGTGGAAGCTCTCGTCTGCGTTCCTCAATGAGCGCTTTGCTGCCGGACTGAACCTTGACGCCAAGCGCTCGTCGCACCCAATCCAAGTCGAGTGCCCCGATGCCAACCAGATCAACCAGATTTTCGACATGATCAGCTACGCCAAGGGCGCGTCGGTCCTGCGCATGATCAAGTCGATTGTCGGCGAGGAGACGTTCCTCAAGGGCGTGTCGGTCTACCTGAAGAAGCACGCGTACGGCAACGCCGAAATGCAAGACTTGTGGGAAGGCATCTCCGAGGCCGCCGGTATGGACGTGGGTAAGATCATGTCCAACTGGGTTCTCAAGATTGGCTATCCCGTTGTGACCGTCGAGGAGCCTAGTGACGGCACTATCAAGGTGACGCAGAACCGGTTCTTGTCCACGGGCGATGTCAAGCCCGAAGAGGACGAGACCGTCTGGTACGTTCCGCTGGGCGTCAAGACCGTCCGCAATGGCAAGGCCGAGGTGGACAGCAAGGCGACTCTCACGGAGCGCACGACCACGTACGACCTCAAGGGCAGCGACACATTCAAACTCAACGCGGACACCGTGGGCTTCTACCGTGTTCTCTACACGCCCGAGCGACTGGCTAAGCTGGGTAAACAGGCGGCAGCGTTCAGCATCGAGGATCGCCTCGGCCTGGTCTCGGACGCGACAACACTCGCGCAAGCGGGATACGCCCGGACGTCGGGTGTCCTTGACCTCATCAATGAGCTATCGGCCACGGAACGTGACCACCTCCCGCTCGATCAGGTTGCGACTGCGCTGAACAAGCTGAGTTCGAAATGGTGGGAACAGGCCGAGTCAACCCAAGCGGCCATCAAGGCGCTCAAGCGGAAAGTGTTCCGCCCCATCGTTGACCGCCTGGGATATGACCACGGCAAGGACGACGCGCCCGACGTCCAGGAACTGCGTGCGCTCGCCATCAATGTCGCTGCTGGTGCAGATGACGAGGGCGTACTCGCCGAGCTCGGCTCGCGTTTCCAGGCCCTTCTCGACGGTGACGACTCGCGCATCCCCGCCGACATCCAGCGTGCCGCCTTCAAGAGCGCCGTCCGCCACGGCGGAGAAAAGGAGTACAACAAGGTGCTTGAAGTGTACAACAAGCCCGCGAACCCGCACGCAAGGCTCGATGCGACGTTTGCACTCGGTGCGACGCGCGACCCCGCCCTCCTCGACCGCACGTTTGCCATGCTCGACGACGGGTCCGTCAAAGACCAAGACCTCTACCTGTTTTACGTATGTTGGTCCACAGTTGCAGTTAGCTGACCTGTAGTGGGCGCTCAGCCAAAACCCCGTTTCGCGCCACCGCATTGCTCAGTACTTCATGGACAACTATGAGAAGGTGGGCGGCCCCGATTAGCTCGCTACGTCTGCATGGCTAACACATAGCTCAACGACCGCCTTGGGCCCAGCTTTGGCATGGCCAAGCTCGTCAAGTTTGGCCTCGTGGATCTCTCCTCCAAGGAGGACCTTGAGCGCCTCAAGGAATTTTTCAAGGACAAGGGTGCGTTGTAAAGCGATACTGTTGCCGGTGTTGCGCCCCTTACTTGCACCCCGGAACACCGATGCTCTGCTTGATCCATTCCCAAGCCCAATACTCACTACAGATATCCGCCGCTTCCGCCTGGCTGTCGCCGAGGTCTATGACACGATCCAGGCCTCCGCCGACTGGGTCGAACGCGATCGCGCCGACGTACACAACGTGAGTCTTTGAGAGTGGTATTGGCTGACATGCAGTGGCTCAAGACGAACAACTTTCTGTAGTTTAGCGCGGTAGAGTAGGGGCGTGAGATGACAGCGACAAGAAGCAAAGAAGCCAACGCAGCAAAAGCCAAGGCAACGAGCACAAATGCATCGTTTTAAATCTCGCGGCACGCGATTAGTAACCTCTTCAAATTGAATTGTAATGAGCACCTTATGAGTTATGAACGCCCGCCGGATCTCGGCCCGAGTCGGCGACTAACTGTTGCCGAACCGAGTCGTTGCATCATTCCCGACCTTCGACTCACTTCGCATTCCACCATCCACCCGACTCGACGTTATCGCTAGCCTTGCTGATCAATCACACCAACGAGCGACGTACACATATCCTGCGGACACACGACAGGATATCATCTCTGACCTCTAACACCCTCTCCCGACCTCAGCGACTGCGTTAGCACCGGGCCTCCTGCACCCTCCCAACTACCTCACCTCGACGGTCTCCTTACGATGCCAGCACCTCTCCCGTTCCACCTCATCAACGCGTTCGCCCCCACACCGCACGGGGGCAACCAAGCCGCCGTCGTTATTTTCCCGCGCGACGACCCCCGCGCGACTGATGAGGACTACATGCAGACCGTGGCGGCCGACTTCAACCTCGCCGAGACGGCGTATCTGGTCGCGCGGTCGGATGGCGAGGTGCCCGAGTATGGCTTGAGGTGGTTTACGCCTGCTGCTGTGAGTGGCTGTGGATTGCTGGTGTGGTGTGGTAGGGTTAAGGGAGGGGGGTCGTTCATGCCGTGAGAGTCGTGGCTGCTGGACGACGGACACGCTCCCGCACATGAACTACGTCTGGACCACCCTCTTGCGCCTCCCCCAACAGACTCCCGACCACACACACCCCCACTCGTCTACCGCCCATTCCCCACGTTCCACTAACAACTCAGGAAGTGCCCCTCTGTGGACACGCAACCCTCGCCTCGGCCTACGCGCTGTTCAACCACGTGCACCCAGATGCCAAGACGCTCACATTCCAAACCCGTTGGCGCGGCGAGCTCAAAGCCCATCGCGAGGGCGGGGAGGGCCAAGGCATGCGCATCGGCCTCAGCCTGCCGCTCAGCGACCTTGCACCCGGGGTAGACAGCGGGGCCGCCGAGGTCGTCGCGCGCGCTGCAGGCCTCAAGGCCGACGATATCGTCGACGTTGCAACCATGGACTTTGGCGGGCCGAGTGCGCTCGTCCAGATCAAGGCGGGGGTGGATTTGGGTGCGCTCAAGGTTAACGAACAGCTGCTGGTGAGTTTTGATCAGTTTTGTACTTCCCACTCATCTCATGGCGATGTTGGATGTTGGTGATTTCGTGGGCGTGCGGACCCGCAGCCGAGTTGCGTCCTCAGCCTCGCCAATTGCCCTTGGCCAAACAGCCCACGATGCGGCGAAGGGAACCAGGCTGGTCGAGCAGAGCCACCGCCCCAGCGGTTGTCCAACCTATCCTGCACTTGGCGACCGATGTCTCACTCCTGTTCGGCCCCGCCCATACCTCCGCTCTCTACCTACCTGTTGGGGCGACCTACTCACACGCAGCTCCCCGAGCTCTCCAACATGGTCATCATCACCCAGGTCCTCGGCAAGGATGACGACGCGGTGCGCATCGCATCGCGCGTGTTTGCCCCTGGGCTCGACGTCCTCGAGGACCCCGTTGTGAGTATCCGACATTTTATCGGGCTTTTCTATGATTGTTTGGATCCCCATAGCACGACGTCGACGTCGATGGATTCTTATCCATGACTGCCACCCTCACCCGTACCTTCTCTCTGTCGATGTCTCCCACGCACCACGCACTCTACGCGTACATTACATCCATCACAATCCTCCCCGTCCCACCAAACCCACTCTCACCAAACGCCTCCCAGCACATAAGCTCACACCCCAGACCGGCTCCGCCCATGCCACCCTCGTAGGCTACTACCTCACCGGCGCCGGCCGCGACGCTATCAAGCCGCACATCCCCGCCGGAGCGAACACGGAAGGCGTGACCCTCGAGGCGCGCCAACTGTCCAAGCGTGGAGGCGGGCTGACGTGTACGCTGCGCGACGGGATGGCGTATGTCATCGGTCGTGGGTGGCGGTACGGATCGGGCACGCTCGAGGTGTTCGAGTAAATATGAGAGAGGGGTTGCTGATGGAGTCTCAAATGGATATTTTGGAGGCTACTGCACGGTTGGGCTATGGCATCGTTGTTTTGAATGACATCGTTTTCCACACACACCACTGACGGCTTCGCCGTGACGGCTTCGCCGTGACGCGGGGATGACATGGAGGCCCTGGCGCGACGCTCTGTTCTTTTGCATTGCTGGTGCTCTGTGCACGAGACTTGCCTCGACTCCCAGCGCCTTCGTCTGGGCCGATCCCCACACCCCAAAAAGGATAGACCACTGATCACTGACAGGATCGAACTGCCGACCTTTGCATAGCTAGTATCCGACTCTGGATATTAGTACAATGCTCTAACCAGCTGAGCTAAGCGACCGCGACGAGTCGTTCTGTCGCGCGCTGCCGTCGCCGTCGCCGTCGCCGTCGCTATGGTGCAAGTCGTGGTGTGTTGCCGGGAGCACGATGTCGTGGCTCGTGATCTCGCAGAGTTATGAGGAGCGATTGCTGATAAGTATGGCAGGTAGTGACGGTATGATACTAGATACTGTCTGCCCAACGGGGCATGTCGCGGGACAATGTCCGCAACTGTGCAAGACATGCCGCAGGCGTCGGAAGATAGACGATTAACAATACTTGCATAGCCTTTCCCATTAGCCTCTCCCAATCAGAGTGGCAGTCCAATGGTAGCGCCCAAAGAAGTGTCCGAGGCGAGCAATCTATGACTGGGGTATTCTCCGCTGAATAGAAAGCGTGAGCTACATTGCGGAGCTCGTAGTCAGGCGTCCTTCAGCCGGGAAGTGGCTGGTGGAACCACTGCCAAACGGGGTAAACACTGTCATTTGTGCACCAGGCTGGTAGCAAACACTAACTCTATTGTGGGGGCGGACGAAACTGACAGCGCTGCCGAGCACAATGAGAATCGGTGCCAGTGACCCCAGGAAAGCGTAACGCAATAATCTTCGTGGCGCTCCTGTCGATGTCTTGGCGGTGCCAACTGGTGGGTGCCGCGTGCACTGCTGGTGAAGCAAAAGCCTGTAACTGCAATGCATGAGCGTACAACTGCAGGCGACAGCTGTCGGCTCCCGACGATACGCTAAGGCTACCCTACGGCGGCCGTGTATGTGCCTCACATTTCCGTTTGAATGGTGTGAGCATGAGTCACCAGCAGCCATTATGGTTGGTGGCAACCAAGAGTGCCACAACCCACGCGCCCCTGCCAGGCATTTAATTAACGACCACCTGTCACCCTGCCATCACGACATCCGGTCCGGGTCGAAGACCGCACATCAGGCCTCATACAGTAGTTTAGCTTTGACGCCTTCCAGGCACAAGTGCAGAGGAGCCTTGTATTGTACACAGTGCACAACTCCCCACCCCCAGATCTGCAGCCCAGAAGGCTGGCCGACACACCTTGAATACCTGGTCCTCCGGCACCGCCACGGCACTCGGCGCGTGATGTACCCGGTCCAACCCCTTTATTTCTCATGCACGTGTGCAGGGGACCAGACGGGGACCGGTACCATACCGGTATCTTGGTATCTGCCCGCCATGTCGGTGACGAAGCTCAATTGATTTCTGTATGTGCAGGCAGGAACAACGGTGGTCGATACCTCCGCCTTCTCTACGATGTGAACCTGAGAGGTCAGCCAGTGGAGTACGTTCCTGATACACTGGATCGGTGTGGTCTGACAACGTTGATGCACACTCTAACATGAGAAAAACATAAAGAGGCGGTGTGGTGGCAGGTGTGGTTGTTTGTACGGCAGTGTACACCTCATACCTGGGGCCGTTGCTATGTCATGTACCTCACCGCTTTATCCGGAGATCGAGATCCTTCATTCGCTCCATCCCTCCAGCTATGGCTGACCGGCATGCTCCTGCGCCGGCGGCTTGATCGTATCGGCTTCTGGCTGGACAAACACATCCTTTCGGAGCATGTCATTGGGAGCCGAGCCAGGAGGGGTACCCAAACCTCCTGTTCACGGCTAAGCCGGCGCCACAGAACCAAGTCTCCTCCGGCGGCGAGCTCCGCCAAGAGTGCCACCCTGACGCAGGGTGCCGCACCAATGGAGCAAACTCAAGCAGGAGTAACCGGAACGGCGAGAGAGCAAGGAGATGCCGCCTGCATGTACAGTAGCGTTGCAGATGCAGACAGCACTCCGTTCAGCAATGCTGACCCCAAACACGTTGAAGGAACGTGGCGCCCTTCGCGTGGCGCACCCACCATTGAAGGGCGTCAGGGAGTCTTTCTCCACTGCAGTATTTTCCGCCAGCCACTGAGTATTCCACCCAAGGTGTCCTTTGGGTTTATGCGCGTGCATCAGTTCCACTTAGCGGCCACTTTCACGGCCTATGCATGTGCTCGGACGCCAAAAGATGCTGCCCGGTGTGGCTAGTGACAGCACTAGCAACAGAGTTGGCGGAAGGCGGGCCAATATCGAGCTGTGGCGGATGCTTGGCCTTGCGAAGGTTTCAAGAACAGGCTAGACTGTGCTAGGCCGGAGCTACTGTAGTCGGGCTCCGTTCAAGTCTTCAGATGGCGCATGGGCATCCGTTGGTGCCCAGGCCGATCCACAAGCCGCAGGGGTCGCCGCCACCGCCACTGGCCACTGGGCTTCCCGAGACCGCCGTGGCGCTACTGTAGAAATGACACAATCAATGGCCTATAGGGGCGGTCGTAATCGACCCCATAACCACTTTGATGGTCTCGGACCTGTTCTGACAGGTCGGAACCCCGAAGGTACATCTGGAGCCCCCGTGCTCACCAAGGTCAACCACAGGATCAGCGCCGCTTCCATCGCCTGCGACATCTCCGAGGTCCGAAGTCGGAGACCAACTCGGCCTCCACCCTGTGTGCCTTGACGCGTCAGGGACACGCTGCCTTTCAACTTGGTTTCCCCCAGCCGTGTCCACTTCAGTTCGCCAGATGGCACCACGGCACGACAGAATGCATCTTCTGCCCACCACCCCCGGCTTCTCACACCATGAGTGCGGACGCGTTGATCCCCAATGCCCCGCTGCTGTCGGCCTCTGTTCCGGTGTCCCGGCTAGGGTGATCCCAAAACGGTGTTTGTGGCGGTATTAAGTTGAGCAACGGATGCCGCCAATTCACGAGGTAACGTGATGCTTCCGGGTGCGTGCAACACACTACAGTGCACTGTAGCACGCAGAGGGCTATTTTAAGGAGCTTGTACCCCATTCTACAGAGCTTATCCTGGCCTCTATTCTAACATGCCAACGAGTGTGACTGTGGCAGTTGTGGCATCTGACGTGCACCACCACACCTTTTGACCAGGACCGTCGTCTGTTCACCAGGAGCACATATTGCTCACCAGCGCACATCAATTCATGACCTCGGCACTCGAGCGCACATCACGCACACCACCAGGTTCCATGCACACAGGGCTACGCTAGCCCTCGTTCAGCCCAGCCTCCGCGGAACACAATCTCTCCGTCAAGCTGAACGCATAGGGCAATTTCTGTATTCTCTCCGAGAGACGGATTGGCTGGAATGCCGCTGTCGATCTCATGATGCACATGGGCCCAACCCACGGTCCGGAGATGAGTGCAATGTTCGCCAAGATGAGGATCTAGTGGCGCGATGTGCTCCCACGAACCTCGAGGGCAAAAATCCGGCCGAAGGGTACTGACAAACGCACAGGAGGTGGACCATACCTCCTCCCCACCCCCCCGCCCCCCAGATGACAAGATATAAAGGTGTGCGGGAGCGTACGCAGCCCCATCTCCATCACATTCCGTTCGTCTCGACCATCGCACAGAGTAGGTTCCAGGTTTATACCGGCTTTCGTCTCCGCTCCTTCCCTTTCTCGTTCGCCGGCACACGCGCCGACCACATTCCGCCACTCGGCCACCGACCTCGATCGCTCCCTCACCATGCGTTCCCTCCAGCTCCTCGTCTTGCTCGTCACCCTCGCCATCCTAGTCGCTGCAGGTGACGGCCAGGCCGGTCTTCGTTTCCACAAGAAGGCCAAGGAACCGCCCACGCGCGTCGCCCTCACCAACCGCGAGGCCCTCGAGAGCGGACTGCCCCTCCCCCGCCCGCGATCCATTCCCAACTGTGAGTATGATCTGTCATTGAGCAGTCGGCTAGTGGGATTGGACATATTATTGTATATTTCCCATATATTTGTTTTCCATCTTTCATCCACTAACCTTCAGGTGGACCTGGCGGCTGCAATGCCACTGTCCTTGAACAGTTCGCTCTGGCCCGCCGCAACCGCAAGCTCGAGGCACGTGCTTCCGTTATTCCCACTACTGTTCCGTGAGTTTACTTCTCCTCCCACTTGACATCAGCATGTGGCTGATAATCAGGACCAACTCTGTAAACTACGCGCAGACGTGCCGCAACATTGTCTACGACTTTTCTTCGTCCACAAGCCCCAAGGTCACTGCCCAGTGCCTCAACCAGGCGGGCGTGTATGTCACCTCGACCCTGGCGTACAGCAGTTGCATGTGAGTGTTCCTCGCACAATCCAATTCTTGTTGCCATTATTGTTTTTAGGTCCTGTCCACTAACGCCCAGTTCCAACATTGCGGGTACCCTCACCTGCCTCGGCATCCCCGGCTTCTTTGCACTCTCCTGCAGTAGCTGCAGTGTCAACGCCGCTCAGCTTCTCAGGTGCACCTGCAACCTTTTCCAGTCGGCGTCAATGAACTTGAGTAAGTGTCTGGGCATGGACTGTGAGTGCGGAAACTAACAATGCATCAGACACCTGTATTGGAAACAACAACGGCATCCTTCAGTGCACCGGTATCACCAGCTAGGAGCGCCGCTTTCTTCTTTCTTTCTTTCAGTAGTAACCTAGATAATACAGTTTCGTTATGAATATGACAATGGACATTGGTCTGGTCAGTCCAGGTTCAGTTCGAGTGTGTCCTGCAGACAACCCAGTGCGCATCTGAGGTCGTCGGTAGGCGACGCGGGTTTCCTGCCGCATGACTAAACCTCCGTTTTGATATTGGGCGTGAAGAAGGCTGAAAGCAATGCGCCACCACTTGATGATCGTTCGCATGAAAGGCCTGCATAACCCATATTTCAGTTAATGAGCATGTATGACTACGTTGTGTCAACCAGGGCAAGGCGTGCGTCCAACCGCGTATCGGTGGACAGGCAGAAGGCTGTCATCGTTCGTATGAGTTTTGGTCGAGTGGCAGAACCATGAGCTATCAGCGGTACCGACCTGCCCTTGGTTGATACTGGCGCCACACACCGCTTCAACCTTACGCTACCTAAGCGGGAGGTAGCGCGGCCTTGAGCCAGGTTTCGAGGTTGGCCAGCTCAGCCTGGGACACCTGGTGGCCCATGTTGTGGTACGTCTCGAACCGAAGCCCAGGACGCTGGAAGAGCGCAGACGATGTGAGGAGAGGAAAGCCGAGCTTCTCAAGGAGTTCGACCGATTGCTTTCCATCTGGCATGTCAGTATAATGCAGGGTTTGATTGCTAGGTCATGGTTCAGAAACGTAGCTGCACGCGCTTGGTGTGTGGCAACTCCCCAATTCAAGAAAACGAGTGACGGTAAGTCCCGTCACAAATACCAGCGGCCATCAATGACCACCTTGACAGCCGTACTAGCATCGTCCAGTCACGGTCCCAAACTCACACTTATACTCCACAACATTGTCCGCATCGCCATGTCCCCAGAAAACAGGGTACTCCTTTGCATCCGCCCGCGCGCCACCCGCAGCCTGGAACTTGTGCGCAAGCGGCACCCAGGTAGACAGGCAGACATACCCCGCAAGCTTGCGGCGGCCAGTGAGCAGCTCTAGTGTCGCGATGGCGCCGCCCTGGCTGAACCCGCCGAGCACGATGCGGCTCTCGGGGATGCCCGCCGCAACCTCTGCCTCTATCAGGCGGTCGACGGCGGCGAGCGTGCGCTCCATCCCTGCCGCGTCGTCGTTCATCGAGTCGAGGACCTCGAGGGATGGGAGGTCGAACCATGCCGGCATCTTCTCGCCTGGGTGTCAGCGTTATGCGGGTAGGGAGGATGGGGGGTGTCTTAGCATATCTGGACAAGCACGCATGAGGACACTGGACGAGTCCAGTCTTGCGATATGGTTTGCAACGGCCGTGTCCCGTTCCTCACTCTGGAAGGCCTGTCGCAATAGCCGTAATGCAGCTCACCTCCAGTTAGTGTAACAGGCAGCTCGGGCGCATGCGGGAGAATGAACTTGACGTGCTTCATCCGGGGCGACAGATGCTGTGCGACAGGGAGCCAGCCCTCGCCTATGAGAACAGTGTCAGTGATGTGCGTTTAAAAGATCGGAAAGGTCGCTCTGGAACCGGTGCCGCGGCCGTCCAAATCTAGTGACGAGTCATCTAAAGACAAGTCGTCACGTACCGCTATCACCAAGGCCCTGGGTGGATCAGCACAGCTCATGCGCATTGTCGAGATACGAGGACCTAGGCAAGTCATTGTTGCCATGCTGCAGTGGGGTTCATGCCGCAGACACATACATGAAGGAAGATGAGGGTCGCCGTCTGCGGACCATCGTTGGTAACTTCGAGATGCTTGAGACTCGTGGCCATCGTGTTTTGTGTCTTGAATCGTTGAGTAGTCTGAAGTAGTTGGTTGACAACAACAATGGCCGAAAGCGTGGGGTGCTTGTTGCTGGAAACATCCTTGGCAAGTGATGACATCATTGGCTAAACCACGTTCAATTCACGTGGTTGCCATGCCAGCACCGTGGGAGAGTTACATACCGCATTCATGGTAGCCTGATATCCATGATATCTGCATGCCTGCCGCATGCATTCTACACATTTTGACACCCACTATGCCACCATAGACATGGTTAGCTGAGTGCAGGCGGCCAGGCGGAGAGACAAACTAGCTTGTGGAGGAGCCACACCGCTCATCGCCTCTGATTAGATTAGATATTGAAATCGCATATGAAATTTACTCCCGCTAATGCCCCACGTGGCTGATCCCCTATTGCTATATTGCCTCGAATTCCTCCTCTACACGCTCTCCTCGTCATCCGTTCGGTAGTCGGGTACAATCTTCTTGCCCGAGACGTCGTGCTCCCTGTCCCACTGCTCGAGCTCTTCGTTGGGCACGCGGACAAGGGCGTGCGTAATCTCGCCGCCCTTGAGTTCGATCGTGCTGTGGCGGATGGTATACCCCTTCCACTTGGGGATGAGGTTGATCCAGAACTGATAATAGATTCCGCAGACGACGATGATACCAATACCGGTGAGGCTGCTGGTCGCGTAGAAGAAGGACACGTTGCCAGCGTAGATGCCACCGGGGGGCGGGATCCACGGCATGATGAGCAAGAGCGCCTTGACGAGGATGAAGAAGATGATCGCCCACGACCAAGCACGGAACTCGCTACGTCCCACCCCGATCTTGGCGCGTTGCCGGCGCACGAGGAAGACGCCCACCGCGATGAGGAGGAGGAAGAAGGAGTCGGGGTAGTTTTGGAGGGAAACGACTGGGCATTAGTCGGAAACCAGAGGGACTCTGCAAGTGGGCAGGAATTAAAGGCCATCTAAATACTGAAGGCACTCACCAAAGTTGAAAGCATCGCCTGCGGGTGGTGCAACAATCATCAGCACGGTCATGCCCCACTTGAGCAGCAGTGGGCCGAGCGGGGTACCAAAGGGTCTCGTCGATACCCAGAATTTCGGATAAGGGAGCACGCCCTGGCGACCGATTTCACGGATCATGCGCGACTGCCCCACGAGGACAGAGATGAGGTTGCCGAACGCACTCAGCACGGGCAAGATGGTCAGGGCACGCGCCGCACGGGTGCCGAAGACTTTGGTGAAGAAGATGGTCGCTGTAATCTGAGTCGAGGCGAGGATCTCAGATTTGGGGACTGGAGTTAGCTTAGAGTTCAGTGCTCGCTTTTTGTGATACCTCAACTCACCAGCAGCAAAGTACGCAATATTAGTAAGGATATACAAAATCCCAATGACCCCAAGTGTGAGGGGTGCAGCCTTGCGGACCGTCTTGATCGGATCGCGTACTTCGGCGAGGACGTTGAACGCATTCTCAAAGCCCATGTACGAGTAGGTAATGTTGACGAGGGCGTTGACGAGGCCATATCCACTGTTGCTTGTACCGGTAAACGCGTTGGAGAAGTTGCCTGTGGGAGGCACAGAGGTGCGGCCTCCAAGGACCACGAGGCCCGTGATGCTGATGAACACGAGAGTAAGGATTTTGATGCCGCCAATTAGGTTCTGGAGAGCGAGCGAGACGCGGTTCGATGTGATAAGAACTGGGTGTCAGCCGGACTGGTCCACGGAGAATGAACACCAGGAGCAATGGTCATCGTCTTCAGTTAGATGGTAAAATCAACCCATTCGTACGAGCGCCTGCCCTTCTAGTTTGGCCAGTTTGTTTTCGTCACCATGATGGACTCACTAATGACAGCCAAAGAGTAGGACGCAATCGCGACCCCCTTGAGCTCCCACGCAGTAGGAGTGTGGTCGGCAATTCGGAAGATGTAGTTCGCCATCACTGTGATTAGTCAGGGCCACACCTCATCTTAAACACACCGATGGCGTTACTGCTGCTAAAGCTGAGAATGACAGACTGCACAGCAAACGCGACGGGAAAGAACCACTTTGGGCGTGGGTACGCCTGCTCAAGGTACACAGCTGGGCCGCCCGAGCGGGACGGAAAGTACGATGCGAGTTCGATGTAGACGCTCAGGCCAGCTGCCGAGATGAACGCCCCCAAAACCCAGTAGAGCAAGGAGAGCCCCACACTGCCGGTTCCCTTGAGGATGGAAGAAGCTGGGATCAGTCGTGGGTCTTAATGATGTTGCGCTCACGAGTAGAAAACACGCCAGTCCCAATCGTCTGCCCGACATTCAAGAACGCGAGCGTCACCCACGCCACCTCATACCCGAGAGGCGAGCGGACTTCGATCGGAGCACCCGTAGCTTCCTGGTACGTGGGAAGCGAGCCGTTCTCGCCCTGCTCGCCGACATAGTCGAGGCTGCCGGCCTTGTGGACGGTTACGACCGGTGCGTCGGATTTCTTTTCCGACGACGTGAGGGATCCTGTCATCGGAGACTTGACGGGGAGGATTGGGAAGTGTAAAGGAGGGTTCAGGAACTAGAGGAAGGTTCCGATAAAAGGAAGGAGTTGGGTTTGCACGGGGGTTGTGCTAGTTGCGGTGCTGCTGATGGGGGATGGAGATGCGAGGCTGCGAGCTGCTTTTTATGCGTCGTCTTGTTACGTCGTGCGAGAGGGAGTGAGAGATACGCAGAGCACATACAGAACTAGCACCGTGTACATCTCTTCACAAGCACGATGTCAATCGCCATCCCAACACTAGTGAGATGATCGCGTGCATCCACTTTATCTTGGCGATCGCGCGACCAAAGTGCCACATTGCGCCATGCCTCACCGCCAGGCACAGTGCGGGTTTCTTGGCGCCCGGCCAGTTTTCAGAGTTGCACGCACCCGACCCCAACAGCTATGGGAGGCTGTCTGTGTGTATCGTAGCGCTGCATCAACGTTGGTGTGTTTCCCAGTGACCACGTGCTTCCAAGAGGATAGACCAGAGAGTGCGCAACACGAGAAGAAGGCGGCTTTGTGCCCAGTGGATGCCGGGATGACGTTTGAGAGGGCCATGATTGCGTTTCCAACCGTTAGCGTCGCGTAGTGGTCAGGGCATGAGAGGATAGTGTAGACAACATGGAGGTAGATGCCGACGTGCACCAAGCGGAGGGTCCAGCGTAACGGCCCCTCGCTAAGCAAACGAGGACGGCAGCCGTGAAGTCTTGGTACAGTGATGCACGACAGGCACTTCACATGTTGCGACGTCGAGGGACACGGACACGGAGCGCCACCAGCTGAGCTATAGCCGATCCTTTCGTGCTAGGTCTCCTTGTGCTGCAATAGCTCGCGGAGAAGCAGGTCCATTGGACTTAGTAGCCGAAACCTACGCCCCCGTCTTCTCTCGCGCAGACTGTTGGCGCTCCGCACTTGCGATAGTAGCGAAAGGGGGCATGCGTCGAGCATCTCGTACCCGTACCCGTGCTCCTACCGGATTGTTGCAATGTTTGAGATGGTGGAGATGGGGGGAATCAGAATGTGAGAAGCTCCCAAGCCGCTGTCGTCGCATATCTTGTTGTCAGTTCCATCCTGCCGGCTCTGGACAGACAGACCAGGCGTCCCGCCGCGCTCCCAAGGCGAACAGCAAGGCTGAAAGACAAGGGTTGAATCGTATAACGGTTAGTACACAAGATTCTGACGCAAAGGTCGTTCTTGTAATCTGCGTTCGATTCCCAGTTCGACCTTTTTGCAGCGTTGGGAGGCGAGTCTGCTGTGTGGGAAAGGAGAGCTTGGGGGTCAATGACGGATGGGGCGCTTGGAAGTCAAGGGTCTGCTCAGGCTATGAGGGAGGAGGCGTTGTGGTGCGTTGTTGACGTTTGATGGCGGATGACATTTGATGGCAGATGACATTTGATGGCACGGTGTTGTGGTCGTCCATCAACCAGCAGCCAGCGGGCGTTCGCCAAAGATGGTGTGCTGTACCGGCGGCAACACGCCCTGTAACCAATCTTGCATTGGCAGGTAACATTTGGGATTAGTCTGCTGCATGAGAGGTCTGGACTCGTGCAAGTGTTTGGGCCAAGCTGCCAAGGCGCGTCAGAAACAACTCCCTCCACGGCTATGCAACAGCAGGCGACGAAACGGTCGTCAGATGTGAGAGGGCCGCGTGAGATTTGTCCTGGGCGCTTTGATAAGCCAAGATCTTGGCAAGCGAGACACACTCCTCGACTCGACCTCTCTTGGTCTGCACGAATGGGCGGATCATGTCCCTTCCAAATCGCAACCCCCCCGAGACCCGAGACGGATGTCCGTGTCCAAAGTTAGTCTGAATGACGCGGGCATGCGGTCATGCATGGCTTGCGAGACGGAGAGCCACACAGAGAGAGGGTTGTTCCTGGGCCGCGCTGTTATGGGTGAGCATGTGATGCCGGGACCATGACCTCGGTGGCCGGTGGCCCGGTGGTGGGGGGCCAAATGGGCAGAGATCCAGAGCTCAGGGGCGGGATCGGACATCCGCTCCGCGTGGCGCCATTCCACACTTGCACACTTGGAGGACTAGCCAGTCAGAATAAAAGGATCTAGCTCGTGCTCGTATCTCGATTTTCTCCTTCACACATCTCTTCATCTTTCCCATCCTCACCATCTTTAGGTCAGTCAAGCAAGCGACAGCCAGCATCAACAACCATGGACAGCCTGTGCAAATAACCCACACACCCATGGACGGTCATGATCAACTAGAAAAACCCACATCAACAACTGCTAGAGTGGCCACCGATGGTCCTCTGAGATGCAACACGGGTGCCAGGCTTGCACCAGTGGCTCGCCTCTGCGGCGGGCCATGCAGCCTGTGCTGAGATCATACCGTTTGAGCGGATCAGGATAATTCCTGCGTCGCTAGTTGCCTCTCACCCCTGCCACGCTCACATGCCCAGCGGCCAATATGCAAGATTGGCAAACTATGTGAGTACAGCGAAGCCCCACAGTTTCTCAGTGCAAGCAGAATGCTGATGATAAGCCCTAATGTGCGCGACAACACGCCGTGGTACCGTGACAGCGGTCGCATGAAGCTCAACTTGTACGTGTTGTCCATGCGGCGTGTCACTACGACGACAGTGCTGACCACCAGTTTCCTGAGCATCATCTTCGTTGGCTTGGTTCTCAACGGCTGTGCGTTTGTTTGGACATGGTCCGGCCGGCCATGCGGCCTTCTGCTGTCTTGGACGCCTCAACACGCCAGATGCTAACCTTATCCAGACGATGGCACGGTCATCTCCGGCCTCCTGGCATTCGACTCTTGGCGTAGCGACCTGGGACTCGAGGATGGTCGTGAAGGCACCGCCGCCCTCATTGGTCTTCTGAACGCCGCGGGCCCGCTTGCGGGCTTTGTTATCGGACCTGTCATCGCTTGGATTGATGACAACTTGGGGCGCAAGTGGGGCATTCGATGTACGTTGGGCGCGATCCTTATGCGAGCACAGACTAACCTATAGTCTATGGCTACAATATCCTCACGGGTACCGTCCTCTCGTGCATCGCTGGCGCTTCGGGCGTGCGCGGGCGCGCCGGCTTGGCCCTATTCATGGTCGGTCGCTTCGTGATCGGGTTCGGCCTCGCGTCGTTCCTCATGACGTCGCTCGTCATGGTCCAGGAGATTCCTCACCCTCGCTCGCGCTCGACAGTGTCGGCGTCGTGGAACTCGTACTACATCCTCGGCATGGTCATCGCCTCGTGGGTCAACTTTGGTTGCTCGTACATGTCGGGCTCGTGGCAGTGGCGCGTGCCGTACATTCTCCAGGTGCCCATGGCTCTGTACATCCTCATTGCGATCCAGTTTGCGCCCGAAACCCCGCGCTTCCTCCTCGGCAAGGGACGCGACGGCGAGGCTTTCGACTTCCTCGTCAAGTACCACGGCAACGGTGACCGCGAAGACCCTCTGGTCCTGTTCGAGTTTGAAGAGATCAAGGTCACGCTTGACAACGAGCGCCTCGCAAAGGCCGAGAAGTGGAGCAACATCCTTCGCGGACGTGCCAACCGTCGCCGCCTGGGTCTCTCTGCGCTCATGACATTCCTCACCAACATGTCCGGCTCGTCCATCATTTACTTTTACTACACGATCATTTTCGGCCAGGTTGGCATTACCGACCCTACGACCCAGACCGGTATTGCGGCCGGCCTCAACATGTTCTGCTGGGTTTGCCAGCTGTCCTGTGCTTTCTGGGCGCTCAAGCACGTTGGACGCAAGACCATCATTCTCTCGGTCTGGCCATTCCTACTTCTCTGCCTCGTTGGCCTCTGTGCTACCGGCGGCGTGTACGCCAAGAGCGACTCTACCAACACCGGCGCCGGCATTGCCAACATTGTCATGGTATGGCTCTACCTCGGCGCGTTCAACTTTACAAACCCCATTCTCTACTCGTACCCGGCCGAAGTCCAGACGTACTCGATGCGTACCAAGGGCCTCCTACTCTGGAACACGATCACCCAGTTCGAGTACATCTACGTCGTGTTCGTCGACTCGATTGCCCTTGATGGTGAGTTTCCGCCCTACAGTTCTGAGGCTTTGCTAACCTGGCAGCCATCGGGTACAAGTACTACGCAGTGTACATGCCCCTGGTCATCATCCAATGGTTCCTTGCCAAGTACTTCATGGTCGAGACCCGCGGCTACACACTCGAGGAGGTCGACATGGCATTCGAGGGGATTGATTCGGTTTCCGATCTCTCCATCGCTGGCAACCCTCAGGCGTTTGGCACAAACGATGTCGACAAGAAGCGCGAAGGGTCCGTGTGAACGCGCGCGCGCTGAGCCTGGCCAGTGGCCACTTTCATATCCATCGTCTTAAAAAGAGCCTACATTATACTTGTGCCTTTCGCATCTGGAAGGCAAATCGTTCTCACCACCATATGAATTCCATTCCTTGATCAACGTGACTTTGTAGCTGCGTGTCCACACACAAGGCCTACTTGACTGACGAAACCCCCTCCAATGGTGATCGCAGTCATCTAACGGCACATGCTGGAGTAGCTTGTGCTCAGATCACTGACGCGGTGCTGAGGGAGTTCAACCGCGAGATGCCGACGGCTCCCCTCTGTACAACGAGCTTGGGACGTACTGGCACGACTATGTGCTCTCAGCCCCAGTTCGTCCCAACCAACTCGACGCGGACGTCACACGCCCAGTGCACATGTCGATTTCCTACATTCCTTCCTGCTTCTGCAATATGTAGCACGAACCCATACCCCCGTGCGTCCCTCGATCACACGACCGTGTACCCACCGTCAACAGGCCAGGTCGCACCATTCGTGTAGCTCGCCCCAGTACCCGAGAGGAAGACGGCAACGTCGGCAATCTCCTCTGGCCAGCCCATGCGCTGCACAGGGATGGGAGGCATCATCTTCATGAGCTCTTTGGGGTCGGTGCCCGGGGGCAGCTGTGCCTGGGTCATGGGCGTGTTGATCCATCCGGGGGCGATGTTGTTGCTATCTGTCAGTGTACTGCAGGGGGCCACTTTGCACGGTCCATGTGCCGCTGAGGTAGCGCTGCGCTCTGTGGATTTCTGGGAGACTACTGCCGAGTGCTCGTACCACTCTGCTATACCCTGTTGGTCCGGCCCCACACGGCGCCCGTGTGGCGACACCAGCACTCACATGCGGATCCGCTTGGCGCCGTACTCAATGGATGTGGCCTTGGCGAGACCGACGACGGCGTGCTTGGACGCACAGTATCCCTGAAGCGAGCCGGTGCCCACGATACCCGCAATGGAGGCAATGTTGACAATCGAGCCGCGCTGCCGGCGGTGCTCGTCGGGCCTGGAGGTCAGCATGGAGCGTACGCGGCCGACCCCGTCTCTCATCGCCGACGAGTGGAAACTTACCCCTCAAGGAGGTCCTGCTGCTCCATGACGGCCAGCTCCTCCCGCATCGAGTAAACAACACCCGTCTGGTTGATGGCAATGACGCGCGCATAGTCCTCGGGGTCGAGCTGGGCAAACGCCCCGCGCTTGCCAGTGATACCCGCGCAGTTGACGGCGTAGTCAACACGCCCAAACTTCTCCACGCCCGCGGCCACCATGGCGCGCACGCTCTCGGCGTTCGTCACGTCCGTCACGACCGGGAGCACCTCGACACCCGCGTCCGCGACCTCTTCCGCAAACGCCACGAGCTTGTCCTCCTGCACGTCGGCGGCGATGATGCGCGTCACGCCTGCGCGGATAAAAGCACGCGCAGTGGCGTTGCCAATCTGATGTCAGCCGCTGCCGAGGTCGCAGAGATTACTTACGCCAGAGGCTGCGCCGGTGATGAGAGCGACTCCGTCCATGATACGTGACTGTGTGAAGTGTGAGGGAGGTGAGGGCGAGGGAGATGTATTGCGTACACTCCTCACGTCGTCTCCAGGCCCTATTCTTATACAAACAGCTGCAGGCCGGTTGCGATTCCCACGCTGCGATAGTCCATGTGGCGGACACTGGTCGGTGCCGCAGTGGGACCCCGCGTCGCCTCCACGCTCCACATGTGCCGGAAGCCCCGGCGCCCGGAGGTAGAGGCCCATGCACTGGGACCGAAACGTGGGACTGGGCGCTCTACATGCTCTGCTGTCGATTTGGTCGACCAGTGGCATTGGCCCTTCACAGCCACACGAGCCACTCAGTGGCAGGGCAGGTGTTGTTCGTGTCCTTGTTGCCGCAATCACGAAACGGACTGCTTTTGTGGACGCCACGACAGGCACGAGGTTGGCTTTGACACCCAATGTACATGCCTGAGTGGCATGGTCCGTTAAGCAGTAATAGTGGGTTGCGACTGTTGCGCGGTGTGCTTGGATGTCATGCCAAGTCGGCCGATGCCTTGGCCCTTGTCGCGAGGTGAGAGGTGAGTATAGGCCCTGTGCGGTCTCCCCATGCTGTCAACCCTGTTGATTTAGAAGATGGTCGAGAACACTCTCAAGGAGCGGCCATGGAGATGGAGCATGCAGGCAGGTGCTGGAAATGTTTGGTTGATGGTCTTGCTCGAATGAAATGTTGTTCGAGTGCAGCGAACTCAGCAAAGGTGGAGGTTGCTGTTGCTTTAGGCGCCCACTAGGTAAATCGGCTTGCGGCATCCAATTTCATCCTAACTGTCACAACCATAACTAGGCACGCAAAGTGCCTTGGCTGCCCTTTCCGACCATGCCCTGCAGTCGAGCATGATAGCAACAACAACTACCCATCCTTTCATCATCCACCATCGTGATCATCATCGTTGCCGCTATCGGCCCTGGCTGCTCTCTACTGACACTGCGATTGATGTATGTGAGTACCACTGGGCCCTAATCCCCCTCCTCTCGGAACAGCTCTGAAATCTGATGTTGACGCGGATTGTTGACATGTCACAGGTTGACCCCTTCGCGCCCTGGATCCAAACATCCACCCTAAGTCGGGCCACCGCGGTACCTCTTTGCACGTGTTGCACCCCGCCCACTCCGTCCTGCCCCATCGCATGCCCACTCCGCCCCTCCCCCTCCTAAACTCGCTCCTCGGCGCCCTCGGCATACCCGTTCAGGTGCCGTCCGTGCGCAGTGTACCCCCGACGCTCCTGCTCATGATCCTCGAAAAGGTCTTACAGAGCCGTCTGCCGATCTCGTTCCGTCTGCGCGCGCCGCGCTCGTACGAGTCAGAGCTGGCACTCACAAAGGTCGTGCTGGGGTCTCTCGCGGACGACGTGTTAGCGCTGGACCTGTCGCTCGTCAACCCCGCACGCGTGCTGGCTGGCGCCGAGATTGAGATGGCTGTTGTTATCATGGCCCTTGTGGTTGCTGCCCGCCAGCGGGGTGTGGATGTTCGCATGCCGTCGCCATGCTCAGACGATGAGTACGAGTATGATGGGGATGATGCGTACGCCGCCTACGATCGGCGAGCAGACGACAACGTCCACCACCGCGCTACCGGAACGCTCCTCCTAGACGACCTGGATGGCGGCGGAGAGAGCCTCGTCGAACCGCTTGTGCCCGACATTGTGAACGCGTACACAACCCCGCCACGCGCATGGGTTTCGTCAAGATCGCCACCTAGCTCCATACGGCACGCCACCAAACATGAACCATGCCCACCTGCTACGCCGCCACCCATGTACCCCAACTCACCAGCACGTACACCTGCCACGCCGGAGTCTGAGGGGAACGCCAACATCTCTCTCTTATCGTTCACGACACGTACGTCGTCCAACCTCAGCGCAGACGAGTCGGTCGCGTCCCTCGATCCTCTCGGGGTGCCAGAGAGAAGAGCCCCAACACGGACTGTTCTCCAGGCAATGGTCGACGAGTTTGGTCTCGAACCAACTTAGCTCTCAAAACGAGCTTGGCTGGTGGCGGAATAGATGGCAAAGCAGGCAGGCTCCTGTCACAACACCTCCCGTCGCCATTCTACTCTGGTGAGCACGTCGAACCGATTCGTTCACGCCGGATGCCGTGCATTGCGTTTGAGAACTTGAAGCTGATAGGTACAGTGGATCGCACCAACGCCTCGCACCAGAGCATCAGTCTCCATCCACGGTCGGAATGACGTCGGTGAGACGAAGAGCACAGGCTGTACTTGCGACACCAACGGCTCATGTGATGTCCGCCAGAAGTCACGCGCATGAAGGCTGCTGGTGGCTACCGGTTGCTACGCAGAGAGTGGTGGCTCCGGTACGGCTCGGGGGCCACGTAAGCCGAGGCCATGCCGTGCCAAGCGGCGCACTGCAGTGCAACGACGGGTTCTGTGCGCACGCAGGAAGCTGGGTGCGTCCGGCTTGCGATGAACGCGCTCGCCTACGGAGAAAGTGGAATTCAACTGTCCATTAAGCGAGGACGACGCGAGGACGACCTCGCGGGGCGAACATTCATCATGTGGTCTTGGCACACATGCGGGTGCACACCAAAGCTCTGCAAACAAGTCACCATCACACGCGCCCACACCCTCCGTTGCCCGGTGTGCGATGCGGGGTTCCCAGCTCGCACCGGAAGCAAAATGACATTGCGGCGGTGGCGGTGGCGGTGGCGGACTCGGCTACCGAGGACGGCGGATCAACAGGTGGCCGATCGGTCATTTTGGCCGGAGTGCGATGCGAACCACATTCCCAACTCCAAGACTGCTTCTTTCTTCGCTCTTTGTCGCGTGCATCGAGCGCATCAGTGCGCAAGACATCGAGTGCGAACGGTTCGCCTGTGCCACATCGGTATCAGGCGGGGATATGCTGCTGTCTTGCCCACTGACCGCTGGCACGGACCGGCTCGAGTGATGGGTCTGGGTCCTTTTTTACCAGACGCGCATCTTGCATCTCAATCTCCTTTCTTTCTTCACGCACCGCTCACTTTGTCGTTTTCGCTCTGCTCCTTTCTCTCCTTCTCCCTCCCTCTCCTTTCCCCGCTACCATGTCCGCCGTCCACGTCGCCCGCGCCCACGAGATCCCTCACACCAACCAGCTCAAGATGAGCACCAACGTCAAGTCCACCCAGTGAGTTTGGCTGCGGTGTGCGGTTTCGTGTTTCATCCGACCGCGGACGGCGGCGTATCCTGATGGCGTGTGGCTGGCATCGCCCCCATTCGCCCACCGCATCTGAATCGGTGTCTCGTCCGCCCTGCACTTTGCGTGCATCGCGAGATGGTGGTCTGCCCCACGAAAACGAACCGCACATTCAATTTTGCATCGGAGAACCATGCACTAACGCCTCCGCAGGCCCGCGTCCAAGATCGAGACACCAATGTCCCCCTCGCAGGACTTTGCCAGCACCCCAACTGCCTGCCCGACGTCGGACGACGGCAAGGTGTCTGTCCTCGGTCTCGCCTCGCCTGCCAGCAAGCCTCTCGGCCTCACTCTCCACTTTGACCTGCATAACTACCTTGTGGCACACGACGAGCGTACTGCGGCACACGCGGCCGAGCGCGAGGCGCTGGGTGGCATGCTCGCCGCTCTCGAGCTCGTCAACGAGCAGAAGGCACACCTCCCGTCCTTCCGCGCTGCTCACGACGCCTCGAAGGCTGCCCTCGAGAACTACGACAGCGTCGAGCGCCGTCCCCTCCGCGTTATGGCCAAGCGTCTCCAGGCTGTCGCCAAGGGCGGCAAGGGCGGTGGTCGCCGTGCTCGCACCGGCGCCGGCAAGGCGTCGGCGACGTCGCAGGCGGACACGTTCAAGAAGCAGCTCGCGGCTGCCGACAAGCGCTTTGGCGAGCTCGAGAAGGTCGTCGAGGCTGCCAAGAAGCACATTGACGAGGCCGACGCCGAGCTCAAGGCACGCAAGGAGAAGTACGGCGAGGCCGGCAAGCAGTTCCAGCACGCACGCGAGAAGGCCCTCCTTGCCGAGAAGCGTTGTGCGACCCTCCTCGCGGGCCACCACAACCTCGACTAAGGTTTTCCAAGGCAAAGGCCTTGGCCCAGGGGTTCCTTCCTGCGGGCCGGCCCTTGTGCGATCCGAGTGGTGAACCCTCACCACTGCTACTGCATCGCCTCCACGCGCGCACGGGTCTCGAGCCTGCGGGTCTCGACTTGGAGCACGTGCTCGATCGGTGGCGCGGTCGGTTCAGTCAGAGGGTGTGATGGGGGCGAGAGAGCATCTTGGAGGGTGTAAGATTGGTGGCGCCACGGTCCCCGATCTGGAGAGTCGGTTGGAGGAGTCGTGGCGTTCCACGCACCGGCGGCGGCGAGACGCAGCCTGTCCAGAGTCACAGGCGCCTGGTCGTCGCAGCGGTGCCATTCCATAGCATCTGGGGTTCGTTGTACTTCACTGTGATGCATGTGCATTAGCATGGCTCGTGAGGCGCGGACGGAGCGACTGTGGGGAGCAGGAGCGACTGCGACTGCGACTGCGATGCTTTCCGCATCACATGATGTCAACCAGAAAGAACCACACGATGGAGAAGCAGCGATGGCAAGAAGGCGGAGAAGAAGGCAGACGTCAATATGAGATACAGGAACCATCACATGTCCAAGCCTGTGATCTCAAGCACTCTCGTCTCTGTCTACCATCATTGGAGAGAGCTCCCCTATCGTCCCCATCGTCAAGGGCCATGGGGAGCTGCAGGTTTGCAGCTTTGGGAGCTCATCGACTTCTGACCACCACGGCACTCCGGGCCAGCAGCACCAGAATCCACGGACCTCCGACCACAGACCGCCGGACGTGCCTATCGCGGGACCGACCGGACACCGGCGGCCCCAACCCGGTCCGTGCGCAAGGTTTATCCTGGCCCCTGGGAGTCCGATACCTCTCGTCTCCTTCTTTTCTCCTTCTCGTATTCCATCCCCACCCTCATCCGTCTGCTCGTTGGCCGGCATCTGAGTGAGCGGCAAGTGACACACTTTGGTGCAGAGGCCGACCGGTGCCTGGTGCGAGTAACACGACCAATGTGCTGAAATACCAACCACTTCTACCAATTGGCTCGAATTCGTTCTGGATCACTACAAATGCCCTTTGCTCTTGGTCGTCGGACGTGGGCGTGGTCCTGTGCGATCCGGCATGGTGGCTCATGACATAAGACGCTCGCCATCTACCAATCTTGGGAAGAGCAGTTTGGAAGCTGCAACTTTGAACGCGAGCCGTCGGGTCAAACCTGATGGGGCTGAGGTGGAATGGGGCACGGACGCGGTAGATTTTCATTCTGACATGCGTCATTGAGGGGGTTGTCCAGTGCTAGTACTAGTACAGGATGAGGGTCTGGCCATTTAGGGGGCCAAATGATGATGGCTGCAATCCATAGTCTCAGCGGTTTCTTCCCTTCTCTGGCCAATGCGCCCCAGGTGGTCCTTTTGATGATACACTTTGCCGTTTGATGAGACGGGTGGTGATGGAAGTACCGAGAGACACCATCTGTAATCTGTAACGTAGACGTGTTCTTCCGTCCAACAGTGTAACCTGAGAGATGCCCCAGGGCCCCGGGACGGTTCTACTCATCTCCAAGTTTGTCGTGGACATGAAGGTGCACAATGGTAGCCGTTCGAGCTCGAGCCGATATGGTGACAGGATGGTGGAGGTGGACCAAGTTATATATTTGCGGAGTGTATCTACAAGTGGCAACGCTCCTCATGTATGACTTCGCGAATGTGCCAAGCTCTACGTCGGGCCCATCATCGACGAACGCCGCACAAGGGTTCGAGAGCCGAACGAGGCGGATGATAGCAAGGCAGTGGAGCGAGCCTCACAAAATGCAGCATTCAAATAGTCTGTGAGGAGGGTGCCGAACTCAAACTTTGTGATTCTCAATTTTCCATGGCCTCCTGTGCGACCCTCCTGGTCAGTGGCTGGCTCTTGTGGAGTGCTATCGTACCAAGTCATTATGCTTTATAGGCAATAGTGGACGATCTTGAGCACCCGTCGTTAACCCACCAAGCTTTGGTGTGAGCCAGGTTTGGACTAGCCTCCGCTCAAACCTACCGCCAAGGTAACCTCGGCCTGTACACCCGCGGGCATGTCGGCTCAGGTCGTCGCCCCAACTTTAGGGTGATCGAGAACGCAGCTCATACCTCTGAGTACCGAATGAGGCCACCGTAAGTGGCACCCCGTAATCATATACCCTAGATCACAAACACCTGTGAAAGGTCACTGGTCGCTGGAATGTAGTGGCTGGCGGTGAGTAAGCAATGAGCCAATGGAACCGAGATGGGGTTGCAGGTAGGAAACAAAATGAGTGTGTGGGGTTTACGAGGCCTCAGAGGAGGAATGGCGATCTCTCTCTTACCCTCTCAAAAGATTATTCTCTACATACCATACGCCACGGCCACAACAGGACCCAACAACATGCAAGGAATGAATGCGAACATGTGGAGTTAAGCGAGGGCCCGGGGAATGACATACCTGAGGCCCCTCAAAAGATACTGTCTGTCATTCGGTGAGCTGCGAGGGACCAGGTTCCAGTTGACCGATCTCATTCCAGACTCTCGCACTTTTCAATCTATGGCGGTGTGTCTCGTCACGACGCCACATTGCCTCGAACAGAGCGATCAGGTTTGGGGGAGCTAGTGTGGGGGCAAAGGCGAGGAATGTACAGACGACCAGATCGACGAGGTATTTCAGTGACATGGCATTGGGGACGCAATCCAGC
Source organism: Pascua sp. PH4015B (assembly GCA_025502685.1). Lineage (NCBI taxonomy): Eukaryota > Fungi > Basidiomycota > Tremellomycetes > Trichosporonales > Trichosporonaceae > Pascua > Pascua sp. PH4015B. The sequence goes on from JAMFRD010000004.1 coordinate 298,788, forward strand.
GCCGCCGGTATATCTCGGCTGATCGGGTATAAGGGAGACAGCTATGGGAATGCTTGGATCGAGGTCCGTGTGTAAGGGCCGCGTGTGATTTTTCTTTCATTCATTCTTTCTCTTATTTTTACGGGGTCCTGTGTTTGGTGCGTTCTGCCTGGAGTGAGACACTCTTACCGTATGCGACCCTGCTACCACGTCGTGGTCGTCTCGTACGAGCGTTCCCGGGAGCCAAGATCCGAAAGTGGGAATAACTTGCGTCCTCCTTGCAACTGTCACTTTCATGTCAGAGTCGGTATGTTTGCCGAGTGGGGAACATGATCAACGTCTGGTGATCGCTGCGGAATGCCGACTGTCACGCTTTCGGTACTTGTCACCAACTCGAGAGCGTCACAGCCCACTCCCCCGTGGGTACACCGTTGTGGGGGATTGTCGCGCGCTTTCTTTATTTCGCAGTCTGTCCAGTTGGAGTAAAATGTTGCGCGTGGCGTCTCTCACTGCCCATGGGGATCACGGGGATGGAGTTGTGGGGTTGCGCCATCAAAACTGCGCGTGGCGAGTGGCGCGTGGCGCCAGGCCGCGGCATGGCTGGTACCGAGCCGGGTTGGCTGCATTGCGGGGGACCTGAGACTGGGGTTGTGAGAGGCATTCAGCGTCGTTCGGCGTAAGCCGTGAGCGAATGAAAGGGGATAAAGGCAACGACGACGGGCAAACTGATATTGTGGTGGCGTAAAGTAAGGTTGCAGCGTTACCCTTCTCAGCCTACTTGCCGCTCTCTTCGTTTTGTTCTGGATACCTGCGCCAGCTCACAATGAACTGTTGTTGGCGACAATGGTGGTCGCTAACCACTTTGGCATTGTTGAGCGACGTGGCCATGGTAGGTCTTGAAACACCCATGGCGTTCACACGCGCTCATATCTCATGGATCGGAAGGACGGTGACGGCCAACACAGACGCCAACGCCTTTGGCGTTCCCAGTACTGTGTGAAGCAGGGAGTGTGTGCATGGAGGCGCCATGGCTGATCCCTGAGTACACAAAACAACAGAGCCAACGTTGGCGAACAAGACGCCGGTCGCAAGCAGGGGGGATGCGCAGAGTGACAGAGTGAAGCTTGCCAGGGCCTATTAGGAAAGGCAAGAAGAGTGGTGGCCCGTGCGCGGACTACCGAACCCATTGACAGAGTACAGTCTTGTCCCTCCCCCATTTGTAGGAATCCGACCACTGGACAAACCAGCAAAAGATGTCGAAGGCCGGCAAGATATTTGTAGCAGTCAAAACGAATGGCCCAAACAGAGGCGGGGGCCGCCGCCCGGCGACGATGCGAGGGTATCCGTCCACCTGGTACTTTGTAGTGAGACAGCGGCCAGCTGTGTGCGTGGGCACCGACAAACATCTTTTGATGGACGGACCGATTGCATTCCACGTGCCCTGTCTCGCACCCATATTGTGCTCCTTTGATCCCTTTGACGCGTTTGTCCAATGCGTTGGCGAGGATCACACATGGTTCGGGTGCCTGTATGATGGACAGGTATGTTTTACCCAAAGAACACACGCGCTTACACACGACCAGTACAGTAGGGTGGTTTGGGTGGATTCCAACTTTTTTTTTTTTCAGTATCGTGTGTGTGTCAAAGTGGAACAAGTTCGGCCGAGAGGACGGGTACGGCGTGCATAGCCACGTCACTTTCCGGGAGCCGAAGACAAGGTTTGAGCCCGAAGACGAAGAATGTTTGCGTCCGAACACGCACAGTCCACTGCAGATGGCCGCGTGTTCGTCATATGGGTACATGATGTGCTGGCTTGGCGTTCTCGCGCTCGCTCACCCAAGACATCATGTAGGATTTCAGCTCTGCCATGGCTGCCGATTCTGGCATGTGGCGCGTTCTGGGCCAAGGGGTAGGTCAAGGAGCGTACCTCCCTGTTCTCACACTGCCTAGTTTGGGTCGGCAGCAGGACTGGCCGACCAGCTGACGCGGCTCACTGTCGACGCAACTCTGGGGTCGAATGAAGAAAGAGAGCTGAGCCCAAGGTTTCTGGATCAGGGACCTCAAAGGAAGGGTCCTAGGAGCAGGAACAAACTGCGCCACGCACGCCACGTACGCCACGACCCAATCCCACACGCCGTTGCTCACCACTGACGCAAGCAAACAAGTGGTCGTCGACGCACCAGGCCTACCCGACGCCACCAGTAGCCACTGCGCCACGACGCCACCGTAGACCCCAATTTCGACGTGACCCAGCTAATCCAGCTGCGTGTCTCGGGGCTGCCTCGGTCCGCCCCCTGGGGCCTCGGCTGAATCCCCAGTCTCATTAAATTGCGTGTTTCGCGTCGCCGCCCTTGCCGCGGCTACCGTCGTATCAACTCCCTTTGACGACTGTTTTTTTTTTCTCTGTCCCTCACCGTTGCGGCGCTCGGCTGCCCTTAGGCACCGTGGGCCAGCTGTCACGCCCCGTGCGCCACCTGGCCAAGGTCGCCAACGGTATTGCGCAAAGGTACCGAGGTACCATTCCCACTCTCTCATTTGTCACTGTTCGCTTGCGCGATGATCGCCGCTGCGAACATGCACTTGCTCTTCTTGTCAATCTCTGGCGGTTTGAGTTCGCGATATGCGTCATCCAACTGACGTTCCAACTCACATTTGTAGACTGCGCGCGTTGGGGACGGGTTCCGATGCAGATCATCTCCAAAACGGAAGGCAACCACGACATACACAAACAAACAATCAGGCAAGACCGCCTATCCTTGCCAAGACGTCAGCGCCTGGTCGACGCCACTGCACGCACGGTGCGCTCGGTCCTCCACCCCGCACCCCAATCGCGTACCCTACACGCGGTCAGTCCTCAGCCTCATTGCCTCCCCTCAGCCCCCCCGTGTCGATACCCTACACCCCCGCCTCCTTCACACCAGCACCGTGCGCAATGCTTTACACATTCCCATCGACGACGTTTCCAAGCCCAGCTCACCGGCTCTGACATGAAAAGAGAGCGCTTGTCTCGTCGCCTCGCTGATCGTTTCACACATCTTCAGCCTCCTCTCCTCTCCCCCTTCTAACCTCGCTAGCTCGCACTCCCCCCTCCCACATCGAGCCTCTACCCGTTCGCCAATACAGCCGTGCAGCCTCTGCCTCACCGAAGCCCCGCTTGGTCCTCCTCCACCAACCACACCCGCTCCACCGCCTGTCGCACCCTCGCCACGCCCTCCTCCCCCCCTCGACCAGCTGCCGCCTCGGTACGATCGTCATCCGCTCTCAAAGATACTTAAGACAACCAGCCGGTACTCACCCCCCCCCGGTTCTCTCCCCATCCCGACTCTCCCCGCACCACTTCGACAACCCTATAGCACCCCACCCACCCATTTGAGAGTCTGGCCTGGTGAAATTCGACTACCTCGTCTGTCTCAGCGCACGCCCAACCCACGTCCATTCCTACGCCACCAGGATACGACACCAACACACACGGCGACAACCTTGTCCCACTCCGAAACCCAGCCTACCCCCAAAACCCAGCCCGAGACCGCCGGCATCACCCCATCCCGAGACCACGACTGATACGCGCCAACCCAACAGGCATACGCAGCCCACACACATCGTCATCCACCACCCGCCCAATATGCCTGCCGACCACGAGACGATGCTCCGCTGGGGCTTTCGCGCGTTCGGACGGCGTGACAACAAGCACTATCTGTGAGTAGACTGCCTTATGCCCTGTCGCTCCGGGGCATGTGTCGTGTCTGCCTGGGGGTGGGCTCAGTTCATGTGACGGGCCGGTCGCCCTTCAGCGTATCAGATGGAAGGGGCTGGTGCGAGGGGTTGGGATTTCGGAGCTTGGCTTGGTGTGAGGCCTGCCGAAGCGGTGCTGTGCTTGTTGATAGGATGGCCGCCAGGGGGCAGTGTTTGTTGTAGAGCCTGAGGACTTCGGTGTCGAGTGCTCGGCGCCGAAAGCTCTCACTGTCCCCTTGGCACCAGCCTCGACCCTCCTGAGGATCCTTTGGAACGTCGTTGGTGTCGAGCCACACCACCGCGACGGTGCCAAAGAACACCCTCTCGCACTTCCACCACCGCTTTGCCTTCTTGATGACGGCGGGGTGTCCACCTACCTTGGGGCCGCCGGCACTTGCTGCGCACCCACTGGGCCTCCATTGCACCACCCCACCGTGGCTGCGCCTCACAGCTGGCTCGACGAGTTCACCACCACTGACACCCAGTGCCGAGTCATCACGCTGCGCACAATGCATCGGTGCCAACGAGCGGCACTGCCTCGTGCCCCCGCTGCGCACGACGACCAAATACGCCATCTACCGTGGGCCGTGCGTACGGTGCCAGACGCAGGGGCTAAGCTGCGACATGGTGGGCGGGTACGCCGAAGTCCCCGTGTCAAGACTGCCCGGTGCGACGTCGGGGATCAAGCTCGAGCGCGTACGGGACGACGTGAGCACGGTCGGGGCGTCGCCGGCCGAACTGCGCTTTGCGGCTAACCGGTCCGAGACGGGGAGCATTTCGTCTGCGAAATCGTCCAAGTCGTCAAAGTCGTCAGCGTCGGCGACGTCGCTCGTGCTCACGCAGCCCACTACGCCGACGACACCCGCTACACCCGTTACACCCATGACCCCCGGCTACAGCGGGCATTCTACGCTGTGTGGACCGCTCGCGTCACCCACGCCGTGCCTGTCAAACCTCCCGCCTTTACCCGTATCCCCGCCATGCACGACCCCGTCCACGCCGACGTTTGGGCCCATCTCCCTCCCGACCAAGGCGACGGTCAACACGCCGTCGCCCCTCGGCGCCCAGATCCCCACTGTGCCCACGTCCCCACCGCCGCCCGTCCAATTCGCCCCTGTCCCCATGCGCCGCGGCCTCACGCCCTCACTCGCGCCCCCGCTCGATGCCATTGTCGAAAACTCGCCGCGCTCGAGTATCGACAGCACATTCGTCGCGCCCGGATCCGTGAGCGACCACTCGCACGCATCATCTGTCGCCGAGCACTCGCAAGGACTGTCCGTCGGCGCGTGCTCGCAGGCCTACTCGGTGAGCGAGTACTCGCAGCCGTCATGTTCGTCCGACAGCGAGGTGGACGTCATCACGGCCGCTCTCGACCTCGGCGCCGAGCTCGCCGGCGGCATGGGTCTAGGACTCGGCCTCACGGGGTTCCGCAACGTGTCCAATCTGAACCTTCGCGACCTGCGCGACCGCAACCCCCGGGAGGTCAACCTCAGCCTCCGCGACCTGCGCGACCGGGACCCACGCGAGCCCACTCCCACCCCGAGCCCACTGCCGAGCCCCATCCCCAGCAACCTGAGCAGCCCCACCGCACTGGCCGGGTTTGCCCTCTCGCGCCCCGCGAGTGCCACGGGCTCGACGCGCTCGGACCGCTCCCGCCGCTCCTTTGACCTCGGCGCCTACTCGTCGCTCCACAGCCAGGGCATGAAGCTCCGCGCCCTCGAGCACGAGGCATTCGTCACCCTCCACGCCGCCGTGCACGACCTGTACGACGCCGACGCCACACACCACGCCGCTGCCGAGGCGCTCCAGACCCGCCGCGACGCGCTCGCACACGCCGAGGCGCGCCGCATCGAGCTCGAGCGCGAGCTGCAACAGGTCCTCGCCACCATCGAGTCGGCAAGCGCCGAGATCAAGGGGCTAGCAGACGCAGAGAGCTTTGCCGCAGACGCACTCGACGAAAAGCGCAGGTATCACGAGACGAGCGAGAAGACGTACGAAGAGGCACGGCGCAAGGCCGACGAGGCAGACATGCGCCTCCGCAAGTTTCGCGCGCGGGGATAGTCCCTATCCGAGGGCGTGGTTCCTCTAGCATGTGTCCTAGGGGATCAGATCAGACTTTGGGTGTTTCTTCTTTTGTAGCTAGCTATTTGTGCATGGATTAGGTTAGTACGAGTTACCAATGGAGTTATAATGGTGCACTTTGTTGGTTGTCAATGGCTGAGATGAGTGAGCTGAGCCATCCAGCTTTGGAACAACATTCGCATTGTGGGAGTTGGGCACACACGTGCACGCTGGCAACAGAAGACCAGGAGACATACAAGGCACCAACACTCAACACTCGGCCTCGACGGCGCGGCGGAAGTCGTGGTCCCATTGGGATACATTAGTTTGTTCATGGTTGACGTCTTGGACTCCGGTCTGTCATCCGTCTCTCATCCCTGCAGTGTCCGCGCGTGGCCGATGAAAACTCTGCCGTCGTGAAGATTCGCGCAAGCTGCCTTGTAAACAATCTCATCGTGCTTCACGGCCGCCTCTGCCTCTTCGAGTGCGCGTCGGCTCCGTTGCAAGCTCGCGTATGCGTCGTGGACGTCGTTCGAAAGGTGAATGAGGGGATCGCTGGTCAAACTCGAAGCGGGCGCCGCGGGAGGCGTCATTGGGGGAAGCAAAGCTGGAGCTTCCTCGGGTGGCGATGCCATGTGGTGCTGAAGAGGGAGTGGCCGAGGCTGCGGGGACAGAGGCTGTGCTGAGGAGGAGGGTTCGGTTGGTTGCGCAACCGGGGGCTGTGTGAAGGACGAGGGTGGTTGAGGCATTGATTGGAGTGGCGGGACGGCTTGCGGCGAGGCGGCGACCTGAGACTGGGTGGTAGGGAGAGGGAGTTCGTCCTCATCACTGTCTGGCGAGAGGATGATACGCGGCCCGTGCAGAGCAGGCGACAGTGTTCTTGGTGGCGTTGGGAAAGGTTGAGATGGTGGCCCCGGCGAGTCACCGAATCGTCCGGCTTGCTTGTGAGATGGGTGCTCAGGTGTGAGGTTGCTGAGCATCTCCGTCGTCGCGGGGCTGGAGCTGTCGAGAAGGTCGTCAAAGTCAACTGTAGCGACATTCTGAGATGCCTGCTCCACTGGCTTGCGGCACATCACTTGTGGGGAGGACGTGGTGGGGCGCGGTGGCGTTTCCGTCTTTTGGCGCTTGGACGGGCGTGCTTGTGTGCGGGCCGATGTCTCAGCCGGCGTTGGCCATACAACCCGGCCCTCTGGCCGACGATCGACATCTGCAGGCTTGGTCGATGGCTTCTGTGGTGGTGGCTTCTTGGTCAACGGGGTCTCTGGCGATGACCTCTTGGTAGACGACTTCGTTGGCGGGGACATCGTGGTCGACGCCGTTGGTGGAGATTGTTTTGATGGCGACGATGGGAGCTCCGACAATGGGATCCGTTCCAATGACAGACCATCCCGCGTCGTCCACAAAAACCCGCTTCCGTGGGTCGACGAAACGGCATGGCTAACGTAGAGCGACCGAGGAGCCTGTGTACAGTAGATGGGTGATAGATAACACCAGCAATGACCAAATACGGGTGGAATGGAGGACGTCATAGCGAGCTCCTTCAGTGGTGACATCATTGCATCGGAAATCCCGCCTGTGCACGTTACTTCCGCACAACTCGTTCAGTTCTGCATTTCACAGTTCCATGCTTGTCTTCCTCCAAGTATATCACAATCACCTCGGATGCATAGCCACAAGAGGGCTGTCTATCTACCACACTCGATCCTCAACGCCATCGTTGCGACGCCAATAGCCAATATGGATGGGCGATGGTGGCGGCAGACTGGGGTCGTCTGGCAAGTGGGGCATCATCCTCTCAGCGCCACCATAGCCAGACACGGACCACTGGATCCACAAATCAATATGCTCATCCCCGAACCATGGGTTGTGACCCCAGACTGTGGCCGGGTGATGGTGCCCATATGCCTCTCCAATCAATGGAGCCCAATTCGTGTTCCTCTTCGGACCCGCCAGATCACTTGGAAGAGCTATGCGGATGTTGCCCTGTTGTTGTTAGATGAGCAGCATCTTCTTACTCACAAGTATTAGAGCATGTCGGTCCTTGGCCGAGAAGGATTGGGCAGTTCGTAATGCCTCCTCTTTTCCCAACCTGCGAATCATGCTGCCGAGCCAGGGATAATGGGGAAACTGTTGAAGGTCGTCGACGGTGGTGTCTTCGACCTTGAACCACAGGCCTCGTCCTTCTTCGCGAGCTTGACGAAGGTAGTTGAGTCCCTGGGCGACGAGGGGGATGTTTGGAACGTATTGTTTGGGGTGCTGGGGTATACCATAGTCATCCTCATCCTCAAATTCGTCCATGTAGGCAGCGCTGCCAAATGGTTCCTTGTTACGATAGTTAGCGACGCATTCGAGGTACGCCTGAATGTCGGGATCAAAGCTGGTGGTGTTAGTTGCAACTCACATAGGCTCTCACGTACTCTTTGGGCTCAGTGTCGTCCAAGTCAATGAAGTAGCGGTCTATGACATCCGATCCCATGAAGTAACTATTGCCGTCGACTGACGAGTCGCTGGTGATATCAGTTACTGTTACGGACAAAACGCACGGTGAGGTGTGGGGAGTGGGAAGTCCTGTCGGTCTTGGCCATGACTGTGCTCCTTTGAATGTTTCAACTTGCATAACGTTCCCACTGTCCCTGCTGTGTTAGTAGTGTATTAAGGTATCAAGCTTACGGTGACATGGCCCAAGCTGAAGACTGCTGCGTTCCAACCTGTACGGGCATGAGGAGGGGGGTGGCTTTGATTCGCTTCTCGCTGCCCAGCTCCCTGGAAGTTGGCGGACGTCTGTTGCTCATGTTACAACGGAGGATGAAAAGGCGAGTGATTCGGCGTTGGATTGCGGACGATGGCGAAGGGTGGTATGGATAAGGGGGAGAGTATGGGGAAGAGCGCGATTCGAAGAGGCAGGTGGCGACTGGGGTGGGTAGTGTTTAAGGTTGATGGGCGGTGCAGGTGTCTGCATCACGTGACTTAGTTGGAACCAGCCTTTACTACCCCTTGACCATTATTGCACCGCTTCCCCAACTACCTCATTTCGCTTTGCCTTTTTTGCTTTGCTTCCACCACAATGCTGTGCACTTTGCCACATCGGTCGACCCTGCCATCCTGTCACTTCCCGAATAAGGGGCTTGGAGGGGCTGGGCTAGGGGGAGGGGAGGGAGAGAGGGAGATGGGAGATTGTCGCAGAAAGAGGGTTTCAGACCAGGATAAGCGAGAGAAAGGGGGGGGGGGGGGCAACTTCCATTGGTATTCTCCGCGAAACGCTGACGGAACAGTGGAGTGAGAAGGAGAGGAGTATGGGAACGGAGGAGAGGAGGGCAGGGAGGGGGGTGGGAGCGATAGTTGAAGAGGAGAAAATGTGAGAGATTCAAACGTCTTGTTTGAGGGATATCAGCTCTTGTGGTGGCAACCAGCGTAGTCATCTGTATATATATGGGTCTGGGGGCGATGGCCATATCCACATCTCCTCTCTTGACCATCATACCCGTGAGTTTCTTGAATGGCCTGCAAGTCGTGGGATACTGACAATTCCAAGCGTGATTTGGCTTCCTGGCCACGATGACTCAAGCCACGGGTATCCAGCTGCCATGGATGCAGTCTCTAGACACGCTCTTCCTAAACAGAGACGCAACGATCTGCGATCCAGTCGTTGCACCACAGGCCGGCCAGCCGATCTACATTACCAGCTGCGACTTTGTCATATGGTTTCGCAATGGGTTGCGCTCGAGTCGTCTCGCCCACAACCCTCAGCCCTAGGACCCGGTTCTCGCTTTTTCATGGCTGGACAACGTCATGATCAACCAGCGTTCCAAAGGCAACCGCTTTGTCAAAGAGTTACCGGCCGCTCGTGAAGCTCTCACCGTTCTGGCACAAATGGCGCGGGGACCTCCAGATCGGGGCCGTAGCCTTGCCGAAGGCGTTTTCCCAACCCACATCTTTGAGAATGGTAATCAATGGAGAGTAAGTTGATTGATTTGAATGATTGCTCCAAAACAGTGCTGATCGTGCAGGACTTGGAGCACCTCAACGTTCTGGGCAAGACACGAGCTCAGATCGCCTACGTTCGCATGCTGAGCTACGTTCGGCTAGCGGACGCCTTGGCGGCGAGATATCCTGGCAACAGCATCTGTCTTCTTCTATCGGACACGGCTCACGACCTGGAAATTGACCAACGATGGAACGCGAGTCAGTACGGCATTACGTATCCCATACTACATCCCTTAGATGTTCAACAGCAGCCATGGATGGCTGTCGACAAGGGAAACCACCTCCCCAGATGGAACAGTCTGGTTTCGCCGCCGAGCCCAACCCCGCCAACTGCAGCAACACTTCCGTCTTCGTACGCGATTGCCGTGGACACGTGCTCTATGGATTACGTGAAGCGGACAGTGGCGGGGGGCCACACGCACGGCGCGTCCGATCGCCTCCAGCGCTTCCTCGCGTACGCTGCAACGTCGGACGCCTATCCCAGCATCCACGGCACCTGCGACGCCTACGGAATGGTCATTTCGCAGACGGTTCTCAACGAGATGCACTACCGGGCGGGCAAGTATGCGAACGCTGCAGCTCTCCAGAAGCAGCTTGCCAGCATCCGGTCGACGCCGGCGTCGTTCCCTGGAGTAGATGTGGCAAACGTCTCCCCCCTGCCGTCGCTCACCGCCCAACTTCCCGGCCGGTTTAGAGCAAATCAACCCTCCAATGACGCCAAGATTCGAGAAGAGCTGCTCTATTGTCGGCGCCCCATCCACCTCGTCAGTGAGGATGCTGGCATGGTCACGGCGTGGTGGCACCTGAACCGCCCCGCCATTCACGACCGCTGCGACTGGACGATACCTACCACCGTGCCAGACCTCGAGGGCACGCTCAATCAAACAGCCCTGTCATTTTACCATCGCCGCCAGGTCGTCGCCGGACACACCGCGGCTCCCGCGCCCACGGCGGCCGCGCCTTCGACTCTGACGTCCATGACGGCAGCTGTTCCGTCCGCTGCGGTCACTACCGGCCCCACGCCCGCGGCTACACCGTCTGTCGTCCCGGCGTCTACAACCACGGCGTCATCTGTTCCTGTATCCGCCGCCCAGACCTCGGCAGCGGGGATGCCACACCCATCGACCATCACGGGCGCACCAGCCACGAATGCCCCCGGTACGACGAGCACGCCTGGGACGACCCGCGGCGTCTACCCCTCTGGTCCCATCACTCGCGCATTCGCCGCCCCCAGATCGCGCAGTTACGCCGCCCACCCGTACCCGCAACCGCACGGCGGCGCACCACAGCCTGCGGCGTTCGCTCTACCGCCGCAGCCTCCGGGCACACGACCTCCCAATTGTCCTCCGAACAGACAGCCCCCTCAGGGGCGGCCTGCAGCTAACCCTCCGCAGCAGCCCGCCTACGGCACGGCGGCAATGCGATACCAGCCCCCACCGTCTGGTCCCGCGCGCCCGCAGAGGGTGGACTCGGGCTGCTGTCACGGCTGTTCGGGCTGTTGCTCGTGCGGCGCAGGATGCTGCACAGGCGGCTGCGCCAGTTGTTCGGCGTGTGTGGGTTGCACCAGCTGCACAGGGTGCTGCAACTGGAGCAGCTGCACGAGCTGCACGTCGTGCACAGACTGCTGGAGTGGTCTGTGGGCGAGCTTCACACGCTGCCTTCCCAAGAGCTGGCCGTCGTGCTCCTGGTCGTGCAAGGACATTTGCTGTGTACAGCTCTGTTCCTGCGGTCGACAGTCGTGGGACGATGGTGCCCAGCACCCGTACTGGGACGACCACGGGATGGCACAGCAGGGTCATCGTAGTGTGCAGGGCCATCACGAACCTTACGTTGACCAGTCCCCGATGGGCCAGCAAGTATATGCCGGACAGCAGTGCGCCCAGGAGCATCACACCCAATACCACAACCAGAACTACCCCGTTCACACTTAGGTGCAGTCTGGTGGTCATCCGCCACAGCATCAGGACGCGGTGCGTGCGAGGTCGAGTCAGGCGCAATGGCTGTGAACACCAAGGCGTGCTGTGTAGCTCAGTCCTGGACAACGGGCCTCATGGCGCCAACTCTACTCTTGACACTGGCACCAATGTACAGTGTCCCCAGCCTCACGTCTACATGACTGCCCTCCAACCATTTCTGTACACCAACACTTGTATCGATCAACCAATGCTTCCTTAGGTCTCGTCACAGTATTGTATGTCTTGCAATGTATGCATCTACGCCTGCCCCTATCCCCGACCACCACAGACCCAGCTTCCAAACTTCTACTGTATCTCAGCGACCGCCCTTCATCTGCCGGCTCTGCTACCCGCGCCGTATCCCGCCAGCACCGAGCGCAAACCGCCCACCCTTGAGCACCTTGTTGGCGTGCCGAAATGTGAGGCTGACACGCGTGCCACGCGCTGCGGTCCAGCCACCATCGGCGATCGCGCCCTCGACGGCAGGGTTGTCGAGGAGCGCAGCGTTGGCGACCGTAACTGGAGCGGAAGCCCCTGGTGTTGTCGAAGCTTGAGTCGTGGTGGTCGGGTCTGTGTTAGGTGCAAGGTCGACATCGGTAGCCTGCCCCTCGTCCGTCTTCCTTTGTTCACCCTCGGCGTCTAAGCCGGCGACGACGGTGTCGCCATCTCGCCCCACAATTCCGTGCAGGTGGTCGGTATACAAGGTTCCCGTCAGGATGAACAGCGATCGGGGCATGAGGAGCACATGGCCGAGGGGTACGGCGGCGATCACACGGCCACTGGGGTCGCCTTCCTCGCTGGCGATCATCGGTGGCGACGGGGCTGTTGGGGATACGTAGTGGTGCAGGTCGAGGACGGTGTGCGAGCCGAGGCTCAGGGTGGCGACGAGGGGGCGGAACGCACCGCCGTCTTCGTGTGGCTGGGTGTCAGTGGATCGAGTCGGTGCTGAGTCCTGTTGTTTCTCGATAGTCGCGCCAACAGTAAGCAACCAGACCCACCGATATCCCCTGTCCCGGCTGGTACTCATTAATGAGCACCTGGTTGATCCCAAGCGCCCCCTTACCCTTCCCCCTCTCGTTGGCGGGCACGTCGGCGGCAGCATCGAGGAAGGCGTCGATCCGCTCAATGATCTCTGGGCTGATGGGTTAGACGGCGTTAGGAAGTATTATGAACCCACAAGCCAGTAAGAAAGTCGGGCATGGGTTCTGGGAGGAGAACGTTGGACTTTGACGTCGTGCCGCCTGGGGTTAGTGTGTGTTGGAGGCAGAAGACAGCCAGTGGTGGCAAGCTTGTAGGATGTGGTGATGAAGTGAGCATGAGGAGGGAGGTGTCGTCACGCGTCACACATCCTGTCTGGAGACGCGCGGTGGCGTGGATTGTCGGACTCAAGTGTCGCTAGTCGCTCACCCCAGTACTGAAGCCTGAGCGGGTCAGTTATTGTACTTCAGCGACTGGGGACCCACCTCCGCCCACTTCCGACGGTGCGCCATTTGGGCTGGGGCGTCGCCTCAATCTGAGGTCAGCTAGATCGCGCAAAAGAGACAGCTGACCTTGCGTAGGAGGTACTCTTCTTCTTCAGGCGTGATAAAGTTGGGGACGCTGGGGTCAGTGTCGCGTAGGTGAGTGATGGCGTGGGAGGGTGTTACGGGAGGGCACAGGGGTGTGAGGGAGAGAGTGAGGGAGTAGTGGAAGAGAACAAGATGGAGTGGAAGTAGAAGAATGGATGAATGGATGAAAGGAGGTGAGAGAATGGATGAAACGAAGAAGACAAGGAAGGAGACAAGAGAATATATACACGACGAGGAAGGGAAACCAAACTAGGAAAACCGAGGAAGGAACATAGACGAAAGGAGGGAAGGTCAAGCCAGGAAAGGAATGCCAAGGAATGCCATGGAATGAAGACTTGGGAAGGCTGACCAAACGAAGGAAGCAGTCAAGGAAGGAAAGGACGAGGAGAGAAAGGAAAGAAGGAAGTAATAAAGAAAGACAACACGAGCAGACAAGACAAGGCCTACGAAGGAGCGGGTGACTAATGCCACCCCGTCCAGCACTGGTAGACGTACTAGTAAGCCGCAGGCGGGAGGTTGGGCACACGCTGTGCCTCGAGGCCCGGGAAGCGCGGTGGTTCGGTGTTGGCGTCGGTGCTGGACATGTGTACGAGTAGGGACAAATGGGGGTGAGGAGATGGGATGAGAAGATGGATGGGTGGAGAGAAAACGAACGAGCGACAGAGTGGCCGACCTCCACCTGGCTGGCCTGGCCATGACGTTGGCGGTGGCGCGTCGTCGGACGGAAGCAGATTGTGGGGCAAGTGGTCGTTGGCAGTTTGCATGTTGCCATCATGTGCAAGTTCCACAGAAGTTCTACGGCGACAGAGGGCGAGAGCTGCAGAACAGCAGGGTGCAGGCATTGTTGGGTACTGGATACATGGTGGTCTATAGTCTATGGAATCACATCTGTGAACGATCACATCCGGCCCTCTCGCCCTCTCGCACTGCTCACACTCTGAGATCTCGAATGCTAGCTGGAAAGCACGACTCGTCCGTCCCTCAAGTCTCTGCAGATACACGACTAGCGCGTGCCGCGCTTCTTGCGCTCGTCCTTCTCGGGCTCGCTCGCGCCAAAGAGCCAGTCGAGGCCTGCAGCACGCAAGACGGCCTGGCGGACGTAATCCTGGACGCCGGCGTTCTCGCCGTTCCCGAGCCCGTTGCCGAGGAGGGACGCGAGGAGGTCTGGTGCCTGCTGGCGTGGCGGGTTGGCGTTGGGGTTCTTCTTTGTGCTCGAGCGCGTGTTGTATGTCTTTGAGCGGCTGCCCGTCGCCGAGCGCGCGTCCCAGTACTCTCCGCCTCCGGTGCGCGAGTTGCGGCGCCGGCGCTCTCCTGGTGGTGGGTAAAACTCGGTACCGGCGGCGCCGGGTGCGCGCCGGCGCACGCCCTCGGCCTCGGGCGTGCCGAGGGCATACTGCTTGAGAGCCTCAAAGAGAACGTCGATGCCGCCCTGTCCGCTCGCGGCCATGATCCACGCAATGATGGCGATCACGGGCCCGATGCGCAGGCAGAACCGGACAAAACGCGCGAGATACCCGATGAAGCCCGTCACGACGGCCCACACGACGTACAGCCCCACAAGCAGAAGGAGGAACTGGGTGTAGGGAGCGACGGCGCGGAGGAGGGGCACGAGCGAGGCCGGGTCGGAGAAGTCGGGCGGGTTGGCGACGACCTCGGCCAGGTCGGCCGGGAGGAGCGGCACGACGTAACGGTGCACAAAGCTGCGGACGAGGAGTGTGAGCGTGTGCTTCAGGCCCGTGGGGGGAGGCTGTGGCTCAGAGTCAGAGGGAGGAGAGGAGTAGGAGTCGGAGTACGAGCGCGAGCGCATGACGACGAGCGTGTCGCGCTGTGACGTGTGGGAAGGGAGCCGGCGACGGCGCGGGGCGCGGTGGTCGCGGATATCGTCGTCCTCGTCAGAGTAGTCGGACGCCAGCGACTCGTCGTCGAGGTATGGCGAGAACGGCTTTGTGGGCGGCTCGACAGCCTTGACAGCCTTGACGGGCTTGGATGCGCGGATAGGGATGGGCGCAGCCTTGGAGCGGCCCAGGTTCGGCATCGACATCGACGTCGACATCGACCCCGATGCCGACACCGAGGGCTCGGGCTTGTCCACGTCCGGCTTGTCGATGTTGCCCTCTGCTGGCGTCTGTGGTGTTGTTGTCGGCGTGCGTGCCGGCCGCCGCCAGTACGAGTACGAGTACGGCGGGGGCTTGGGAGGCGACGATGGCGGTGTCGGGGATACCACGCAGTGCGTGCACTCCGCGGGCGAGACGAGGCGCGGCATGATGGGAGTCGGGGTGGTGGGAAGGAAGAGGAAGGGGATGTGGGTGACGAGCGGGGTAGATGGAATGGAATGGGTCCCCCGTGGATGGGAGATGCGTGGAATAGAAGGGAGAGAGAGACTCACTCCATGATATATCCAGGGGTGATGCGATAGCGGGGTGGCCGGGGGTGGATGGGGGTGGAGACGTGAAGCGATGCAAAAGATTGTCCGACCGACAGCGCCGAGGACGAGAAACGTTTGTGTGTGTTGGGCCCAAAGTGTGGGCGGCATGGGTGCCATGGGTGGGTCAGCGGCGCCGAGAAGCCACCGGCACCCGGACCCACGCCCAGAGTGGCAAATTCAGGAACCATCCACGTGTGCGTGGGAATCCCCGCCACCGCACGCACTGCAACACCATTTCTGTGCTCCTCTGTTCCTCTCTTCTGATGCCCGCCCATGATACGCCCATGGCTTCAAAAAGCTCGTGCAATGTTGCCAATCCCAGCCATCTTATCTCCAGCAAGTCTGTATCTCCGTCGTCACCCGTAGCACCCGCAGCATGCGTGGGATGCGTGGATCCATAGCCTGTCGTGCGTGATCGCTCGGACGCTATCATGACATCCTGCACGTCATGGATGCATTCCAAAATATCTAATTCCCAGATCGTCAGCCTCCAAACATGACTTGTTTGGCGCCATGATACGAGATGAAACGCCCGACATGAACATGGCGGCGCCAGGCACTCGAGTCGCCACTCCACGTCGATTCCAGGATCCCACGATGGGAGTACCCGGTCGGGGCATGTTGGACCGATTGGCGTGTCTGTGCGACACATGTAGCGCCTTCTGTTCCATGCCGTCCTTGCCGTCCGCACTCCGTCGGCCTACGCCTTGGATTGCTCCCCGTGCTCCTTGAGCACCGCCTCGCCTTCTGCCTCGACCAGCCGCCACGTCTCCAGCACATCATCCATCGTCGTGCGCAGACCGCCCATCGCGAACCGGAGGCAGTAGATGCCCTCCTCGTGCTCCTCCGACTTGAGCAATGTCTGCGTGAGCATGACCTCGGGGTGGCGTTCGAGGCGGTCGTGCAGCTCGCGCGAGAGCGTGTTGAGCGTCGCGTTGTCCTGGGAACCCGAACGGGGCACGAGGCGGAAGGTGAGGAGCGCAAGCGAGGGGGGCGTGACAATCTCGAAGTTGGAGGATGCGGATACGAGCTTGGCGAGCTCGACGCAGTGTTCAATGCCCTGAGCGTCAGCGAGGTGGCACCGAACAGAGATGAGTGGGTCGTTCCCATGTCGGCGGGGCGTGTTTCCCCGTCCGAGAAGGCAGTGGGGTCTCTTAGATACGGGCGGCGAACACGCCCATAAGAAGACCAGGGCGTACACGGGTACGCTTTCAAGCGCTCCAATGGGTGCTGCTTGACTCCGACGGGCACGTCCGGCGTATCGTTTATACGTGCGCAACGGCCGCCTCGTGCCCGCGAACGAGTGCGTCCATGACGAGCGTCCATGACGACCCTCCCATCAAGGGCACAACATACCCCTCATTCCACATGGCTACGTTCGCAAGCGGACACGCAACAGCCTCTCTTCGAACAGCGCCCTGCGCAAACACTTCGAACCACAATCAAAGAGACCGTTTACTTCTCTCGCGCGCCACTCACATTCCTCAAGTGCTTCTGCAGGCCCTCGACACCGTACCCGCGCAGCACGAACCAGAGCTTGATGCTGCGGAAGCGGCGGCCGAGCGCGAGCTGCCAGTTGCGATAGTCGATGACGTCGCCGGCGTCGGCCTGCTTGGTGCGCAGATAGACGGGTGTGACATCGAGCGCCTCGGTGAGGTCGCGACGATCGCGGACGAAGAAGAGTGCTGGACGTTAGTGCGCTGGACGTTGGGGAACGGGACTGGGTGTAGCCTGGCTCCTGGCTCCTTCCCTCCCCCGGTCTGCAAATCTGTCGTCCGTCCGTCTAAGGAGGCACCCCTAGGCTCGGCTCCCAGGCTCGCAGGAATCCAGTCGCGGCGCCTAGTCTCCACGGCTGCAGCGGGCGTAGTTCACGATGGGTATCTACGACCAGCACATGGACAACGCAGAACACCACTCACAACAGTCGAAACCGACCAGGCCCCACTTGTGCATGTTGGTGCAGAACGAGTCGGCGTACTGGTTCACCTCGGCGAGGCGCAGCGGCTCGCGCTGTTCGGGGAGCGCGTACGCGACACCGGCCCACTGGCAGGTCAGCATGTTCGACGGCTGGATGAGAGGGTACGTACCGCAGCATCGACGTGGAGGAACATGGTCGGGTAGTCCTTGACTGAGCATTAGGGGCTGCTCGCAGGCTGCGCGTCTCCGTTTGCGCGCTGCAGTGTGCAGTGCACGCGTCTCATACTCACCGACCTCGCCGAGCTCGGCAATGTAGTCGACGGCACCGCTGCTGGTCGATCCGACGGTACCGACTGCGTGTCAGTCTTCACTCTCATCCCCGACCGTCAACAACAGAGACGGTCTGCGACACCGCAAGTGGCGAATCAGAGCCGCACGAAACACGCCCTACTCACTGACGAAGAACGGCGTGAACCCATTCTTCACGTCCTCCTCAATCGCCTTGCGAAGCGTCTCGCCGCGCAGCGAGTAGTTGTCCGAGACGCGCACGGGGAGGGCACGGAACTGCATTCCGAGAAGGAGCGCGGCCTTGGCACCAAGCGAGTGCGTCTGCGTGCTGCCGTACATGACGAGCTTGGACGTGTACTGTTGCCGCACGGGGATGGAAACCTCGATGCGCTCCGTGTTGGCGTCGCCCGTGATGGCACCGTTGGCCTCGCCGCGGGCTGCGTGTGCGAGGTGCCGGAGCGCGCGCTCTCGCGCAGCAATGGCCGCTGTGAGGGCGCATTCTGACGCCGAGTTCTGCGGTGTCAGCGGTGTATACAAGCGAGGCGCGTGTGTGGGTATGCAACGTTGGAGTAAACAAAGAGCCCACAGTTGAGGTGAACATCCTGTAAAGCGGACAACGCAGCCAGCAAGGAGAACAGGCGACATGTCCAAGACTCACACCAATAATACCACCACCTTGACCGCTGCGAGTCAGGAAGCAATCGTCCAGACCAAAGATCTGCGCCATCCAGTCGGTCACGACCTGCTCAAGCTCAGAGCACGCGGGCGAGCAGTTCCACTGCGTGTCAGCGAACGGCGCGTATGTGAAGGGCGGCTTTGAACGGCTTGTCCCGTCCACGTTACGACTCACGTTGAAACCAGGGTTGGTGACACTGCTCGAGTATAAGTCGGCGAGCATCGACTCGAAGGTCGTAAGAGCCGGGAAGTAGGCGAAGAACTTGCCGTGCTGCCAGTGCGTGATGCCTGGCATGATGAGGGACTGGAAGTCGGCCTGAACTGCGGTGAACGGCTCGGGTTGCTGTGGTGCCTCCGCTGGGGGATACTGTCAGTGATTCGAAGGACATGGCAGTAGTACAGCTAGCTGATGCACACGGTGAAGAGCACAGGCCCCGTTGAATCCCATGTACAAATACCGCGAGCGAGGCTGACTCGACAGCTTGCTTGCAGATAAGAGACGAGGAGGGTATGTCATGGACGGGCATGAGGGACAATAGTCCGAGCGAGCCGACGGACAAGAGCGGACACCACCTGGCCCCTCATGGATGCGGAGCAGCTCAGGATGCAGATCGAGAGTGTGCCATCGAGGATCAAGGAAAGTGCGCTCAGAGCAGATCAGGAAGGAGAGGCAGCGCTCTGCCAGGAGGCTGAATAAGAGCTAGAGGCACCAGATAGGGAGGGACCTTCCCGAGCGTGAACGCAATGAGGTAGAGAGCGAGAACGCAAGACAGTGCTCATGGGGAGAACGTAAGATCAAGGGGGAGGGAGGCCATGAGCTCATGAGAGCGTGAACCCAAGGGGGAGCGTGAGGCGCGATCTTGGCCGGAGAACACCAGCTCAGGGAGGCGAACAAAAGTTCAAGAGGGAGATGGTGAGGGAAGGGCGCGAGCGTCGACTCCTGAACACGAGCTCAGCTCGGAAGGATAGAATGAACTCATGAGCAAGAGCGTGGCCTTAAGAAGATGAGGAACGCTGTCTCCCCCAGAGACACGGGTCCAGGGGTGATCCAACCTCAAACAACGCAGTATCGAGGAGCGCATGAGCGCACGACCAAGACAAGGCTGCAAGAAGACCACGAACACTGCCTCCAATAACCCAGAAGGTCCAGGAGTGGGGAGAACACTCCAGACATCCCAACGCGCGCCAGCACCAGCCAGACATCACTAACACCTAGGACGTCCCAACACGTTGGCAGCAGTTAGACTCACTCGGCAGGAGCTTCAAGAGGTATCCCGGTTCGACTTCGGCCTTGACATTGCGATCGCTCAGCGTGCTGTAGTAGTCGCAGATCTGGTCAATCGAGGCGTAGCCTGTGCGTTAGTGGAAGAATGGCTGGGATGGGAGCGCAAGCTGGCAAGGAGAGAGATGAGCGCTGGGCGCTGAGTAGCGCTACGCCTGGCAACGAGGAGTTGCGCTTGGGGCCCCCAGTGGTCCTCGTCTGCCTCTTCGCAGGGGAGTGTGCGACATGCGTAGGAGTGCCTGGCACACCTGCTTCATAGACGCCGAGGCCGCGATCCCTATTGCGATAGTTCGGCCGACGTTGACCATCGTCTATCGTCTATCGCCCATCTCCAGTCGCCGCGCCTCCTAATCTGGCCATCGGGTTCACCCCATATTTGGCGTCCCTCCACGCTCAACGACAAATCCCTCTCATCGTTCCCATTGCCCATCCTCGACGCGTTCGCGATGCCCACCTGCTTTACGAAACCTGCCCGTCAGCTACCCTCCCAACACCCACTTCCACAGAGACATACTCTTCGACGTCCATGGTGAATGTATCCAGTGGTGCAGAGATTGGGGGTCGAGAAAGAGAAAGATGAGATGGACGTTTATACCCCGATTCGAATGTTGTTGCAAGCGAGGTCGTGGTGGCTCGCGGGTGAAGCGAAACGAGCCATGGCTACGGTTGGACGGCTTGGATCAGCCGGTGGCGGTGATCGGCACGTTTCCGTTTCGTTCGGCAAAAGCCGCCTGGACGCGGCCAACGAAAAGTCGCGTCCAGTCGCTTTGGTCGACGTTGGCGGGTACCGCCAGGATGGAGATGGGGTGGGCGGCCTCGGCCTCGGCCTCTCGGCCGGACCGGGGCAAGAAACCGATGCAACCGCACTGATGGCAATCACATACGACTCGAACGCGAGGACGTGCGCACTCGTTCCTTTCCAGAGTAGTTGTACATGAAACGGAGCAGTTTCGTAGCCAGGCGACTGCACATGCCTGAGGCTACAGCGTCAAGTGTTCAAACGCCGCGACTCGACACGGCTAAAGCGAGATCCAGCTCGACAGCAGTGAAGCACGAGCGGCCTCTCCTCTCGTGCCATGGGGCGATTGGAGCAGAGAGACGTTCCAAGCTTCTAAAGCATGGTCTAGAACTACGGCTTCGGTGATCGACCTGTCCGACTCGATCTGATATCGAGCACATGTGACCGAGATAGGAACAGGCTGGGCACAGATCTTAGTAATCTCGCCGCTTGGCAGCGATAGCACGGGCGAGAGGGTGATGACGCAGTGCACGGTGCGTGGCTTGTTTAGTTTCAGAGTCGAGTCGAATCGCTGGCCGTGTTGGCAACTGGCGGGCATGGGAAGATGCCCGCTATAAAGGCAAAGCATTCATGGTCGGGATATGAGCTCTTGAGCTGGACGTCTTAGTAATCTCACCTTCTTGGGAGTGGTAACCGGCGCACCCTGGGGAAGACTACACAGTGGACCGTACGGTCCCTGTTGGCTTTTGTGTCGACTCGACCCACTCGATCTGTTGGCAACTTGCAGCCATGGGAGCATGCCCGCTATGACGGCAAAAAACACAAGGAGACAGGGTCCCCTGGGGCCAGACATTGCCTTTCACCAGCTACGACCGGGGACTGAGCGATGATGCAGAGGACCAAGCGTTGCCGGTTGGGTCTGCGTGTCGACTCGACTCGTTCGATCTATTGCTTAGCTTACAGTAATGGGAATATGCCCGCTACGAAAGCCTAGACCATCTCACATTGGGTCCGCTCACCAACTTTTCCAAACTCGCTGCATCTTCTTTTGTGTTCTGAGCTTAGATGAGGTGGCAGTTGGGCCGTGAGAAGTGAGAGAGTGAGTGAGGGACAATTGGAAGGCTCAGAGAGTGCCTATCGCAGACCTGCGGCCTGGTCAGACACATTCCTTCTCCTGGGTCTTCCATCTTCCTCGTGATCTTTGGATTGGGCTGATGTTTGTTTTGTGGCTGACATACTTTTGTCCGTGGTGCTCGTTGGTCACCCAGCGCGATATTCTCGAGGCTGAGAGAGAGTGAAAGAAATACCACCACCATGCAGACCCCGGTGAGGTACAGTATCTCTGCATCGGTACGATAAGCAAAGAGCAAGGGAAATCAATCGAGAAGGAAGAAAACACGCACACACTCTCGCCTGAACATGGTTGACGGCTTGATATTGCCATTCTGTACCTCCGGATGCTCCACGCATGGCCGCATGGGTATGCATGTGCCCACCCGACTGTCCCAGGTGGATACCTTAGCGTCCTATAACAGCGTCACACCAAATCCAGTCGCTAACAGGGTGAGCGCGCGGGGGAACCCAGGGCTGTTCCACGTTGGTCGCTGGGTGCGGGCCAGTCGGATGGTACGCGTCCTTCATGTGGATGGTCATGAGGGCTAACCGGAAGGTAGTCAGCGGCGATAGACCACAATGGTATTGAAGAGAGCACGGTGGCAGCAGCAAGAGTCAACATCGATAGAGGAGCGGACGAGCCTTATATCATGGCAGTGCCACAGGTCGTTCTTGGCAGCGTCACATCGGGGCTGTCACATGCGTCCAGGTGAGCCCCAACCAAACAATAAGGCTGGTCAACTCGTAAGTTCAAAGTGAAGTGTAAACTCACTGCGTCAGAGCCGGAAACTACGCAACCCAGGACGAGGTCGTTGCGAACCCAGCATCGCACATACTCAGAAGCAAGCAACTTTGAAACTGGGCAGGCACCCGTGTTGCTGCTGTTCGGCCCTCTGGAGTCTCTGGCAGCCACCACTTGTGGTGGCGAACAGAAGGCACCATTAGAGCTTCGGAGGCCTAGGAGCTGGACAGGGCATGTCGTGGCAGAGTATGTCTTGCGTCACGTGCTGGTGCCATGCACTCGTCACGGTGGTTGAGGTGGCTATGGCAAACGTCAACGATTGTTGTTCACCCAGACAGGTGACAGTATTTTGGTGTCCTCGAGTGCAAGGATTATCGATTCATCATCAGTGCCTGCGGCGTCCACAATCCCGTATGTCACCACCTTATGGGGAGCGCCCGCTATCTCTCAACTATTACCGCCTGGGGCCGAAGTATGCTGCATGCACCATTTGCGGGAAAGAGAGGTGAGTTCGATCATCACACTGGTGTTGTGAGACATACTTGTAATACATGTCTAGATGTCTACAGTACCTTGTGTTCGTCGACTCCACTGTCCGCTCCTAGCTACACCAGTGGCTTGCGATGTGCCGTGCGAGCCGTGAAGAGTTGCTCATCAGATAGAGTCGGGTATGCCAGAGCGTGGCAATGGCTTCCGCGGGAGCAACGACGGGGCTGATGCGACACCCCGTCCACTCGACTGGATTCGCTGCAGGTCATGCGCATTCCTTCTCAGAGTCGATGTGGGTAGCAGTGGGCGATGGACAGCCTCCAGCACCGAAGATCACTTCCGGTACGACCCCTATCGCCTCCGGCTGGGGCTAAGATACCGCTCCTCGACGATCTCCTGCAAGGGGTCCATCTCGGGCATGCCCTGTGGGAGCTGGAGCTTGTCGGGGTCTGCCCGCGCGGCCCATGATTCTCCAGGCATCTCGACACTGAACGTGATGTAGAGATCACCTCGACGGTTGGTGCCGCGGATGGGCATGCCCTCACCGCGCACCACCAGCTCGTCGCCGTGCCGGATCACACGCTCGCCCTTGCCGCTCACGACGCGGATGCCCCGCCCGTCCAGGTGTACCGCCAGCACGCGCGAAAAGCCCAGCAGAGCCTCGGAGAGCGAGAGGGTCGCGCGCATGTCCAGGTCGGGAGAGTAGGGGACGCGCGTAAAGGTCGCATGACCCTTGATGCGGATGTGGAAGACGACGTCGCCGGGGGGTACGTCGGGCTGTTGTCAGCTGGGAACGAGAGGGATCGTGGATAGTGTTGTCAGGTCTTGGCCATTGGTGGAGCACATCTTGCCCTTGGCCATTCAGTGGAGCACATTGTGTGCCACGCGTCGTCTATCCACACGCTGGGAAAGCGTGAAGAACGCCGGTGGCCGCGCATTGTCGTTGCGATGCAGGGCGTCGCGCTTGACACGCCCGCAGCTCTGCTATCTCCCCTTGAAACCTTGACAGCAGTACTCACCACCTCATCACCATCACCCTTGAGCGCAATACGCTCCCCATCCTCAGTTCCCGGCTCGACGTAGAACTCGACGCGCTTCTTCTCCTTGACCACCTTCTTGCCCTTGCAGCGCTTGCAGAGGTCCTTGTCGCGGATATGTTCGCCTTCGCCGTCGCAGTCCGGGCAGGTTGTGCGCATCTTGCCGACGACACCTGGAGCAAGCTGATGTTAGCGAGCTATAGGAAGGGGGAAGGGTGGGGCAAAGGGTGGGACAGAAAGATAGTGATAAGGCGAGTAGATTGTTGGGAGATCGAGTTGGCCAAGCGATGGTACCCAAATGAAACCAGCAGCTCATGCAGGGAGGTGGGAACGATAATCTGAAGCGTATCACCCGGAGGCCAGAACGCCGAGATGGCGAGGTTTCCGGAGAAGAAGGAACAGAAGAAGGACCAAGGTGGACACAATACACAAGCGTGGGCAAGCAGGCCCACGGATGACGCGGCCATCCTATCCCGTCGCCGCCTCCTTTGCCACCCCGTCCTCCCAAGGCCGGTGGTTGACTCACATGTCTGTCCGCAAAGATGACACCCTTTCCTTCACACTTCCCGCACTGGCTCATCTTCATCCCTTCGCGACCGCCTCGTCTGCCCGTCAGTATCGCCAACCATAGACTTAATCGTCGCGGCCACTCACCCCTTACACGACTTGCACACGCGATCTCTCTCGAGTGCCATAACGACCCGTTTCCCCTTGTACGCCTCCTCGAGTGTTATCGCATACTCGACAATGGTATCTCTTCCGCGTCGAGGTTTTGGGCGCTTGCCTGCTGGGTCAAAGCTGGCACCGCCGCCGAACCCCATGCCGCCGAACATGGCTTCAAACATGTCGTCGTACGCCGGCCCGCCGCCGCGCGGTGGACCGTCCAGTCCGTATTGGTCATAGGCGGCACGCTGTTATCAGAATCACAACTAAAGAGGGGACATCGTGGGAGACAGCAACGTACCTCATTGGGGTCCATGAGTGTTTCGTAAGCCTGAGCGATCGCCTGGAACGTTTCATGTGCCGATGGGTCATCTGGGTTCTTGTCCTGAGTTGTTAGCGATGTTCTGCATACTGCCATTCGCCACACAGCGTAATATGTCGCGCGTGAGAGCTGCTAGTGTATCCCCATCGCTGCCTGCTCGGCATCATGCTCGTGATGAGCCCGAATCGGAAATTCACTCACCGGGTGGTGCTGCATCGCCTTCTTCTTGTAGGCGCGCTTGATCTCGACCTCGGTCGCCTCGACGCTGACCTCGAGGAGGTCATAGTATGTTGTATCTGCCACCACTGTTGTTAGCTACACCGTGTTTGCCGACTAGCTCACTGTTGACTTTGTTGGAGAAAGAAGGAGAGAGGATGATGACGCAGACGAAGTGTCGATCAAAAAGTAAACTTGGCATCTCTGAAAATGCGGCCAAGCGGAGACCCCACACTCACGTGGTTGTGGAGCTAGAACGGAGGTAAAACGACGCGTTGTTTAATGGATTAGGATTGGATTTGGGCTTGATTAGTAAACAATGTGTTTGATTAGAAGATTAAGATTGGGGCTTGTGTGTTTTCCCTGAGTCCCGCTTCGGTGGATGGTCCTGAAACGCGCTGGGCTGGCCGGCCCAGGCCACAGGCCACAGGCGCCTCCTCTCGTCCTCGACCCGTCACGTCTCCTCCCACCTGTTCGACCATCCCATCGACCACGCTCTGTGCCTCGCCTCATCCTGGTTCCTCTTCTCTACTCTTCTCCTCTCGCGTCTCGTCTTTCTCTTCTCATCATCTCTTCTCTCGACTTCTCTTCGCCAATCGACTATTCTTCCCTTCCGCCCATCGTCTTGACGACCACCAGCAGGCATCTTGCTCCAACCACCACCCACCGGCCAGCTAGCATACCCGTCCTCCACATCAGCTCCCTCGGCCAGCGCTCGCTCTGCTGTCTCGAACCCGAGCTCACGATCGCACCCGAGCGCGAGACGAACGGGTAAAAAAGAGTCCGGCGCCCCCGACGCGTCCAGGTCTACTTGTTTCATCCTGACAGCCAGCCTACACCCCAGTCTACGCCGTCCACAATCCTCGAACGATCAACATGTCGTCCCCCACTGCCAACAAGGTGCGCGGCCTCGCCGCACGCTGGGAACAGCAGCCCTCGACCTCCGCGTCCGGTACGACGGGTACGAGCCCGCCCAAGCGTGGTGGCCTGGGCGGGCGCACGTCGCCACGAGGCCGAGGCGCGCGTGCCGGCGGCCCGAACACTCCACGTAGCGTTAGCAGCACGAGCACCACTGTCAATGGTCGCGGCTCGCCGTCCCCACGCCTCACGTCGCCACGCTCGTCGCTTGTCAGGACCAACTCGAGGCCCCTGTCGCCCACCAAGCTCCCCGCACCGCTCCCGGGGTCTGGGTCACCGACGAGGACCACCGCGCCCCTCCCTCCTACTGCCTTCAAGAGCATCGACCCCAAGAGCGTGACTTCCAAAGCGGGGACGGAAGGCAAGCCGCTCGTGAGGGGCAGGGGACGATCGGGAACCGTTACCGCACCCACGCCTCCGCCGCTCATCACCAAGGTCCAGCCCCAGCATGAACACATTGTCGAGGCGGAAGACGACGACGATGACGACGACGTGACCTCGGACGTCCCCCTCGAGTCGCCCGTTAACAGCCGCAAGGGGTCTCTTGCGACTACGGGAATCGACGACGTCGTGCCGAAGGATTCCTCGCCACTGCCGCCGGCAGCAGCTCTGCCGGTAGTGGCCCCTACAACGGAATCGATGGCGGCGCCCGAGCCGGCGCTTGAGCCCGCACCGCCGCTCGAGACACACGCTCTTGAAAATCCGACGACGACCATTGAAGCCCCGTCGCCCACCGTGTCTACGACTACACTCCCTCGCTCTCTGCTACTTTCTTCCGGGACTGGACTGCACGAGCCCATCAGCCTTTCAGCAGACAAACAGTCGCATCTCGAGCGCTCGGTAACTCCTGTGTCGGACTCTGGATCTGAGAACTACGCCGAGGCTGTCGAGCTGTCGTCCCCGCTTCCGGCTTCGCCTGTGAAGATGGCACCTACTCTCGCGGAACCTCCGTCGCCGGCGGGCTCGAGTAAACGCTCGCTGTCTTTCGCGAGCGAGTACACCGAGTCTCACTACTCGTCACCTCCAGGCTCGGTGTTCCACAAGTCCCCAGCACCCTCTCACAAGCCTCTGACCGATGACGACAAGCCCGCTCTTCCCACTCTGTCCCCATCGAACCCGTACAAGCTACTTCTGGATGACGAGAAGCCCACTCTCCCCTCGTCGTCACCCGTGCTGCCGCCTCAGCCCTTTGAGCCCGAGCCCGAGTCCGAGCATGAGCATGAGCCCGAGCCCGAGCCCGAGCCTCACCTTCCTGAGCGGCCGACCCACGTTTCTCAGCAATCGCAGCCCCGCATTCTCACCGACCTCCCCGCGCGGACCACCTCGTCGCTCGATCGCGCTCCCTCGCCAAATCACACGCCCACGCGCGCGCAGCCGGTTCCAAAGGTCACCCCTGCGTCCCCCATCGATGACGAGACGAACCCGAGCGCCAACACTAGCGCGGACCATGCCCAGCCCACGACGCCGCCTCTCTTGGGGGACGACTTCTCCCACGTCTCCCTCTCGGCTGACCCATCGCCGTCTGCACCTGCGCGCACCTTCCCGTCCATCTTCAGCCGTGTGCTTCCAGACTACGCTACAACTCCCAAGGACCAAAGGGACAAGGACCGTGACTCGCCGAACTCGGTGTCGTCGAACAAGAAGCCCAACTTCTTCTCGACTGCTACTGCTGCCCTCAACAGTCTTAACAGCCTCAACCTCCCAACCGTCAACCTGCCGTCCGTGACGCGTGAACGGTCCGCCGAGGGCACGCCAACCCCTGAGCCCGTGCAGCACAACCACTCGCCAGGTGCCGCATCACCGTCCACGAACTGGCGTACAACCATGTCCAACTTCCTCACGTCTCGCGTGCCAGCCCCGTCTTCACCATCTGCGACTCCCCCTCCTGTGCCGCCTACCCCGACGCGCAACGGGTCGACGTCGACCGTATTCATCCTGAACCGCATCGACTCTGAGTCCGCAGCACATGACCGCCGGCAGAGCCGTGAGGGTGGTGGCGGCGACCGTCTGCGCGAGGGCTTTGAGCGCGTCCGCAACGAAATGGAGTGCACCGCTCGTGAAATCCGCCGCGAGGCGGCTGGCGGTGAGGACACCAACACTTCCGCCGTTGACTGGGCGTTCTGGGGCGCGGTTGTCCAAGACTATGAGGAGGTGGCACGCACGCGTCCCAAGGACCTGTCGCGCGCCATCCAGCAGGGCATTCCGCCCGTCATCCGCGGGCCGATTTGGCAGCTCATGAGCTCGTCCAAGAGCACCGAGCTCGAGGAGACGTACAAGGCACTCCTCAAGCTCACGTCGCCGCACGAAAAGGCCATCCACAAGGACATTTCGCGCACGTTCCCGACCCACAAGTTCTTCCAGGGCGCTGGCGCCGGGCAGGAGAGCCTCTTTATGGTCGTCAAGGCCTACTCGCTCTATGACCGCGAGGTCGGGTACACGCAGGGTCTCGCGTTCATTGTCGCTGCGCTTCTCTTAAACGTGAGTCCAGCTGAAGGGTTTCACTCTTGTGTTCAGCTGGTACTGACTACTCAGATGCCCGACGAAGAGGCCTTCTGCGTCCTCGTCCGCCTCATGGACTCGTACAACCTCCGCTCGCACTACCTCGCGGACATGCCTGGCCTCCAGCTCCGCCTGTACCAGTTTGACCGCCTCGTCGAGGAAATCCTGCCTCTGCTTCACAACCACCTCGTGCGCAAGGGCATCAAGAGCTCGATGTTTGCAAGCCAGTGGTTTATGACCTTGTTCTCGTACCGGTGAGTGAGCCACATGGCGTGCATTTGTGCTTGTTCTACATGCAGCAACGTGTCTGCTGCCACTGTCCGATCTAATTCACCCTTCGCGACCCCACTGACACCAGATTCCCGCTCTCGCTCGTGTACCGCGTCTTCGACATTGTCCTCGCCGAGGGCATCGAGGCCATCTTCCGCTTCTCGCTCGCCCTCCTCAAGCGCTCCGAGGACGAGCTCGTCCAGCTCGACTTTGACCAGCTCCTCGTCTACCTCCAAGGCGACCTGTTCGAGGTGTACCGTGCACCCGAAGGCGAGAGCCACGGCGAGGGAAGCACGCCCGACGAGGACATGTGGCGCACCAACGACTTTGTCCGCGACGCGTACGAGATCCGGACCACGCCGCTCATGCTCGACCAGTACGAGGCCGAGTGGAACGAAAAGTGCCGCGCGCAGACGGCGCACGCGCGTGAGATGGAGGTGCTGCGTACCGCCAACCGGCATCTGAGCGGGCAGGTGTGAGTACCGACGACGGCGGAGTGTGCAGGTTCTCGACGTCGAGCAGGGAGGGCCCAGATCCCTGCCTCTTTCACCATCTGATGCAGTCTTGCACGCCCTTGGGATCCACCCCTGTCTCCATCCCTTTTAGTGTACGTTCACCACTGACGATAGCAAAACACTCGAGGCCTCCCTCGCGACGATGAACCAGGAACACGTCGAGCTCGTCCGCCAGCTCGTCCTCGCCAAGATTGCAAAGGAGGACATGGAAAACGAGCTCGTCAAGTACAAGAGCATGTGCGCGCAGCTGGCCCAGCGCACGCCCGACGAGGTGGACCACATTGCCTCGCACCCGTCGCAGAGCAGCCTGTACGGCCTCGGCGGGCCCGGGGCGGTGGGCAGCGCGAGCCCCAGTGTCGTGAGCCCCGGATTCAGTGCCGGCAGCCCCGGTGGGTTTGAACGCAGCCCCGGGGGGTTTGGCGTGGGCTCTCCCATCGCGTTCGGTTCGGGCGTCCCGGCTATGCGTGCGAGCAGCACTAGTGTCAACACCAACACGAGCGCGAGCCATAGCGGTGTCACGCACGAGTAGGGCCGGGGGGGCAGGAATCCCGTCGCGCTTTCGCCAGGGACATGTGCCGTCCAGTAGTTTGACTACCTTCTTATCGCGAATCTCTCTGCTTCCCCACTTGCCTCGTACCGCTCACGTCCGCCCGCACCATTACTTGACGCTCGCCACTCGCCACGCACACGCGAATGCGCTCCGCACACGCCACGCACGCACACGCTCTCGCTCAGCTAGACACGACCCGCACGACATCATGAGGCCCATCGGCGCGGCGCGCAGATCACTTCTTCACTATACAATGCATGTTGTCCCTTGGACTGGTAGTACATGGCTGCAGAGGTGTTGCAGGAGGTTGTTGGATGGCCGTCGTCTGTGTCGTGTGATGAATTGACCAACTCTGTTGCTGCTTCGTTGGGACGGGAGCATGTGGCTCCCCAGCAGCGAGAGTGGTCGCCCCCGCGTCTACTCTACGCGTCATAGTCCTCGTCTACCTCGCGCTCAACGGGCACGACCTCCTCCATCTCGTCCTCCTCACCCTCGGCATCTGGCTCCTCTGGCGCCGCCTCAGCCTCAGCGTCGGGCGCCTCCTCGTCGCCCTCTGCGTCGTCGTCGCTCTCGCTCTCGCTCTCACTCTCCCGGTCACGGTCCATGTCCTCATCGCTCAGCATCGCCGCTGCTTCAGTCGGTACCAGATCAAACGTGACCTCGGTCAAGCGCTGAGCAGCTGGTGGGAGGCGGACGAGCTCGTACGACTCGGGGAGTGGTGGGAGCGGGGATGAGTTCAGCTCGTGCGCGAGGGAAGCGAGGTACTGTTGTCAGCGTGGATGTTCTTGGTGTGACGAGGAGCCCTGGGACCCCATGAACATAGAGAGATTGTGATGAAGGACACGATAAGGAAGGTTGACGATGCTAGGCAGCCAATGACAAACCCGAGCGAGAGAATAGGGCACGTGAGGGGAAATAGCAGACACAAAGACGACGACGGGCAACCTGAGAAGGGCCCGAGCACGCTGATGGTTGACCCACGACAGAGGATGGGGGGGTGGGGGGCACGAGAAGGAAGACGGATGGCACGAGCAGGAACACGCAGCACGCGAGAAAGACGACGAAAGCACGAGTAGCGAAGGACACCATTAAGAGGACGTAGCACAAGACAAGTCGGATGGAGGCTGCGGGCGGAGGATGAAGGGCACGACAAGGGGAGTGGATGAAGGGCACGAAAGGGGAGTGGATGGGCTGAGACACGACAAGGGAGGGGGATGACCGACACGAGAGTCACGAGAAGGACCGTGAGGAACTCGAGAAGGAACGTGAGGAGCTCGGAAAGCAGGCAGAGTGACGGGGATGGAGGACGATTCGTGCGCCAAAGAGGAGCGCCGAACACCTCTCTAGAAGGGGCGACGAAACAAGCCTCTTGCCTCGTATTTACACAAGGCAGACTCGCATCTCTGGAGAGATGAGACTTCGTCACTCTTCATGTTGCTCAACAGCATCTGCTACCATCCGGACAAATGCGATGGAATGTGACGGGGCGATGGCCTGTGAGGGGACGATAGCCCGCTACTCATCACGGCGCAGGGGGATAGCCACACTCCCAACACACGACGCGCACGAGGAGGGAAGACGACGCGTCTCTTCAGCCATGAGTGTGCCTCAGACACGTCGCACGGCCGAGATGACCAGTGACAGTCCCTTGCAAGCGTGCAGCTGGACAGTTTCCTCCCAAGGACCCGAATGAGGAAGTATGGCCACAGTTGCGACAATGCGTCGACGAGGACGACGGTCTGTCGCGACTGACTCAGCCGGGCCACACTGTAGCAGGCTCGCATCCCTTGTCCTTGCTACGTTCTCTCTCAGTGATGCGCTCATCCATGCGCGCTTCATAGCCTCCTCGTGCGAACCTCCCAAGGATACGAATGAACGGGGAAGACAGCACACCGCAGTCCACCGCGGCATACTCCAACCCAAGTAGCAGGGAAGAGTGGCACAGCCAAGTAGCAGAGCCAAGGCGAGCTGCATTGCCCTTGCCCTTGCCATGTTCTCTCTAGGTGGTGCGCCCACACCTGCGAGCTTCGCATTCCCCGTGTGCACATCTCCCAAGGATGAGAGTGAAGCAGAAAGGGAGCACGCCGACGCCCATCGTTAAACGCTCCCAACCCACGTAGCACGGCCGAATATCCCAGCCAAGGCG
Organism: Pascua sp. PH4015B; assembly: GCA_025502685.1. Lineage (NCBI taxonomy): Eukaryota > Fungi > Basidiomycota > Tremellomycetes > Trichosporonales > Trichosporonaceae > Pascua > Pascua sp. PH4015B. The sequence goes on from JAMFRD010000004.1 coordinate 330,873, forward strand.
ACCTGTCGCGCCCTTCTCCGCAGCTGGGCCTCGTCAAGGCTGCATCCACAATCGTGGAGCTCCCAACAGTCCCCAGAAGCACACATCAGAATTGCCGGACGACTCACATCCCGGGGTGGCGCCTCGACAAACTCGTATCGCCTTCGCATCTGGATCGCAAGCTCGACGTCCTCCTTCTCGATACGGCCGGCTTGTGGACCTGTTCTCGCAGCGTGGTCGGCGAGAGATTGTGCGGACTGGAGCACATCGGCGGTGTAGCCTGGGTGTGAGTGGGACGAAGGAAGGAGGAGCAAAGGAAGGGCAGATGTACGGCAGGCAAGAGGAAGGAAGGGATGTGCCGAGAGGGTTGAGGGCCATGGAAAGGAAAAGCCCAGCTGTAGAGGAAGCACGGTTGGAGGGATAAGAGGAGGAAGCAGCCGTAGCGACAATACACAGATTGAAATACCTGGTGGATATCTGGAGAGTAACTACGGCCACAGGAAGGAAGGAGATGCGCGGATTGCGAGCCGGGAAGAAGAAGGCCAACGACATGAGGCAGCAGGATGGGAGTGGAGACGACGTGTTACAGCCACGGCGACGATAACCAGATATATGGTAGATCACGTATCTAGATCGCAACCACGGCCATGACCAGGAGTCCCACTCACGATGCGCAAAGTCGAGGAGTTGGTGGATGACGCGCTCGTCTGCGTCTTGGATTCCCTTGGACGCGAGGATGAGCGCAAGCAACCGCCCGTCGCGGGGTACTGTTGTTAGCTAGACAGAGGGCAGTGGTAGCTCACTTGTTCGTGATGCGTTTGTCATGGATGGTGGTGGTGGATGAGATGAGATGAGACGAGTGGAGATGAGTGCAAGACGAGTAATCAACGAGCTCAAGACCGAGTTGCCAGAGGGAACAACAGCAGCAGAAAGGCCACTGGACGGAACCAAATTCGCGTGGCAGTCGCGTGAGGTTGACAATGAGTCACGTGATTTTATTCATGCCCGGACCCAAATTTATTGTGTCCCGTGGGGTAACCAGCGAATCGCGCTCCGCCGATTTTTGGTCACCATCCGCGCCCGCCGCCACCCAACAGAGTCGAAAGTTGATGTCAAGGCCGTCACTGTTACCGACGCTCTCCACCGAGACACCATTGAACAACACGCACCGAACAACGAGCACCGGCATACAAGTGTCAGCCCGAGGTCACGAGCACCGCAACAAGCACGTCTTCGTATACACCCAGTACCAGCACAGCACGCGCAACTACATCAACAATCCTCTCACCCCACACGCCCTATCCAACACCCCTCCTTCACCATGATCGCCGACTCGGAAGCCGAGCTCTACCTCCTCTGCATCTCCTCGGTGGTGCGCGACCTGATCGCCGCCTACGAGTCTGCCTCGACATCGTCGTCCCCTCCCGCGCCGCCAAACCTGTCGCAGCTGCGCACAAAGTATGCGCGCCACTACAAGCTGAGCGGGACGCCGCGCCTCACGGACATTCTCGCCGCGGTGCCCGATGAGTGGAAGGACAGGCTACGCGGATGGCTCCGTGCCAAACCTGTGCGGACGGCCAGTGGTGTCGCAGTAGTGGCGGTTATGTGCAAGCCGCATCGGTGCCCGCATGTCGCCATGACGGGCAATATTTGTGTGTGAGTCTGCTGTGACGTTGTGGGGCTCGAGTTGGTGGGGCGGTGTGTGCTGCTGCGTGGGGCATTCTCAGATGTGAGGGGGCTGGTGTGAGCGAGACTTCTGGATGGGTTAAGAGCTGGTCTAGTACCAGCTTGTTTAGGTGGTACTTTCTGTTCTCGCTTGAACTGGCTTCATATAGCAGCCTTGGCCCAGCCGCTTCATGCACTGGCGTCCGGCTGTCTTCCGGAGCTCGTCACAGTGCGCTTCACCAGATGGCCTCAATTTGGCCTCATGACATTGAACTGGCTTACAGGATGGTCATATACGCTTGACATTGTCAACGGCTGGTTAAACGAGCTTGAGCTGGCTGCACGCCCTCTCCTCACGGCTCGATTCCAGTTCCAAGTTCTGCTTTCGCATTGTCTCGACACTGACACCCAGCTACTGCCCCGGTGGCCCCGACTCCGACTTTGAGTACTCTACCCAGTCGTACACGGGCTACGAGCCGACCTCCATGCGCGCGATTCGCGGCCGGTACGACCCGTACGAGCAGACGCGGAACCGTGTGGACCAGCTGCGCAGTCTGGGCCATAGCGTGGACAAGGTCGAGATCATCATCATGGGTGGCACATTCATGTCCATGCCAGAGGACTACCGCCACGGCTTTATCGCAGGCCTCCACAATGCGCTCTCTGGCGCGACGACCGAGGACGTCGACGAATCGGTGCGGTTCTCGGAGCAGAGCAAGACCAAGTGTGTGGGCATTACGATCGAGACGCGCCCCGACTACTGCCTCAAGCCGCACCTGAGCCAGATGCTGCGGTATGGATGCACGCGTCTCGAGATTGGGGTGCAGTCGGTGTACGAGGACGTGGCGCGCGACACGAACCGCGGACACACGGTGCGCGCCGTCAGCGAGTCGTTCCACATGTCCAAGGACGCCGGGTACAAGATTGTCGCGCACATGATGCCCGACCTCCCCAACTGCGGCACCGAGCGCGATATCTGGCAGTTCCAGGAGTTCTTTGAAAACCCCGCCTTCCGCTCGGACGGCCTCAAGCTCTACCCCACCCTCGTCATCCGTGGTACCGGCCTGTACGAGCTGTGGCGCACGGGAAAGTACAAGAACTACCCGCCAAACCAGCTCGTCGACATTGTCGCGCGTATCATGGCCCTCGTGCCTCCTTGGACTCGCGTGTACCGTGTGCAGCGGTGAGTTACTACTACTTGTGCATGTGACGGAGCTGACGACAGTGACATTCCCATGCCGCTCGTGTCGTCCGGTGTCGAGAATGGCAACCTTCGCGAACTGGCACTTGCTCGCATGAAGGACTTTGGCGCCGAGTGCCGAGACGTCCGCTTCCGCGAGGTTGGCGTGAGTAACCAAGACTAGACTTTTGAAGCATGACCAGTGCTCACCACACAGCTGCACGAAATTCACCACCGCATCCGCCCACAGGACCTCGAGCTCCTGCGCCGCGACTATGCCGCGAATGGCGGGTGGGAGACGTTCCTGTCGTACGAGGACCCAGAGCAGGACATTCTGGTCGGCTTGCTGCGTCTGCGCAAGTGTTCAGAGGACGGTACCTTCCGCAAGGAGCTCGTCGGCATGCCTGGTGGTTGCTCTTTGGTTCGCGAGCTGGTGAGTATCTCGTTCCAGCATTCAGAACTTTTTCCACAATCCAGTACCGGTTCCACTCTCCAGAACAGGTTCCAGCTCGAGAAACGTTCTAGCTGGAGAACGTTCTGGCCAGAAACCCAATTTCAGACCCCAGTTCTAGCTCGAGAGCTAGTTCCAGACTTCAAGACCGGTTCCATACTCCAGAACCGGTTGTAGACTTGAGCGCTACTGCGACACCTGTCTCTCTTGTGAGACCCAGTCGCCGGAAGCGTCAGTCTATGAGACAGAGAACTTAGCACTAAGATAAGGGGTGGAGGCACCAGTTCCACTCTCCAGAACAAGTTCCAGACTCCACGCCACTGGGAGACATGTCTCTCATATGAGAACTACTCCGGAAGCGGCGGCGTTATGTCACTGGTGACTTGTCGTAGCGGTGGCTGCATTTTGTCTCTCGTGTCTCACGATGGGTGTCCAACGATCGAACAGGCACGTGGCTTTGTGTCACAACCACCGTTGATTCTCACCAAGGTGTTGTAACGCGGTGCTCACACTACGCAGCACGTCTACGGTACCGCAGCACCGGTGCACTCGCGCGACCCGAAGAAGTTCCAGCACCAAGGCATCGGCACACTGCTCATGGAGGAGGCGGAGCGGATTGCGCGTGACGAGCACGGATCGACACGTATTGCCGTCATCTCTGGCGTTGGCACGCGTGACTACTACCGCCGGCTCGGGTACTTCCTGGACGGGCCGTACATGGTCAAGGACCTCGAGTAAGGCGGTGGCGCGAGGTGCGAGTCACCTAGACGCGCCGCTCTGTCGATCGCAGTGACTGTGAAGCTGTGTCACCTGTACGTGACATCCAACAACCTGTAGGTCACCATGGTAGCTGGAGATCTGGGGTGGATGATCAGCACGCCTCTTGGAGGCGCTCGAGGTAGTCCCCCGTCTCACCGACTGTCACCTTTAGGTACCAATTGATGTACACCTGTATTTGTCGTCACACTGGCACATGCGCCACCGGTGGTCAATTGACGTGACTGTGAGAAGCATGTCCATGTCCCGGGTAAACGCCCACAGTCCAGATCAACGCAGTGGCTGATCTAGGGGGTATGGTCGCATTCGCACCTCCGCAGTTCTGGCTTTTCTCGCCCCGATGTTTGAAGCGCTTGTATCGTTGGTGATGCATGCAGGCGAGATGATTACCCGCACCCAAGTGCCGGACGCCGTTAACATGTGTATGGATGTCACTGCTCGCTTAGATCACTGTCTCGTGACCTCTTTGTAAGCCTGGCCTGGTCCTGATGTATCGGATGCGTCCAGCCTCGCAGAGTGAGAAAACCGCCACTTTCACGTAACGGAAGCAATTCCGACACAATGACGCAGCCACGCCAGGTTTGGGAGGTGGAGGTGGTCCACCGAATCTCGACTCCGTTTGCGGTCGCCGTTTTCGCACTCGATCGACCATTCTAGACGCTGGACACAGCGACGACAAACCATTACATTCAGCAGGTACGCCATTGGATACTTGCGACAGAAGCACACGCGTGTGACTTTCAGGTTTTGGCCTTCTGCAGCGCGTCTTGTCCCGACGCCTCCTGCGCCTTCAGGGTTTCCGGAGTCCGACGCCGCCGACGCATACCCAGCCCCACCGAGGCGCTCCGAACTATGTTTTCGGGCTCTGGCTTGACGGCTTCTTAATGGCTATCTTTGACCCAAAGTCGGTCCGGGCACACACCCGCCAACGGTGGGGCCGGAGACCGGTGCCTGGGATGCCTGGCCCAGATGTCAGGTCGGCCTATTGAGGCCTCGCGTCATGTCTGTGCTGGCTCCCCAGACGTCCCGGCGTGGAGCGCACCCACACTTGACCCATGAAGGTCCGGGGCGCAATGACTAGAAAGGGAGATACTGAAACGTCCGAGGCCGCAAGGCTGTGCTCTTTGTCGACTCGTCGTGGTGGCCCCACACGTCACTGCTGCACAGCTCAGTCCAGACCCGGGTCCCCCTTGCACGGGTTACGTTTCATACGGCCATCGTGTGGACCGGACGGACCTGGCGCCTCTCCGAATCCTTCTACCGTCTTTCCAAGAGAGGACAATCAGTGCCGCCGAGACGGGCGGCTTCGGAATGGTTGTCACTGACCTTGGCCCCGTCGGCGCCGGCTGATATGATGGTGGTGCCTCGGCCGCTACAATGGGCTGCCTCGGCCGCTACAACGGACCCGGTTGCCGGCCGGCTCTTTTGTGTCGTGCTGCGGTTTAACCCTGAATCATCCATGGCCTCCGAATCACCCATGGCGGTATCAACAATGGCTCGACACGGGTTGGGTCGGAGTCGCCGTCGCTGTCATCGGCGCCGTCCACACCGGCTGAGAGAGTGGCGTTCGCTCCTCGTGACCCGTGGATGGCCCGCGACAGCACACCGGTGTCCTCCGGCGTCCTGTTGGTATGCCAACCCTGAATCACACCATGGCTTTGGAATGCAGCCATGCCGGTAGTCGGTGGTTCAAGAAAGGCCGCGACGGAGTGGTTCTGCAAGTCGTCGGCGCCGGCGCCGCCAGTACACAGCGTGGCGTTGACGCCTCTTGGCGGTTGCATGGACTGCATGCCGCTGTTCTCCGTCGTTCTCCGTGACAGCCCTGAGTCACACCGGCCTTAACCTCACTTAACCTCAGTCATTCTCAGCCATCAGCAAGTAACATATGGTTCACGATGGGACCTGGGGTAGCTCTGGACGTCGTCGGCGCCATCGTTTCCAGTTGAGAGAGTGGCGTTGGCGCTTCTTCTCCATTGAATAGTGCCGCACAGCTGCTTCCCGTTGCACTCCGGTCCGACCCTGAATCGCACAATGGCTTTAACCTCAGTTAACCTCAGTTAACCTCAGTCAACCTCAGCCACCAGCGAATAACCTCGCCCACGATAGTCGTGATGGGGATGGATCTCCATGTCCTCGGCGCCGTCGTGGCCAGCTGGGAGAGTGGCGTTGACGCCATGGAATTCTTGGGAGTGCCGTCGACTCACACCGTGCTTCTCCGGTGTCCTGTGGGTGGCGTACGCCACCCTGAATTCGACTCTGGCCTGAGAAATCAGTCGCGAACGAATGGCTGGTGACTCGTGACGGGTCGTGACGGGGCAGTCGTCACTGCTCTCGGTGCTGTCCGCACCGTCTTCGCCGGCTGGGAGAGAGGCGCTGGCGCCTCGTGGTTCTGGGGCCGTTCACGTACACCGTTGTCTTCCGGTGTCCAAAGGGGAGTCTGTTTTGTTTCGTTGTACCATAACACCCTGACGGTTACTAACCTTTGGCTGAACGTCGCGGAGACCCAGGGGACGGCAGGGGTAACCTCGGAGTCTGTCGCTCTTGAGGCGTTCAGCCATCGCCCTCGACCAGTCTCTGTCTGCCACTCACACAGGCGCACGGGCGCCACTGCCCCCACTTGCCATAGTCCTACCGACGACCGCTCCCGAGTTTTCAAGGCACCAACATGAGACTGCCCACTCATTTGCTCGCTACCGCCGGTACGATGGTTGTTGATGCCGATGTCACCCATATCGCCTGGGTCACGCGGTACACACCCCCACTGTGAGGGCCAGACGTCCCGGGAGAACGACTGATACGAGCCAACCACGGCCAAGGTAGTACTCAGATACAACCCGCACCCACCAACACCCCACACCAACCCCTGTTACGTGCCCCCGACGGGTTCCGTACCAACCCACGGAAGAACCAAGCTTCAACTGAGACGAGCCCCCGATGCTCATGGCCATTGTACGTGTCGGTTCAAGGCCTGGAGGCGTTCCAGGCACCACCACGCTTCTTTCATGTCTGGCCAATGTCGGTGATTCAGATGGTGGGGCGCACCATTCATAGTGAGTGACCCCGGGGCGTTCCGTCCAAACCCACGGCAACTCGAGACGCCGCTCGGACAGTCGTCATGTTGTGTACGTGGGTCACAGCCCCCGGCCCAGGTGTTCCATGCACCGCACACGCAGCCTGGCGAGTCTGGACAGAGATGGTGATTCAGAACTTGACCACTCACCGTTGCGTGTTTATGGTCTGCCACCCTCGGTTGGACCCGCCGGTTTCTGCGCACATGCCCCTGCGCCACTTGCAACCTCAAACGCCACCAGAGTTTTGCCGGCGTGAACCTCCGATCCCAACAGCGCCTGAGACGCGTCCCTCATGTTGCACCCGCCATGCAGCGTCACTACCCCATCGGCCACCCTGCAAGCAAGCACAGTGTGCTCTGACTGATACTGACCCGTGACCGACGACATCGGACAACCCAGGGCACCGCGCCGGCTAGGACGCGCCGGGCGCGTGCCATTGTTGACACACAGTCACCCTGTGGTGGTCGCCGACCCAGGCCGGCGGCACTGCCCTGTGCGCTGCCAAGGTGAGCGTTTCACAGTCGTCACATTCCACCAGCTCGCATGATGAAATCCCCCGCGCCTGTCCGAGGCTCGTACGACATGACATTCGACAGCAAATTTGCCGGTGTGGATGCGGGTTGTCACGGACATTGAGTAAACACGGCGACGAGTACTAAAGGAGACGGGTTTCAGAGACATAACCCCCATCACCACCACCTCCTCAGCTACTACCACAGCCAGCCCAACCCACAACACCACCATCGCAGCGCACCACCACAACACGGGAGCGCCACCAACTGCCACTACCACTACCAGCGCCACACCCAATCCACCCCACCCCACCCCAACCACCATGCACCGCCGCGCTCTGTTCAAGACGACCTCGATGGCTACCCAGCGCACTGCCACTCACGCTCGCGCACCCCCTCCCCCCTCGGTCACTGCCGCGCCCGCCCACACCGCCTCAGCGCACACTGCCCACACGATGCTCCCTCCCAAGGCGATCCCCGTCAACCTCGCCGAGGTCCCCGTCCTCCGCGGCATCACGACCTACAAGTCGTGGCGCTGGGCGGTCGAGAACCAGCTCCTCGTCGCCGACCTCATGGGCATCATTGACGGCACCGACACCGAGCCCTTTGCCGACCGCCTCACCCGCGTCGAGCGCGAGATGCGCCGCTCCCACCGTGCCGGCTTTGTCCGCCCCCAGTTCCGCAACGCCGAAGAGTCGGCCACGTGGGCCGAGTGGCGCCACCGCGAGCACGCCGCCCAGGCCCTCCTCCGCACGACCGTCAGCCAGACCGACCAGTTTGACCTCGACCGCCTCCAGTCTGCGCGCGACATGTGGATCTACCTCGAGGAGATGTACCGCTCCCGCTCGATCCGCGTCGGCTGCTCGATCCCCATGCCCCTCGACATGGGCATGGTCGCCGCGACTGCCACCTTCTAAACGACCCCACTGCTGCCCCAGCGAAGGGGACATCAGTCTAGCGACACGAGCCACCACCCCAACGCCAGCACCGCACCGCAACCAACACTGCTTGCTTGCTGCTCAGGAGTCACGCCCGCCGCTCCATCCACATCCCAATGGCACTCCGCACGCGAACTACGCCGCCAGAGCCCCCACCCCACACTACCGCTCTGGATAACCTCGCACCACGTCCGTGTCAGCGCACAACAGTCCAACCCGCGGACACCAGCGCACACACCACGCGCACGCACCACACCCCGCGCACACGACACGTACACGCGATCTGCGCCGTTCGCCATCCCAAGACCCGCGCACACTGGTTTGACCTCGCTCGCACTCCATCACACGAGCACGCACCCGCCCGTACCGCCGAATCTCACCGGCACACGACCGAGCGCACCGCAGACCCCCCTGTCTGCACACACCCCACATCCGCAACGGCCACCACTACTTGAGCCAATTACAACACGCACAACACACATCACGCGCACACACCACCACATCAGCATCAGCATCAGCATCTGCATTAGCAATCTGCATAGCAACGCCCTCACGATCATCACGACTGCCACGCGCTTCATGCCTCGCCCATGTCATCACGTCCACAAGTCCACGGAGCAGATAGATAGCAGCTATATCAATTAGAAGAAGAAGAAGAAGAAGCGAGAAGCATGGCATGATGTTACCAGTACAATCGCACCCCTCTGGCCGTTGTCACAAGTGGTACCCCCCTGACCACCCACTGACGCGCTGGCAAAGCCTTGACAAGTCTAGGATAGCTCACGGACAGGTCTGCACCACTCAACGAACGCAACAGGGTATTCATAGTCCGATCGTGTATGGACAAGCTTGACATGGGTATAGAAGAGGCCGTGGTCGAGTGGTAGCGTGTATAAGGAGTGGAGTTGAGGAGTGACTCCGCCGGTTCGTCATGGGATGCGCGCCTGGTCGACGAGACGCAGTTCGGTAGTCGCAAGGCGGCTCTCGAGGCTCGCCAGATCTAGTGCCTACCAAACGGTCGTTGGTCGATCGTTGACGCAGAATATGTCGAACCTATGCCGTGCCGGGAGGGGGGTACGTATCCATCGCGCGCGGGAGGCCAGCTCACCGCGTTGGGAGGCAGGCGTCGAGGTTGGAAGTGTCTCGTAGTGGTGGTGTCGAGGTCGGTTACGATCTGGCGCGGCAGCTGAACTCAGCCGCTCTGCAGCCTACGAACCAGTGTGGAGGGGTTTGGGCTGGACTTTGGGGTGTGTCGAGGGGGTCGGGATTGAGGAAGGGAATCTAGCCCCCGTGCTTACGACGGAGGAGAGTGCGGATGGCCTTGATGCGGCGCGAGAGCTTGTTCGCCTTGGACGTCTTGCCGAGGTCCGCGGGCCGAGAGAGAGCCTCGGTGTCTTGCGGAAGGATGGGGTTGGAGTGGGACGCGGTGAGTGCTGCGGGCGTGGGAGAGGGTGTCGTGGGAGCCAGAGAGGGCGAGGGAGCGGTCGGGGTGACGGATGCTGGGGCAGAGGAGCATCCATACGAGGCCGTAGACGAGAGCGGGGAGATCGACACGCCGGTACCGGGGGCAAAGAGGAGAGTCGGAGAAGGTGCAGTCGATGGCAGGGGGGCAGTGGTCATGTGCGCAGGCACCTGTGGGTGTGACGGCGCGCCAGTCGAGGGGCAATTGATCGGGGAAGCCTGGGCAACGGGGGCAACGGTGGCAATGGAGTCCGCGGCAGTGACGGGGTCAACGGTGGTGACGGTGGCGAGGGCAATGACGGGGACGACGGGCTCAACGGGTGTGACTGGGGCGGCGGGAACGTTGGACTGCGAGTGGCGGCAAAGGTTGTACGAGTGCAGAGCGTTGGCAGTCAAGTCGGCGAGTGTGACGCGAGGGACACGCTCCAAGAGGGCCGTGACGCGCATGTGTGCCTGTGCAATGGATAGGCGGTCCTGCTCACGTGTAGCGCACATTTCGACAATGAGTGCGCGGACTTCGCGCCCGAACTCCGTACGCCAAATGGGATGCGCAAACCACTCCGATCGGTCCACGCCCAAAAGCGCCACGCGGTCGGCCCGGGACCCATATTGGTCGATGAGGTCCATACCGTCAATGAGGAACTTTAGAAGAACACCCAGTGACCAGACGTCGGCCTTGGAGCTGTGCCCTCTGCCCAGGAGAACCTCGGGACAGGTGTACCCTGGTGTCCCCCATCCCTTGTGCATGCCATCGCAGCAGCAGTCCTCCGCGCTCCCAGAGTAACCCCAGTCGCCCAGCACAAAACGGAGACCCTCAGAGTCCATGAAAACGTTGTCGGGTTTAATGTCGTGGTGCACCACCGAGTGCATCCACGCCCACCCCACAACGACGAGAAGCTGGTCGAGAGCAATGAGGGGCCTCTCAAACTCGACATTCCAAGTGACGTGGAACGCGTCGCCCCCCTCCATGTACTCCATAGCCACCAGGAAAAAGCCGTTTGCTTCAGCGGTCCAGAATACGTCAGGAATGCCCCCGTGACCCATCAAGCGAGCATACGCGTCCATCTCGGCCTCGAAGCTCGCGATCGTCTTGTCGTTGATGACCGAGACCTTGAGTGCCGCAACGTGGCCATTGTCGAAGATAATCTTAAAAACCGTGCCAAAAGAACCGGCGCCAAGGCGCTTGACGATCTCGAACTTGGGGACCTTGATGCCCCAGTATTTGCCAGAGTCGCCACCACGTTCGGCGACGAGCTCGAGAGCCGCCTTGTGCTCCTCCTCATCACACATCTTCTGGAAGTCCTTGTCGACCTTGCTGACCGACTTAAAGAGACGGCCGACGGTCGAGAGGGCGATGTTCCAAAGAGAGCGCATGATGGCGTTGTTGGTGTTGCTGCTGTCGCTGCGGGTGCTGCTGTCGCTGCTGTCGCTGCTGTTGCTGCTGTGATGCTGTGCTGCTGGTGCTGTTGCTGTCGTTGATGTCGACGCGGTTGCCTGCAGCTGTGTTGATGGTGAGTATGGTGGTAACAACGACGTGGAAGGGGACGGGGGTGCATGCTACGGTGAGGTGGCTGGCTCTGTGATCCATGCAAGCCTCTCATTCGCTGACAACTGAACTGCATCGCATTGTCACATAACCCTGGGCTAACGTGGAGAGAGGTAAACAAGCCGCCAGGCGGATGGACAGCGGGTGAGCCGCCTGGGGGTGCAAGGCGGAGGCAGGACGCGGGGGCTGCAGGCGGAGGTTGGACAAGGGTGAGGCTGGACGACGGCGAGTTATCCGAGGCTCCGTTTTCACACTCTCGCGTGTCCTACGCGTCGAGTGCGGGTCCAGGACAAGCCCATGACGGCAAACCAGGTACGTTGTCTTGGATGTAGACCGCTGTCCAACCGTGGACCACACTGTGCGTGAGCCGCATCCAGGGCAGCAGCGCAGTGGCAACATTGGGACACAACGGTGCGGTGTCCAGCGACAGGCGTCTTCGCCGAGTATTCGCGCTCTGGGGTATCCTAGGGCCATCACAGCTGGTGTACGGCGCACAAAGGTCGGCAAACCCTGTTCGCAGGGCTGGTGGATGTAAACAACGGTACAACTGTGAGTAAGCAGCATCCAAGGCAGGAGAGCAGCGGTGACTGGAGGTGCAGCCAGGCAGTGTCCAGGGAGGGTCATGGGCGGTGCTGGGGACTGGGTATGCGCACTCTCGCGTCTCCTACCCAGCACCAAACATGTCCAGCAGCGGTGGAACGCGGTACGGCTGCCGGTGGCCAGACGGGGCTGGATAGCTGGCTGGACTTTGCTCGCACCCAGGTGGCTTGCGCTAGTGGGGATGTAAACACCGGGCAGTTGTCCACAACTCACAATGCTCACCATTTTCGCTGCTTTATAGTGACCGCCTTGCGCCTGTCCCACGGCTCGATGGACAACCGCACTGCCATCCATCACACCAAGGTGCGTGCAACGATGCGTGTTGTGTGATGGGGGACGTTTGTTGTGATGTGGGTGGTTGGACGGCGGTGACGGCACGCCAGGGTAAGGTTTACGCTAGTGACAGCCCCATTTGCTGGTTCAGGGTCTAAACCCGTTTGTTGGAATGACCATGTCGCCATCACACCAGAGCCCTCCAGAGGCCCACAGACCAGTGTGGCGCACCTCCCTCGACTGCCAAGTCCCGCCGCCACAACGACAGTACGGCGTCTCCATCTACTCTCCAACGCACATACCAGAACAGATCAGTGTCGTCTTTTGTGTTCCAGGCCCAAACAATACGCCCTGTATAGAGCCATGCAGGCCCCCAGGCACGCAGAACCTGTCGGCGGCGCTCTGGTAAGTTACGTCATGGAATTACATCCACTCTGGAATACGTCATGCATCCAACCGTACAATTGCGATTCTTGTCCACAAGTCAGCATATCAATACGGGCACTCTGTACAAACCGTAACGCACCATGGTCATTACCAGCACGATCAATGCAAGCCCTTTATGGTACACATGCATGCACATCTATCCGACATGCACAGAACGTCACCGAAAGAGAATCACCTCGTTCGAGCTCGAATCCTGCGGAACGACCTGGCATGAAGATTCGAAACAAGCTGAATGTGTGACCAAGGGCTGCGGACTGCTCCTGCAGTGCCAAATCGTGTCAGGCGTCCAAGTATCCAGCGGCGCTGGTCATAACATGGGACGTTGATGGTGCCAGCTATGATGTCGATAGTATAGACCGGTTGCCCATGAGCCATACCGATACCGCAGCATCCATACGGATACTGCTTAGATACTGGCACCTACCAAAATACCGGAATATACCACTCCTGAAAAGGGATTTGCATTAGCGGAATCAAAATCCAATTAGTATTGTTTTGGTTCCGTTAATTGGATAATCAAAGGGGTTTAAGCAAGATTCTCCAAAGTTCCTTGGGGTGGCTATCGTCCAACCCCGATACCGCTATAGGCCCCCGACACCACTATAGCCGTGACACCAGTATGGCTACTGGTAGCTAGATGGTGGATACCATACTGATACCATACTGCTCCCGCTGCTCCAGCTCCATACCATACCCATACCATACCACCATACCGGATGAATATACCGGTACGATACACATACCAATACCTTATCGACCTCGTAGGTGCGAGTCACATCGGCTCGCAGCTGGTGCGAGTCACATCGGTTTGTTATTGGCAACAGGTTCAGGCTTGATAAGGGCTGATATAAATGCGTTGGAAAAGTCATGAGATTGCCACATGAAGTTCGAGTGAGCGCACTGCGCGTTTACAGTGCTGTGGGCCCAAGATGCAGGACACAACTGACATGGCGTTGAATTGCCTTGATAGTGTCTATCCTCACCCTCGAATGTGCCTAAGCTCCAACTGACGACTTGCGGAACGCACTTGCACCAACATGACCTGGACAGCCAGACTCAAACGGCATTCAGAGGTTGTCAGCTTCAATGGATTGCGCTACTGTTTTGGATAGTCGTTACAGCATTGATTAGACCGTTCCAGAATGCCACGAATGTCCGTGATCCAGAACAGTCACCACGAGATTGGATATTCGTACAAGTACTTGCGCATACTTGAGCAGGATAGTCGCACAACACACAGCCTTCCAGACGTTCGTGTTATTTGTTCCCCACTGAAGAGACTTGACGCAGGCTTATGTTGTCGTGAAATCGAACTCCAAATCTGAATTCCCTGTGTACCCACACAGATGTCAAGACTGCATCAAGTTACGTGGAGACATATCACCTTGTCATCAGACACACATCACCTGGACCACAAAGCAGTGTGCCTCTACTCCAAGTCCAGTATTAACCCCCTAGTCGCAACTAGGCGCGATCTCGAGGACATGGATCTTCTTGCGAGGTGGATAGGGAATATCGACTCATACAGTACGTGCTGACGTTGACAATGGTACCTCAAAGGCCGAGTAGGGCGTTTTGTGTTCAAAGTGTGAGTCCAGGGTGGCAATTAGGGTGGGCTGTTGCCGAACCGACTGTGTATTCGTGGCTATTGGTGATTAGTGAATACAAGGGAAACCCCACGATGTGCTAGGATGAACATGGTGAACAACTGCTGGGAATACCACTGTGAGTTGGAACAAATGCACCTACATTCAATCACCAATCACCATCGGTGGAACAACACGCAGGGCTGGGACCTGATCAACTATCGAAGCATCCTGGTACACGAGCATAGTCGACCACGTTACGTCGGGGATGGTATATGGGGGTAAGGTGAAGGGCTACGCTAGGCCCCTCGGGCATTTCCTCGTACCCATAAAAAAAACACCCATCGTCGACACGTATCCCGCACTCGGTCGAAACCCGAACTTGTGGAGGCACAAGCGAGGCCTGCTCACGTGGTCAGAGGATGGAGGTGTGAGCGTCAGGTCGGTTCGTGATCGAGTTGCGCGGTCTCGACATGGCTCGAGGGTGGGGAAAATTGAGGGGAACTCTTGGGCGCCCGGAGATGGGTGGGAGCAAGAGTGAGGGGCGTCCTAGCCGAAAAGCGGTACGGCGAGGTCGTCCTCGTCCGCGCTCTCCTCCTCGTCCTCGTCCTCGTCGCCGTCCTCCTCACTGGTCTTCAGCTCTCCAGCGAAAGCCCACCATCGCCCTGACCACGCTCATCCCCACGCACACTCCGTCCGCTCCCCTTCTTCTGAACCGTCAGTTCTCAATCTTGTGCCATTATTCACCTTGCCTCTCTTCCTTTCCGTATCGTCCTAGCTTTTCTTCGACTTGGTAGACAACACCAGCTCGCCTGTGGCGAAATCGAGCGCGAGCTCCATTCCGCCCTCTCGCTTGGCCAGCGAGCAGCCCTTCTTGGCCGTCTTGCACGCAAAGCATGGAGGCTGCATGAAACGCTGGCGCTGAGTGCAGTGAATCAGCGGCCAGACGACGCAGGTTCCTCCGCTCTTCGCACACAGCGAACACGGCTCCTTGCGAATACTTTCTGTCAGCTCATCCCTCCGCTTGCATTGAATCTTGTCAGATAGAGGACCACTCAGCATCATCTCATTACCTGTGTGCATTGCTCTGGGAGGCACCCAAACATCCGATGTACTCACAGACGACGCGGCTGCTGCTGCCATACCCGCTGATGCGATACCGGTTGTCGTAGCCCCAGTCATCATTCACGTCTGGCCCTGTGCGATTAGCATGGTCAGTACAGAGGGCTCACGAGGCAGTTCTCGCCACATGCTCTAGCGTCGACGCAGGTCTTTTTGGGGATACTGACGAGCTGTATGAGGAATTTGAGGATAATCCCCAGCAGAAAGATGTCCCCCGTCTCGTCGTGTGGCTCCATGACGAGCACTTCCGATGTGCCGAGCAAAACAGTGACCGTGGGCACCGAATGCTGTGGGGAAGGGGAGCGGGGTGGGTGTCTTGGGTGGCCAAGCCGTGGATCGACAAGGCGGAAAAAGGGGTGGAATATGACGAGGACATTTAGTCGCCACCCACGCCGGGCCTGAATGCACGGCGCAAGATCTTGAGGGCGCCCGCGAATCCGCGAGGCTTGGCCGAGGCCTTGAGGCCGGGAGGGAGCGAGACGGGCGACAGGTTGGCGGGAAGGGACAGAGAGTTGAGCGAGGACGAGCGCTCGTTGGGTGAGGGGGAGGGTGAGGGCGAGATGGTAGTTGCGACTGAGTGCGACGCGATGGAATGCGACACAGTCGTGGCAAACGAGACGGAGGACGATCCCTGTGCGCAGGGGGTCGACGAGCGCGGTGCTGCCAGAGCGACCGGAACCGTAAGGTGAGTCGGGGCCGGGTGCGCCAGAACGGGTGGAGGTGAGACTGCGCGCGAGGAAGAGGTTATGGCACTGTGGGACCAGCCTGGAGCAGCGAGAATCTGCCTGGGAGAGACTGCCTGAGAGGAGGACACTGCCGGAGCGGACGACGGCGTGGCCAAATGGGACCCGGCGGGGGTACGAGAATAGAGACAGGCGTAGCCGCCGGCGAACGGTCCTTGGGCTGCGCACAACGGATCTCCTTGTGCGCGTTCGGCGAGGCTCGTGGTGGATGCCACTTGGCATGTCACCGGGCACCCACGCATATAAGCCTGCAGGCACTATCCGTGTCCCTCATCCGTCCACTCCCTCACCCTCGTCTGGCCATTGCCGCCACACAGCCTCTACGGGCATGAGTGCCACACCTGCACGAGTGCCCCCCCTCTCTCCCCACGGCGATGGCGGCATGACGAGGGTGCACGCGGGGACGCTTTCGGAACGGGGGTGGCCTCCTTGTTGACTGGTGCGCGGGCAGCCCGAGACTTGCCCTGGTTGGCACGCTGGGCCGATGCCGTTGGCGCCGGGGATTTCGGGCGACGCGCGCGGGCTGGGGGGGGCGACTGGCATGACGCCTGCACGGCGAATCGTGGCCGGTGCGAGGCCGGCGGCGGAGAGCGAGGGGAAAGGGAGGTCGGTGTGGCCAGGAGGAGCGGCGAGCTGGGGAGAGTTGTCACGGCCCAGGCGCACACGAAGGTGGCAAGGCATGGCCGCGTCGAGGGCCGGGAAGGTGGCGATGGCATGGGCAGACGGCGATGCGGTAGGGGCGGCAGGGGCAGTCGACCACGATGGCTGGCGAGGGAGGTTGGCAGACTTGAGCTTGCGCGTGCCTAGCCACGGACCTCGGGCGAGATGTTACGGGAGGTTCCCATCCCGGGGTGCTTGCCATGGCACTTGCACTCGCTGGACGGTGTCCCCAAGACCCAGTCTGCCAGAACGCAACGGCTAACATCGGCGCTCATCAAGACGTTGGCAGGCTTGTCATCGTGATGGACCAGGCCAGCCGCCGCCGCTGCGCCAAGAGCCGTGAGGAGCTGACCAAGAGCATTTAGCGGGCGCGCGAAGGAGACGTCCCATGCGAGCTTCTCCATGTCGCCCCCGTCCACGTGCTCAAACGCCATGAGCAGAAAGTTGCCATTGCGCCTCGCCCAGTAGAGCTGGGGAACCCCAAGCTTGCCAGAGAGCGCACGATATGCCTGCTTCTCGCTCGCAAAGGGGGGCAGGGTCTCCTTAGTGGGGATCTGGATCTTGATCGCCGCCTTCTTGCCGTCCTGGAGCGTCGCAAGCAGGACCATACCGAATGCGCGCTGCCCTAGTTTCTTGAGCATGGTGAACTGGGGCACCCACATGCGCCCCAGTACGAGTCCCCACCCTTCTTCGCGATGATTTCCATTGCTTTGTCAAGTTCCCCCACTTTCACTTTCTTCTCGAACTTCATCTTCTCGGCCGTCCGGTTCCTCTTGAACAGGCTGGCGATGGTCGAGGTCGCGCAGTTCGCAAGAGAAAACGTTGTGGTGAGATGAGAGAAGAAGGGATGTTTGAATAATCTAGAGGAGTGTGAGTATATATATAACTGGATACGGGAAGTATTGATCGACAGCCAACCCTTTATGTGGGGGATGCGCAGGTGGCAGAGGCCAGTTTCACAAGGGGTGCTCAGGCGGCGCCTTGGTACGTCACCTTTGAGGTGGCCAGAGGGTGGTAGCGGTGTTGGTGGTCCTTCTGTAGAATGAAGGCACAACAGATAGTGGAGGATAAACAAGCACCTGCAGTAAAGTTGATCGGGATGTTGCTCTTTGCGGCGTAGGAGTTTTCAACACTCGAGCTGGATTGAAAAGACTCACACTACTTGCAATGCTCCTGCGTGAGGAAGATGAAATGAGGTCGTGGACGAGCTGCGCGCTGTGACAAGTTCTGATGGAGTCCCTCGATGTGTTTTGGCGGTGCACTGTTCTTTGTGCACATGGGAAGAATTGTCTAACCTGGGGGATGCCAGGTTGAATAGGAGTCATGACTGCAGGAATGGAAAGGCGGCGACAAGGGTATGTCAAGGCGCGTATGGTTCGGAGGGTTCGTGGTTGCACATCACTGACGTCGCCTGCTGGTTAGTGAGAGGGCCGGAGCAAAAACGGAGGCAACGGAGGATATGGACACAAGAACTGAGCACAAATGGAAACCAACCTTGAGACGAGGTGAGTTCAGGCGGAAGAGAGAGTCGGGGGCGCCATCCTGGTGGCGCTGGTGTCGTTGTTGGTGTTGGTGCTAGTGCTGGTGTAGCTGTCGGTGTCGGTGTTGGTGTTGGTGCTGATGTTGGTGTTGTGCTGGTGGTACTGCAGTGTATTGCGAGTGCTGGTTGCAGCTGATGTTGCCGTACTGGTGGTGGTGAGTAATCGTGTCGGAGAGGTACGTGCTGCTGTACGTACTGGTGCAGGGGTGCTGGATTGAGCGATAGTAGGTGGCCAGTGGGGTTGTTGGGTTCTATGAGGAGCCTAGCGAGCCCTACGAATGAGTGCATTTGGCAAAACGACCAACTCGACTGCTGTACCCACCTGCCCTCGCACTCGTCATAGTTCATCTCGTTCTGGCAGATCAGCCTTGCCATGGTATTGTACAAGTGAACGCGAACTAATCACCGCTTCCCGGCGCTCGGTAACCAAGGCGTCGAACCAGGACGTCATCACCAGCCACATAACCAGGACGTCATCACCAGCCGCATAACCAGTCGTGTTCGGGAGGAATGGGGATCGCTTGCCGCCTCCTCATGGCTGTGGCGATGTCGGTGGTGGTGTCGACCTCAGTTTGGGACAGACACTTGGTGTTAACAGCCTCAGTCCCCTTGGCGTCGTCGGTACGACTGTTCAGAAGGCCGTAGACTCACTGAGGTGGGTGGACGTGATCCTCAGGTCGGCTTCAACGTGATTGCTGGATGAGACAGGAGAAAATGAATGGCTGGGCGATGCACAACCACGGGGGAATGCCAGGACGTCATCGCCAGCTACGCAATCGGCCATGATCTTGTCGTCGGTCTCGTTCGTAGAGTTCTGGTAATCTGAAGGAAGTAAGATGACAAGCACATACTGCGACAGGTTGTCAAGGGGATGCCGACTCACGGGGGCCTTATCAAGGCGCCAGCACCAATCGGCCAGGTTGGGGGATGGGTTCGACAGTAGGTACCGTCCGCGGGGGGGTTGGAGAGACAGGAAGAGAGATAGGTGCCCCGAATGGGGTTGATCGGGGGTGCGTAATGCGCTACAGAAGACGCGGGTGAGGATTGGGGGAGTCTGGGCCGCGCCTCCGGTGACGGTGAGGTGAGGCTGGGGTTTGGGCTGCGTTGCAAGCTGCGGTGGTGACAGTGGACGCGGGGAGAGCGATGCACGGCCACGATTGATGTGAGGTTCGAGCGTTTCAAGCACGCGACGCCGTCGCTGCTTGTTCTTCAACCTCCTCCGTAGCCTGGGTGCGTCGTCGCGCTCAGCTGCGCGAGTTCCTGCACCCGTGCCCTCGTCGCCTCGCCTTTTCGTCAACATCGTGTGTCATGTTCAGCACGGCTGTGCTCAGCTGTGCTCACCCTGTACCTGTTCGAGAGCGGCAATGTAGGCCTAGAGGATGCTACTCTGGTCGTTGCGGAAGCTACCCACCATCTGCTCTTCACCGAAGTTTCGGCGATGGTACCCGTGACAGCTGCCGCAATTGGCGCTCGGTGCTGCTAGTCACGCTTGTCGTCGTGCTTTCAGCCTGGACTGCTTCTGTTTGCAATGTCAGTGTCCACATCGACAGCATTGTGGGTGCCCCATGACGTGTGAGCAGCCCAGTCTTACTCCTCGTGCCGTGAGCGCTTACCCTTGTGTTGGCCTGGAAGGTCTTCCCATCTGTACAGTCAGTGTACTTGGGCACGTAGCCGGCTTTAGGCGCCATCTCCCTCTCCCATCGCTCCCGAGTGTACGTTTCGACATCTTGATGACGCCTAGGAATGGTGAGAGCGGACAACGATCTTCGAGCCAACAAGGGGCGTACATACATCTCTTGTGATGCAACGAGGGAAGTGAGCCGTTGTTCCAAAGCTCCAGCCACTGCGCCAAGCTCTGCGAGTTCGTCTCGCACCTGCCCCGTTTGCGGGGTACCAGCGACGGAGTGGAGAGCCAAGTGTGGCGTGTTGAACTTCAGGCTGCTGTTTGGCGTGAACATGCTCGCGGCACGTGCTCAGCAGGCTATCAGCCCAGTACCCAGCGGCTCATACGCACCTTCGCCCTCACTCCTGTGATAGACCACGCCGAGTTTCATCCTGTGGCCGTACCCGTTTGACAGGGCGCATGTTCAATGGTACGCCACATCGGATAACTTGCAACACAATCAAGCTTACGTCACAGAGCGTCTGAGACACTCCTGTTGCTCTTTTATCCTGTCCTAGCCACAATCACGCACACCGTGCCAAACATACCTTGATTCGTCCAGAAACCCGACCGAGCAGGAGACGCAGAAGTTGTAGACTGATGCAACAGCGTTATGAGAACAGTAGCTGTACAAATTGGCAGTGTACGGTACAGTGCATCGATATCTATTGCTTCATTTCCGGCCAGCTGATAGCTGGGAAACGAGAGCGAACGTGGTGACGTCGGTTTATGACTGGGACACGATCTTGGCCAAGTGTGATACAGCACGTCATGGAGGATATGACGGGAGCGAGATGAAACACAACGCACGACCCTCCGTGTGTGTTGCCACTCGTAATCTACTCGACGATGACGTCGGTCCGACAATGTCCCATGCACCTCTGTTCGATTCACCAACGAGGACTTTTTATTTTTATTTTATTTTATTATTTCAGCCAGAGCCCAGGCGGGGTGGGAAGAGTGACGTGCCGCTCCGTGTGCGCTCTAGTCGTCAGAGTACATTTTAACGGCGCCCAATAGTGCGAGAGATCCAAGTACGTCACCGTGTGTGTGGCTTAGTGGCAC
The DNA here is from genome assembly GCA_025502685.1 of Pascua sp. PH4015B. Lineage (NCBI taxonomy): Eukaryota > Fungi > Basidiomycota > Tremellomycetes > Trichosporonales > Trichosporonaceae > Pascua > Pascua sp. PH4015B. The sequence goes on from JAMFRD010000004.1 coordinate 352,152, forward strand.
ACACAATGACGCAGTACGGCCAAAATCACCCGGCTCGAGGGCGAGAGTGGGCGTGTTGTGCTTGTCGCTGGAGGCTGGGAAGCTGGGAAGCTCAAGATCTGGTGTGTGAGAGTCCGGTGCTGGAGCGCTGATCTTGGGATCCTGGGACGGAGACGGCGTGGGAAGGGGTCCCTGGTGAGCGGCCAAGAGCGAGTCCAAAATGACGACCGTGTGTGTCCGTGTGTGCCGGTACACAGAGTCTGATGTCAATGATAGAAAGTTCCACACAGCTGAGGCCGTCAACCTGCATCTCTGGCTCATTTTCACAGGCGACCATGACGTCTGTGCGCCCTCATCGTCGCCTGCGGAGGGGCGTGGTCGACGATAGAGATGAGATCGAGGCTGGGAATAAACACCGCGAGCAGCATTAACCGCTGGGAAGGTGGGAAGGTGGGAATGGAGCTGTCGGGGGCGTGGGTCGAGATATCACAAATGTGTCGGGCGTGATCAGAGGCGCACTGGCGGCAAGGCTGGGAGCGGAGTATCTGTCGATGACGGGCCGTGCGGGCGCGGCGTGCACGGTGACGAGGGCTCGATGTGGGATCACCCAGGGTGGACCGTGCAGTTGGGTCCTCGATTAAGCTCTTGCGTTGTCCAGTACCCCTCGACATCGTCACGATTGTTCTCCTGGGCGTTCGTGGGTAGCCACAACAGGCCCGATGAGCTCGCAAACCACCCAGTGGTCGGCAAAAATGTCACCCGTCGTCGCTTCATCTCCCTCGCTGGCAGTAGTCGACAGCTCGTTTACCCCGACCCGTGCGTCGAGGACAAAGATTCCAGGGGGGGGGGGGGGGGGGGTTTTGAAGGTTAGAGGCACCGAATTGGGGGGGGCCAAATTCGGGAGTTGGGCGCAGGGAGG